>CM039727.1:34922584-35392171 GCA_022539455.1 Dendrobium nobile
AATTTGTGGTGATTACGAAAAGCCGTTTCATTTTGGACGAATTGGATCGCTGTACGAATATTTTTTGTCCAGACGAACGATGAATTTCGTCTAGGACGAACAGTTTTCGTCCAAGACGAACGTATCGTTTTCTTTAAATGTGAGGCTTTCTAACTTAACAATCACATCTCCAAACTTCACTTTCAATCCTTTCAACTTCAAATCGACAATGGTCTCTCAAGCAAAAGACAAAAGGTGTTGGCAAAGAAACCCCACAGGAATGCCTCTGAAAATTTCCTGTCAAAAGCAAATGAGGAACTTTTTCTCGTTTTTCCTCCGCCAAATAACCCTTCTCGCATTTTGATTTAAAGCGAGATAAATTTCAAGGTAATGCACCTTTTTGCTTCCACCCAGTTTGGATTCATTCTTTCTCTCGTCCTTTATAACAAACAAACCTTTCTCTATTTTCTAGCCAACATGAGTTTTAATTCCGCACCCCTCCATAAGTTCTTATGTTTTTAAACAAAAAGTTGAAATCCTAAGCACAATTAGGTGCCTTTCAAACTTAAGAACTGAAGGATTAAGAGCCCACACCTAATGAGTGAAGACACTTCAAATGGTATAAGTCAATAGGGTGATTAGAGAAATGGCTAACATATCATGTTGCTAGAGTTTCAGAATGACCCGAAATGCTCGAATCATCCAGCACATTCTTCGATCTTCAATCATTCCTAAAGCTGGTGATAGGATCAATATTACCCCACTCCTTTCTGTTGTAACCTTTTTGATTATGGATCGTCAGCCTATCGATGAAGCTCAACTTATCTTAGACCATCTCTATGGTCTTACAGAAATGGGCATGACAGAACAAAAAGAAAAGGAATATCTCATTAGGACACTTAGTTACATACATTTTGGAAAAGAAATACACTTGTGCATCCTGATGATGAATACGAAGAGCCGTCTATTACAATGATGCTTCATTCAGAGTAATTTTCAAAGAGGAAAAAGGGAAAACACATGCCAGTGCTTCTGAAGAAGAAGAAGAAGGAGAGAAAACCTCTGCACCTCAATCAGATTATCAGAATCTGATTGAGAAAATTTGATAGACTTGAGACACATGTTGATCAAAGATTTGATCAAATTGATGCTCAACTTATGCAGCAACAACAGGACTTGGTAGTATCAAAATGAAGTTCATGAAATCAATACCATGTTATGTTGATGAGTCCTACTTCAACCTATTTGGTGGCATTCCTCCTCTCCTCCGAAGAATAGAGATTAGAGATGATTTTCTTTATGTTTGTTATACTTGTGTTTGTTTTAATTTTTGTTGTGTTAGTGTTTATTTTTTGTGTTTGTTTTAGTTTCTTTTTTATTAAAAAGTTTAGTGTATTTTCTTTTGTTTTGATATTATGAAATGATCATGTAATCTTTCTCATTAATATCAATACATGTCGTAGTTGATTTAATTTTGGTTTGTTTTTGGAATGTACTTAATTTTATGAATTTCATTAGTCTTATTTAATCTTAATTGTGCTTAAATTAGTTTGATTTGAGATTAATTACATTAGAAAATCTAGTCTTTCTAAATTTAACTTTGTTTATAACTTGTTTTTTATTGAATTTTTAAATTCATGTCTATTCATTTAGACTACATAAAGTTAATATTATTATTGCATTTAGAGTTTATTTATATGTATTTCTTTGCTCAAGTGATATTTATGCACTTAGAAAAATTTGAAATTTAAGATTATTGATCTTTGGAAAAATTGGTTTCATTACTCTTGAAAATTGTACAAAAGATACAAAAATCAAAAGGAATGCGCAAAGGTCGCAAATGTAAAAGGGACAAAATAAAATCACAGCCCAATGTCAAAATGCACAAAAATGTGCCAAAAAATTGAAAAAGATGCGCCAAGCGCCACTGAGGTAATTCTCTTCTTTCCAAATTCTTTCAATCTCTTACTTCAAATTGATCTTATGTTCATTTATATTCTATTGACTTTGTATATAGAATTTTTTATTCACTCTCTTGTAATGATTTCTATATATTCAATGTTTAAATTAATCATGTTTTTGAATAAATTCTTCTTAGTTACAATGTTATATCACTTCTTAAATTCTATCAATTTCTATGATTTACCTAATGTTATTAGTTTTAGACTGCACATCTTATGTCCATCACCATTTAGATTAAATTTTCAAATGAATTTCATATCATTACTTACATTTGTCGTTTATTTCTTCTTCACTTTTTGTTATTGTCAAAAAAGTGGAGAAATTATTTTGTTTGTATGTTTTTGTTATTATTGTGTTCATATATTTTGGTTTGTTTTATTTTTTATTAATTTTTTATTTAATTTTGATTGTCAAAAAAAATTTTAAAACAAAAATTTTTCTTTGCTTCAAAGAGTTCAAATGCCTCTTATTTTCTGTATTCATCAATTCAGTGGGGAGTTTAGGAGATTTGTTTAAATTGAAACCATACAAACAATAATTGTTTTGCCATCATCAAAAGGAGAGATTGTTAAAATAGTTGCTTATGAATGCTTTACATTTTTTGCATTATTATGTTTTGATGATTCCAATATTATTGTTCAAATGTGTAGTTATCTCCTAACAATTTTAGAAGATTTGTTATTTGCTCTTGTGTGATCTAACATTTCAGGAAAAATCTAACTCCAGACTACGAAGACTCAAATCAAATTCAACATCAAATACTTTGAAAATTGAAGCTTGTATTTTTCTTTGAATTAATTTTGAAAGGAGTGATTGTAATTGAATGAATAAAAACACACACACACGCATATGGGATCATATTATTTATACTTATCGTACGGGACAATATCAGATCGTACGGGACGTTAGACAATTATCTCCATTGAGCACATGAAACGAAATGGAACAGGCTGAAAAATTTTCTAACTCCTATTGTCCGGGACGAATTAATTATCGTCCGGACGATCTTGCTCTCTGTAAAATTTTCGTCCAGACGAAATTAATTATCGTCAAAAAAACGAGTTGCTCTCCGTAAGATTTTCGTCCAGACGAAATTTTATTATCGTCCAGGACGATCTCTTTTCTGTAAAAATTTTGTCCGGACGAACAATTTTCGTCCAGACGATTAACCGACTTAGAACGGTTTTCAGCAGTTTCTAGAACCGACTTGTAATAACCGTTCGTACCGGACGAACTTTGTTCGTACGGGACGATCAGCTTGTACGAATATTCATACACATATACAAATAGGGTCATTTCAAAGCGTTTAAGTAAAATCGTCCAGGATGATCTACGATCGTACGGGACGATCCCTGCGTACAGAATTGAATACTTGCATTTTTGGGGGTTTTTTGTCTTTGTATAAATAGTCAAGTTAGACTGCCACCAATCTTTTTGTCATTTGATCTTCGTGCTCTTGAGAGAATTGCTAAGGAGGAGTGTGAGAGTGCATTCAAAAGAAAATTCCTACCACTGGAGCGTGAAGGCTTCACTTGGAGTTCAAAGGTAGAATCTCTACTTGTGAATTGGAATTACTTCACTCTTTTCTTTCTTCTTCTAGATTTCTTGTGAGAAGAACTGTCAGAGATTCGGTTCGCTGCTGACACTTGGAGAGGTGAATAGCGAAGGGTTCGCTGCTACACTTGGAGAGTGTGAATAGCAAGGGTTCGCTGCTACACTTAGAGAGTTTGATATGCCGAAGGGTTCGCTGCCTACACTTAGAGAGTGTGAATAGCCGAAGGGTTCTCTGCCCATACTAGGAGAGTGTGAAAGGACGAAGGTTCTCTACCAACACTGGGGATTGTGTAAAAGGACGACGGTTCTCTACCGCATCGGGGAGTGGTGAAAGAGTGTGTTGTTAAAGGCTTCTCCGCTTGCTGTGGGTGCAAAAGGAGAGTCACTATTGGTATTAGTGCAATACTCAGGGTTCCTCTGGGGGGGATGGAGGTTGGTTTAGACCGAACCACTATAAAATTTGGTGTCAATACTTTACTGTTTTTACTTTTCCGCATTTTATTTTGTTTTCAAAAAACTCTGTGTTGAAAAATATTTTCTACTAAAACTTAAAGAAAATTTTCATTTTGGTTCAACAAAATTTCTAAAGAGGGTTTAAAATTTTTAAACTACCAATTCACCCCCCCTCTTGGTAGCCTTGGGACATTAACTTAGGTTTAACAACCTAATTACTAGACTCAACATTCTCTACATCCTACACTTCTTGCTTTATATTAACTGGTTCAACTTCATTGATCTCACACAAAACAGCACTAGCATCTTCGATAGTATTTTCCACATTTGGATTACTTCACTGTATTAGTTTGCGAATTTTCTTGACAAAAAGTGGCAAGTTTAGTTGAATTGACTTGAAAACCCTTTAAAAGGAGCTGAAATTTCCTTCCTCTCATATCTAACGTGTATCCGGACCACAATACAACCCCTTTTCATGCTAACCTCTCAGATTTCTCTTCATTGACATTATTAGAATTTGAAAATTTTGAATTATCAGGAGAAATCAAATTCTTATCCAATCCGCAATCTTTAATTTGATGGCTAATCTTCCCACATTTGAAACCAAAATTAGAAATTTTCTCATATTCTATTTTTTGAAAAAAGCAACCTTCAAGTCCTTCCACCCACACACCCAAAGTAGTTATTTGTCTGAGCAACATGTACACAAACTCTACCAAATTCTCTTCTCCCCCATGAAACATAATTGCCATCCAAAAACAGAGGAGTTCCCACCAAAAAAGCAATACGAATATGTTAATCTCATCCAGCAATAGAGGTAGGTGAGGCATCCTTACCCATATACGAGATATCAAACCCTTCAGAGACGTAGGAGTAAACTTTGGAGTCCACTTGTCCAACCCCACAATATGGCTATGAACAAACCAAGGTCCACCTGATAATACTCCTTTCATATCATTGGATGAAGAGATAATAGTAAGCAAAGCCCAACCTAGCTAATAGTTTCGTGGAACTTCCAAACTACTACCTTGTCGGTGCATACTTTCTGTAATTACATGTACTGGAATATACTCCCAAAAACTTTTTTCATATAGAGCTATGAGTTTTTCAGAATTAGATTGACATTAGGTTCAAACATTTAATAGCAAGACCATCTTAAGATAAGATTGATTCATCATGTATAAAGTTTATTTTGACATTAGGATGTCTAGCCCATGGATTTCCTGCCTTCTCATTTTCAGCATTTACAACCTTAAGGTCATACTCCTGACCAATTCGAGCTGAATTTTCTTCAATGAAATTTGGTTTGAGCACTTTCGCAACCATCTGAAATGCCTTTTCCAACATTTTCAACATAGAGTATACTTTATTAATAGCATTTCCAAATCCCTAGACAAACAGATTCATTTTGATGATGATGAAGCCTCAAAATCATTCATTTTTACTTAACACGAAAACCTTACTAGTTGACTTAAGAGTTTTAAAAATTGAATCATCTTGAATTTGCTTTCCTTTACCAGCAACATGAGATCATTTTTTCATAAAACCCTCCACAGGTTCCTTAATTACTAAAGGACCTTCGCTTCTGATCTTCTTACAAAATTTTGTGAAGAACTTCACAAATGATCAATACTAGAATCTGGAGGAACAAAGTCAGATACCTTCCGGCTGTCAGAAGTGGTCGCTGAAGGTGCCACCGCAATGACTGAACCAATCACACCAAAATGCAGGAGGGAAAAATTTGAAAAACGAAAGGATTCCCTCACTAGAAAATCAGGAGCTTCTCTCACTAGAAAATAGTAGTAGTCAATGGTGTTGCATTTTGAAGGCTTCTATCACTAGAAAATCATAGTAGCCTGATAAGGATTCATATATTCAAAACTATACAAAAGTTAAAAAACTTCTATTCTTACATCATGAAGTTTTTAATTTGAAAACTGCCAACACCTTTTATATTAACTCACTAGATAAGAAGCAGTCTAGTAAGAAGTAGTAAATTAAATATAGGATATTTCTAATTATTCCTCATGTGATTGACACTATATTTATCATTTTATTACTTGATATGAAAATGTGCACTTGGGTTCTAAAATAGGATTTACACCATAAAAAAAATTTAACTGTCGTAGAACATTTGAATTGTGAATATAAACATAACTAAATTCTAGTGTGGGTGCAAACACAACACACACACGACATCAAGTTTTTAGTGCCAATTTTGGGGATCAAAATTTGTGAAATTATTAATCTACTTTAAATTTTATATATTATATTAATCTATTTTTCATTTCATTTTTATATGCATATAATTGTATCTGCTTAGCACTACATTGATATCTAATTGGCTTTTACTTCACTATATTTTTCATATTTATTATGTTACTAAGTGTTGTAATGGTAGTATTAAATAATGGTAGAATTATTGTTTAACATTGAAATTGAAAGAATATTAAAAAAAATTAGAAAAATTCAAAAATTTTAAAATAATTCATAATGGCTGAATAAATACCTAAAAATCAGCACCATAGACCACATAGGGAATATGCCAATAGCATGATTAATGTGAGCTGATTAAGCTGATTAAACAAGCAGATTAAAAAATGAATGTATTAAGACATCACTACAAAATAAGTTAAAATTGAACAAAAAAAAAAACAATGAAAATTATTTATAAGTCTAATCAATAAAAAATAAAAATGGTTTTAAAAAATTAATAGTTTAAATTATGTGGATGGGAGAAAACTATTACATTCATTTTTATATAATCAAAATCAAAATTATAAAATTCTAAGTTATCCCGATATATGCTACTATTATAAAAGCCTCTTGAATTTCCTAACAAATCAAATCCTAGCCTTCCATTTTAATTAGCCAAATTAAATCCCAACCTTTCATTACAATTATTTTAGTTATATTGATTAATAAGATTATTTTTATTCATAGGAAATATATTGTATTAATTATCATAATGATATATTAATCATTCATTTAATCAAAACTTTTCTTCTTCCCTTAAACAATCTTGATCATTCTTATCCATACTATTTGTACAACTATTATAAAAAATGCTTGAATTTCCTTGCTTATCAAAACCTAGCCTTCCATTTTACATATTTAAATTAAATCATAACCTTTTAATTCAATTAATTTAATTATATTTATTAATAAAAATAATTTTATTCATATCAAATATATTGTATTAATTATCATAATAATATATTAATAATTCATTTAACTGAAACTCTTTATCTTCCCTTAAACAATCTTGTCCACTCTGAGTAATACAAATGGCAAAATCCTATCCATCTTTCCATCAAAGTATTGATATTCTATTGCAACCCTACACATTCTGAATCCTAACTTTTCATTTCAATTATTTTAGTTAAAATTGATTAATAAATATAATTTTATTTGTATCTAATATATTGAATTAATTATCATAATGATATATTGATCCTTCATTTAACTGAAACTCTTCATCTTCTCTTAAACAATCTTGATCACTCTTAATAATACAAATGCCAAAATTTTATCCATCCATCTCTCAACCTATTGGTATTCTATTGCAACCCTTCACATGTTGACTTTCTTCATTACCCAAATTAAATTCTAACATTTCATTTGAATTGTTTTAATTATAATTGATTACTACTTAAAATTTTATTCATACCAAATATACTATATTAATTATCATAATGATGTATTAATCCTTCATCTTCCCTTAAACAAACTTGACCAATCTTAGTCATACAAATGTCACAATCTTAACCATCCATCCCTCAAACTATTGGTATTTGGTTGCAACCCATTGCATTCTTGCTTTATTTATACAATATCCCAAAATGTCGTAGGCTCATGCTCCTGCAACTTGCTCATGCATGTGAAACCACGCATGAAAGCCCATTCACCTTCAACGTTTCTATCTCTCTCTATCTCCCTTGATGATCTCTTTGTATATGTTGAAGAAGTACTTGCAAGTTGCAACTTATCATTTTTGAAGACCCTTTATCGTTATCATTGCTATCTTTCCTACTCTCCCTTTAAGGGTTGACACGTCTTCATCTTCAGTTGAAGATCTCTCCTCTCTCAAACTAGCTTGATTTTGGTAAAATCTTTTTTTTCATAGTGCTTGCTATCTCCTCTTCAAAAACCCTATTTTGATTTTTTTACTTGATTTTATTTCCATTTCATTCATTTAAAATTCAAAATATCCTCTCCTTATTTGATACATTTGTTTCCAATATGTGCTTTATTATTGTTTTCTCTCTATAACTCTGCTCTCTGCTTTCTTACACAGTTATTCATCTTTTAAATAGACATTAGTTATATTTCAAATGATTCTAATCAATTCCTGATATTATCTTTATGCCTGATTCAATTGGTGCTCTCTCTCTCTCTATCTCTCTCTCTTTCTTTCTTTGCATGATTTGATTAGATATATATGGTGGCACTTGATATTTTATTGATTGGGATATGACATCTAATGTGTCAATAATGATCGTGTATATATATATATATATATATATATATATATATATATATTATATAGGAGGAGTACAATCGATCCTTTAAGTATGATGTTGCATTTTTATCTGATTCTTTCAATTTCTAATCTCAAGATCGAAATGGTTGAATTAAAAAAAAAAAATAATGTTGGCAAGTGATTGCAGGTCCGAGACAATAATCACAATCATGAATAAGAAAAAATTTAACATGGATATGGAGCAACAAAGAATTTCCCTTTTTTTTATATCTAATTTTAATGTATTTTTTTCTATTTTTAATTATGTTCATTTCATTAATTATTTATTTATTAATTTTGATAATTATAATACACAATTATAATATATTAAAATGGTCAAAATGGATTAGAATTTTTATAATTTTTTTAAATAAAATTTATTTTATACATAATAAGTTATTTTTATTTATTTTTTTAGAAGTTCAAACATTAGGATTCAGCTAGTGTAATGTTTGAGTGTAGAGTTATTAATTAAAGCGATGCCCTTGTTGGGTATCTATTATAGTATATCAAATAAAAGAAGTTGGATTTATTTTTTCCATTATATTTAAAAAACTTTAATTCATTTTTTAAATTTATTGGTATTATAAGTGTAATAAAAATATTTGATATGGTGTTTAGTATTAAATAATAAAAAATTTATGCATTATAAATACTTACAATTATTAAAACTAGGTCGGAATACAACCATGGAGAAAAAGGGTAACTTACTATTTTTTGTGAATGTAATTGATATTTACGAAGATGTTGAATACTACATTCTAATGAACAAACAAATTATGCCATACTTAGATACTCTAGCATAGAGATTGGGTTTGCGGCCGAGTGATCGATGGAAGAAATTCCTCCCATCTTACCCGGGCTCGAATCCCCTAACCGTCCAAAAACAAAAATACTCTAGGATATAGGTATGCTCCCCCTCCTACTTCTATTCTCTCTAATAAATTTGGACAAGGAATGGCAATATGAGTAAGAGGTTGCCATGGCCCTTTTATATGTATAAATGAAGGAGGTTTCCCAACATACAAATAGCTAAAATTATGATAAAGGTAGAGTCTAAACGTGATTTTGAGTTAGAAATAAACATGATGATCCACAAAGTTGATATACAAAAGAAACAAGTTTAGTTAGGGTCATTCCATGTTAAAGATGAGGAGGTGTTACCTAGTGTTGAGCATTTGCTAGTGTTCCTATTCCTTGCATGTCAAACTTAGTAATAATCGATGAGGTTTTGACTTGAGCATTTGCGTTTTTACATATATTTAGTAGTTACGAGAGTGATGCCTACTAATCACTAGAGTAGTTTCTTATATCTCATAGAGTGAGATGTAAATATTTTAATTTCTTATTACTAGTCCTCTTTATTAATAAGTGGTTAAATAATAAATATTTTCCTTAAAATGGGTTCACTTAGTAAGCTAAGATATGTAAGAAGATATGGCAAAATGAGACTTCCCAAAAAATGTATTGCCTTGGTTATGTAAAAAAGCCAAAGCAAATGAAAGTAAGGTTGCCTCATACTATATGTAGGCTAATCAATGTATATGAATATAATAGTGTTGTAGATACACTTGCTGATGTTGAAATGAAAATCAAGGATGCTCCTTTTAAAGGAAGTTAAAGAAAGGTCAATTCATTAGAATATTTTGAAAGTAAAAGCAACCATTGATTGATCATGATATATCCTAATGGTAGTACTCTTCATTCTTCTTATAGTTTATTAAGGAAACACACAAAATGAGGTAGAATACGAGGCATTAATTTTAGAACACAAAAATTTCATTAAAAATAGAATAATAATAATCAAAATATATGAAGACTCTTAGCTTGTGAATAACCATGTGAAATGAACCTATAAAGTCCTTAGACCCAACATCTTATATTACTATAGGTGGGTAAAATCCGTATTAGAGAATTTTCTAAATATTAAATTAACTAAGCTGCATTTTCCCTTAATAGATGTTGTGTAGTTGACGGGTGACGGAGGTCTGAAGGACCGTAGTCGGTGGGAAACGCAAGTCAAAAAGAGCGTAGTTGAAAGGGCGACGGAGGTCTAAAGGATGGCGTCCGGTAGAAATCCAGCAATGGACAAATATCCATCATCGGATAGAAGTACGGCAAAAGTCCGATAATCGAAAGAAGTCTGGCGTCGGGTACGTAGAAACTTGGTGACGAACGAAGGTCCGGCATCGGGTAGAAGTCAGACATTAGTTGGTGTCCGAGGAGAACTCCAACGTTAGATGATATTCAGGAAGACCTTCGGCATCACTTGGAGTTTGGGTGAAACTCTGACGTCACTTGGAGGTCGGGCGGAATTCTAGCATCACTTAAAAGTCAGGAGGAACTCCGGTAATGGTCAAGGAGGAGTTTTTTCCCTCCTATTCTTCTCTTCTCCTCTTCTTCTACTATTCTTCATTCTTGGTTCCCCTTTCAAGAGAAATAAGGGGTCTATTTATAAATTTTGGAGTGGCATGGCTGTAAATAGGTGAGAGATCAGGGGATAAATGTAGAGTGGTTGGATGGACGACCGGTATTGAATCCCTTGATCGTGGACCATTCATCAAACATTTGAAGGTCTTAATGATGCAGAATTTGGCAATCTTGGGCATGTTAGATTGTCTCATCGAGTCGCTGATTTGACTATATGCATGTCATGTTTGAAAACTGTTTGATAATCCAAATCGTGGTTTGAACCTTCCAATAGCACTTTGTGTCTTTGATTCGAACCCATTTGGGCTTGGATTGAGTTGAATTTGGTGTCGTTGGGTTTGTATTTCCGAGACGCTCAGTTTGAATATAAGTTTCTAGAAATCAGAGATTAGATATTCCCGAATTTAATTTTTGAAGTTACCAACTTGATTTTTGCTTGGAGATTCGTACCCGATCAATATAATTAATTTATAATATGTCAGTTGCCCCCGTATTTTCAGACGTCAAAGCTCCAGAAGTCCGAAAATACTTGTTCAGATAATTTACATTGGCCAAATTGCAAAAAGTTGTGTTCCAAAAATTAAAAACTTATTCAAACTTGATCATAGATTCCATGTTGAGCTCCAAAAATATCAAAATTGAGTCCGGAACTTCAAAAAATTTGTTTGGGGACCCCAAAAACATCCGATTTAGACCGTCCAAGCCAAAAATAGGGCCCACACAAGTGTAGGCAGCGACATCTGCGGGGCACGCGAGCAGCCATGACCATTGGCGCGCGCGCTTAGGGGTCCAATGGTTTGTAATTTAAATTTTTTATGGGGCCCACATAAATTTTTTTTAATCAACAAATTTTGAAAAAATCTCAAACAATTCTTAAAAATTCTAGAAAATTCAAAAAACAAATTAAAAAATTGGGAAAATTTCACAAAATTCTAGAAATTTTTGGAATGTTATTTTCTTCCCAAAAAAGGCTTTATATACCCCCCAGGGCTAGGGGGAGCTTACACCTTCTTCTTTTCTTTCTCTGACTTTCTTACAGTCAAGGCATTCCACTATTTTACATAGGTGACTTACCCTACTTAATTCAGCGCCCCTCCTCTTATACAGAAGCTGAAAATTCTTCTTCTTTTTCCTTCTTTCTTCCCTGTTTTATTCTTTCTCTAGAGGCCTTTAGCTATTTTTTGTATGTGACTTTCCATACTTAAATTTAGCGCTCCTCTTCGGTGTAGAAGAAAAATTTTTCTCCTTCTACTATCTTCTCCTCTAGCTATTTTCTTATAGTTGAGACATTCCATTATTTTTTGTAGGTGACTTCCCTACTTAAATCGGCGCCCTCCTCATGTACAGATGTTAGACTTTTTACAGTCATTTTTTTCTTTCTCCTCCCTCATTCTAACTTTCTTACAATTGAGGAATTCACTTAATTTTTGTAGGCGTCATCCCCTACTAAAATTCAGGGCCCCTTTCCATATGTAGAAGTTAGAATTTTTTAATTTATTTATTTTCTTCTTCTCGAGTCTTCTTCTTTCATTTGAGGCCTTCCCCTGGTCCTTATACAGGCGGCATCCCCTATCCAGGCATGGGATCCCTCTCTACAAGAAGGAGATTTTCTCCACCCTTCTTCTTATTCTCTTCATCACACTGAGGCATTTCTCTAGTCATGTTCGGGTGGTATCCTTTGTGTAGGTCTAGGGCCTCTCACTGAGTAGGAGTCTCTTCCTCATTCTTTGAGAGCTCCTGCGGAGGTCGGATGTTAGTCGAAGGAAATCTGGCAACGGACAAAAGTCTGATGTCGGGAAGAAGTTCGGTGACTAGTGAAAATTTGGCTTTTGGGGAGAAGCTCGATGAATGTCTATTGAAGCGCAATATTCTGGTGTCAGGTAGATGTACGTCGAAAGTCTATTGACGGGTGGTAGTCCGATGAAGGGTAGAAATTTGGTGTCAGGTAGAAGCCCAATAAAAGTCTTTTGACTGGCATAAGTCTAATAATAGACAGAAATTCAACATCAGGGAGAAGACATACAAAATTTTGACGATGGGTAGTAGTCTGACAGCAGGCAGAAGTCTGACATCGGGTTGAAGTCTAACAATGACCAGAAACCCGATGAAAGTTCCACGACATGCAGGAGTCTGACGTTGGGCAGAAGTATGATGAGGCATTGTAGTTTAATGGCAAGCAAAAGTCTGACGTCAGGTTGAAGTCTAACAATGGGTAGAAACTCGATGAAAGTTCCATGACGGGCAGGAGTTTGATGTTGGCAGAAGTATGACATCTGGAAGAAGTAAGATGAAAGTCCATCAATCGATAGAAACTCAATGAAAGCTTAACGAAGGGCAGGAGTCCAAGGTTCGGCAAAAGGATGACATCAGGTTAAAGACCAATGAAAGTCCGATGATATTCTGGTGATGTTAACCTATGTGGAAAAGATCGAGATAATACATCAAGGATGTATGACCTATCCAAGGTTATATGTCAAAGGACTGCTCGATAATGTTAACATATATGGAAGAGGTTTGGAGAATCCATCAAGGATGTATGACCTATCCGAGGTTGTATGTCAGAGGCCTGCTGGATGACGTTAACCTATATGGAATAGGTCGAGAGAATCCACCAAGGATGTAAAGCCTATCCGAGGTTATATGTCAGAACCTTTGCTCGATGATGTTAACCTGTGTGGAAGAGGTCGAGAGAATCCACCAATGATGTAATACCTATCCGAGGTTATATTTCAGAGCCCTGCTCGATGATGTTAAAATGTATGGAAGAGATTGAGAGAATCCACCAAGGATGTAAGACCTATCCGAGGTTATATTTCAGAGCCCTGCTCGATGGCCTTAACCTGTGTGGAAGAAGTTGAGAGAATCCACCAAGGATATAAGACCTATTCGAGGTTGTATGTTAGAGGCTTCGCTCGATGACATTAACCTATGTGGAAGAGGACTAATCGAATCCCATTGGGATTTATTTGGCCTTAATTGGGAGGGGGAGAACACCGCGTGTATCCCGAATAAAAGGTAAAAAATGATTTATATTTAGACCTTTACTGCACTTTTTAGGTTAAGATTAAGACATTTCCTAAGGAGTAAAAGTCCAACAAGGGACTGTTAAAGCTTATAATTGATTGGAAATATCTTTGTATTTACTGAGATTTTACTAAAATATATCTAGATGTCAAAGAATCTTTTTTATTATAGTTGGAGTCAAAGTTGCCCCCTAGCCCACATCTGATTCCTATGATTTTAATGAAATAATGACTAATGTCAAGAAGTTGATACAAGCGATCTTTTGAGATTGGAGCAATAATTTGCCCCCTAGTTGGGAACCACTTTCGCACAGATGGCACCAAACTATTACGTCATGGATATTCAACTACGATGAGAAATACAAATTTAGCATATTAGCATTGTATGAAATCCATAATGCAATCATATAAGAGAGAGGGTCTAGCATTTATGAGACACCAAATTTTTACGTGAAAAACCACGGGGCCTAGCCCAATTTGAATTAATCCACTAGTATTGCAGTTGTTACAAATGTGGCCCTTCCTTGGGGGAAGGCCTTAACTTGATGTACATCTTATAGAGTACATTACATGATGAGAATACAAAGAATCACTGCTGATATGTTTATTTGGTCTAAAGGATTGTAGTTGGCGGGTGACGGAGGTCAGAAGGACCTTAGTCAGTGGGCAACGTAAGTTTGAAGGATCATAGTCGACGGGCGACGTAAGTTAGAAGGACTGTAGTCGGTGAGCGACAGAGGTTGAAAGGACTGTATTTGGATGGCGATGTAAGTCGGAAAGACTGTAGTCGGCAGGCGATGGAGGTTAGAAGGACTGTAGTCGGTGGGCGACGTAAGTTAGAAGGACCATTGTTGGCTGGAAATGGAGGTCTGAAGGATTGTAGTCGGTGGGTGACGTAAGTCAAAAGGACCGTAGCCGGCGGGCGACAGAGGTCTAACGGACTATAGTCTAACGTCAAATGCTTGACATATGAGTACATTCTCTGCCGACCACCAAGACAGCCAACACCTGAATATACAAGAATGATGATTGGAATAATAGATTCATAGAAATTGGTATGATAAGTGTTCTCAGTAATTTTTATTTTTACTCGGTACCAATCGACTCCTCTTAGTATTGACCGGTATAGAGCAATATCCCATGGTACCGCTCAGTGCTTTTAATTATTACTAGGTACCAATCGGCTCCTCTCGATATTGATTGGTACCGAGCAATATCCCATGGTACCGCTCGTTAATTTTCATTATTACTTGGTACAATCGGTTTCTTTGGTATTGATCGATTCTGGTAGTATGCCAAGATACTGCTCGGTACTTTTCGTTCCTCTTAATATTAATTTCTGGTAAACATAAGGTTGTTCATTTATTGTTGTTACTGGATTTTTGCAACTTTCATTGTATTTTAATAAATGTTTGTGGGAGCATTTAATTTAGTAACTACTCCTTTCTGAAGAATTTATGATATTTACTATAACTCCCTTATTTATATATATGTAGTTTGGTCTATGAAATTGAGTTGCATTTTACACGACATTTTTTTACATCACCGGGAGGCGAGATGGTATTTATCTTCTATGAGTAAAAGAGGCATTTACGGCATGCAACGTTCTGTCTTATTAGCTTTGCAAATGCCTTTGTGATTCAGGAAGGCATAATACCTCTCGTCTTTGGTAATAAATTCCATCAACCTAAGCGTATGTTCTAGTCTTTGGAATTACCTTATGCCATATAAATTGCTTTGATAGAAACTTATCTACTTGGTAGGATATGCAGTTGGTGTTTGGTATAACTCAAAGTATACAACTTTTTTATTTAAATCGGTACAGTCGATACGATAAGATATCGAATTAATAAAAAATATGTTTCTACCAGGACTCTTTTTTTTTTTTAAAGTTAAAAGTTCATTCGAAATCTATAAAAAGAATTTGTGAATGTTATAAAAAGGAATACTTTTACTTCTGATAAAGTTAAAACATATTTATTTTTTTGTAAAAAAGGTGGCGTATGAAAATTCTGCCCTGAATTTAGGCTATTTTCTTGCCAGTCCTTTACACAACCCTTACAATAGGTTTTGATTGGATAGCGTCTTCCATTTATTTATATGAATACATCCCACAATCTACGCTATTGTTCTGGGTTGGTGCTCGTGTAAATTGTCGGATCAGTCACGGTCATATGTCCTATTTAGAATAATTTTTTTTATTTGTCGTAGAGATGAGATATTTATAGATACCAAATGCATGACATTGTATAAGAAATTATACATGATGTTGTATAAATTACTATGTGCTACTTACAACTTTAGGAAGGACATCCATGTGATTCTTCTTTGGTACTGAATCATAAAAAACTCACATTTTTGTCTTCAGGTTTCTGACAAGCATAGGATTGGCAAGCCTAATAGATTCTTTGCTTATATGGGACATGTATACTATAGTGTCTACCTTATATGCATGATAACCCTGGCATAAGGAAAAATTAAAAAATTTTTTTTTTTTTGGGAAAAATTGGGGCCTAAGCCCAATATCTTTAAAGCAAAAAGAATACATAATGTAAATTGATTGCTACCACAACTAATTAGTAACAATCAACAAAACCTTATCAACAGTCAATAAAAACTGCATAAGTAAGGAAAATAAAAAAGAAACCTATTACACACTATCACCTTGAGCTGCAGAAATATAAAATACAAAAGGCATTTCTTGTGCAAGTAAAAATATAGTGATCCAAACCAAAATACCAGCCAGACAGGCAAAAATATTTTCTTAATTACCACCATTCAAAAAAAACTCCCAAGCCATCGAGAACCTGGACTCAGACTTTGCGAAAAAAGAGCTCAATAAGATTCGATGATCCCTGGTTGCCCACAGGCCATCCGAGGGAAGCAGATACGGGAGTAGCATCATTGTCCATATTCGGCTTTTGCATAAACACACATCTTTTGGGCAGATACCAAAAACAGTTCCTTCAGCATAACCATCAATCCGACATCTCAGCATTTTACAACAGCTCCAGATAATACAGAGTGTTCTTCCAGCCAGCAATTCTATCAGAAATGTTTCTTCTAACATCTAAAGTCAGAGTAATTTGACATTTAAAAGCATTTCCGAATCTTCTACCATTCCTCTCTTTCCAAATGTGGTATATAACACAGCAAATAGTCATATAAAAGAAGTATTTTACCCTCTTATAACCTCTGTATTTGCCTTTAATTCATTTGAATACCTGCATTATAGTGGGTCTATATAGAAAAGTTTTTAAACCAGGGATAACTGCAGTGAGTACAGTAAAAGAAAAATCACACTCAAAAAACAGATGAGTGACGGATTCATTAAAAGCATGGCACAGGTTGCAGCTAGCTGGCACATTGATATTCCTAATAATAAGAGCATCGACAGTTTTCAATCCACGGACTAAAGCCAGCCAAGCAAAGACAGAATGCTTAGTAATGCAGTATTTAGGCCAAAACGATTTATGCCAATAGCAGGTTTGATAATCAGAGTAAAATTCATCAATGAAGCTTTTGAACTTATAAGAATTGCTGTTTTTCCACATCAGGCAGTTGCTATCAGTAGCATTAATATTTAAACCTTCAATTATGTTTCTCAGAGGCATAGGAAAAGTATCCGGGAAAACCCACTGATTCCTACATATTAAAGTGTCAAGGGTAATATCAGGACAATAGCCCTGAAAAGAACCTCCCAAGAAATCAGTGATTGTGTGATTATGACACCAATGGTCAAATTTTAGAGATATAGGAGCAGATTGTGTAATACTAAAGGTAAAGCAATGCTTGACATCCAGAGCTGTTTTGCATATTGATTTCCAGAGTTTGGAGGCAAAAGTAGGGGGAGGCATCCATGGAGATTTATAAATGCATAGCAGCCACTTGGAAAGAGGGTAGGGAACATTATACATCCTGTAGATAGCTGAACAGTTATAAGCTTATTGAAGAGCAGAACTAGAGGGAATACCCAAGCCACCTTTGTTTTTGGGTAAGCAGATCTTATCCCAAGCCACCATATGCAATTTTTTAACAGCTATACTGTCCCCAAAAAACAAGAATTTAGAGCTAGTTCTCTTGATAAATTTGTAGACAGTTTTTGGCATAATAGATCCCCTAATCCAATAAGCAATAATGTTCTGAATGGTGAATTTGATATACTGCATTCTACCCGCAAATGAGAGCAAGTGAGCCTTCCAACCATTCATTTTCTTGTTAACAGAATCCATAAGGGACAAAAAGTCCCCAATTTTCAGTCTGTAAAAAGATAGAGGGGTGCCAAGATAGGTAATTTTGTTAACAATGTTGTGAATAGAAAGTTTTTTACAAACCTCCTGAGCATTCCTCAGATTCCTAGGAAACATAATGGAACACTTCTCATAGTTTATTTTTAGACCAGTAGAAGTAGCAAATTCCATAAGAATGGAAGCCAGTATGTTACTATTCTCAGTAGAGGCCTCACCAAAAATTAAAACATCATCAGCATATAGCAAGTGAGATAAAGAGTAATCATTATGAGAAATACCTCTAAAGCCCCTATTTTCCAGGAGATTGGAAAAAACATCCATCACAATGCAAAATAGATATGGGCTAAGAGGGCATCCCTGTCTAAGACCTGCAGAAGAAGAAAAATAGCCCTCTAAGGTCCCATTAAGCAAAATGGAATAATTGACATCCGAGATACAGACTTTAATCCAATTAACAAAAAGACTAGGAAAGCCTTTCTGTAACATTCGCTCCAGCAAAAATTCCCGACTTACAGAATCAAAAGCCTTTTTGATGTCCAGCTTGGCACAAAAATATTTGCATCCTCTCTTCTTACCAGTATAAAATAATAACTCATTTGCTAGTAATATGTTTTCAGTAGATACTCTAGATTTAATAAAACCAACTTGATTATCCTTGACTATCACATTCATCACAGGTTTCATTCTTTCAGCAAGAACCTTAGCAATGATTTTATATATGACATTACATAAAGCGATAGGCCTATAATCAGAAATATCAAAAGCATACTTATGCTTAGGGATAATCGCCAATGCAGTGGCTTTAACCCCATTGGGCAGATAGCATTTTTGAAAAAAAGATTTAACTGCTCGACATACCACAGGGGCAATTATGTGCCAAGCAGATTTATAGAAGTGAAAATTATACCCATCAGGTCCAGGAGCAGAATTAGATTTACCCGAGAAGACTGCAAATTTCACTTCTTCATCTAGCACCATAGAAGTGAGACGGGAAGCATCTGACATAGGCAGAGTGGTCCCAACAGGAAAAGCAGTAAATTCATACGATGCATCCTTTTGTACAGACTTTTGACTTGACTGATCGTACAGATGAAAAAATGTCGTACAAACGATCAAAAAGTAATTCATTTTAATGTCAGTTGGAAACCGTCCCCTACTATGAATCGACGTCTGTTCCTCTGGACAAACAAAAAGTTCATACGGACGAACTTCACATTTAAAACTGTCTTATCCACTCAACCGCTGCATTCAATCGTCCCGACGTTTGAGAGAAAAAAATTTCGTTCTGGACGATCATAAGATCGTACAGATGAACTACATTAAAACTGCTCTTTAAACGTTTCATATCATGCAAACTGACTCTTACACACATCGTCCAGTACGAAAAATTTCATCCCGGACGATTTCCACATATTTTGGATTTTTGAATTTTTTATCAACTAAGACAAACTAAACAATCAAAACACAGAAAACAAAGACAAAAACCACATACTCTAAATTAAATTCATTCAAAACACACAAAAATTACAAAATTCAATTAAAAAAAAATAAACTAAGAAAACATAAATATCAATGTTGCAAAAACATTTTTATTTAAGCATTCAAATCAATAATACCAAGCCTTGTTCTTAATGTACTGAAGGAATCAAAGGCTAAAGGTTTTGTAAAAATGTCTGCAAGTTGATTTTCAGTTGAAACATGTGTAAGTTCAATTTCTCCATTGGATACATGATCCCTTATGAAATGATGCCTTATGTCAATGTGTTTGGTTCTAGAATGTTGAATAGGATTTTTGGAAATGCAAATAGCACTAGTATTATAATAATAAATTGGAATAGTGCCTATAGTTAATCCTAAATCAATCAACTGTTGTTTTAACCAAAGTACTTGTACCACACAACTTCCTAATGCAATGTATTCTGCTTCTACAGTAGATAGGGCTACGGAATTTTGTTTTCTACTGGACCAAGAAACTAATGAATTTCCAATGAATTGACATGTTCCAGAAGTGCTTTTCCTATCCACTCTACAGCCTGCAAAGTTAGAATCTGAATAACCAACAATTTTAAATGAAGAGCTAAACTTAGGATACCAAATTCCTAAGTTCTGAGTTCCTAGTAAATATCTTAATATCTTTTTCACTACTGTCAAATGTGATTCTTTTGGATCTGATTGAAATCTAGCACATAAGCAAACACTGAACATAATATCTGGTCGGCTAGCAGTCAAGTAAAGCAAAGATCCAATAATCCCTCTATATTTCTTTTGATCAACAGATTTTCCCTTAAGGTCCTTATCCAACTGAACTGAGGAACTCATTGGTGTACTAACAGATTTAGCATTGTCAATTTCATATTTCTTGAGGATGTGCTTAATATATTTAGTTTGGCTAAGAAATGTTCCTTCCTCAAGTTGCTTAATGCTAAAACCTAGAAAGTAATTTAGATCTCCCATTAGACTCATTTCAAATTCACTACTCATTATTTTAGAAAAATCATCACATAGATTTTTATTTGAAGATCCAAAAATGATTTCATTCACATAAATTTGAACAATGAGTATATCCTTTCCAAATTTCTTTAAAAAAAGAGCTGTATCCACACTTCCTTTTTCAAAATATCTTTCAAGTAGGAAGGTGCTCAACCTCTCATACCAAGCCCTGGGTGAATGTTTTAATCCATATAATGCCTTTTTTAACTTGAAAACATGATTTGGGTATTTAGAATTTTCAAAGCCTAGAGGTTGTTCAACAAAAACATCTTCTTCAATTACCCCATTTAAAAAGGCACTTTTGACATCCATTTGAAACAATTTAAAACCTTTAAAACAGGCAAAGGCAAGTAAAACCCTAATTGCTTCAAGTCTTGCTACAGGGGCAAAGGTCTCCTCAAAATCAATTCCTTCAATTTGATTATACCCATTAGCAACTAATCTAGCCTTATTTCTAATAACAACTCCTGAGTCATTCATTTTATTTTTGAACACCCATTTGGTTCCAACAACACTTTGATCTTTTGGCCTTGTAGTTAATTCCCAAACTTTATTTCTTACAAATTGATTTAACTCTTCTTGCATGGCCAATATCCAAAATTCATCAGAAAGTGCTTGATCAATATTAGTGGGTTCTATTGTTGAAATAAAGGCTGAATGATTGACTTCCTTATTTAATCCACGCTTAGTTCTAACACCCTCACTAGGTTCACCTATAATCAATTCTCTTGGGTGGTTTTTAGAAAATCTCAAATCTCTAGGAAAAGGGTTTTCTCTTTCTAAATTTTCTTCTATATTTTCTTCCAAATTTAATCGATCAATCTTTTGGGAGTTTTCTCTATCTCTTCTTCAACAACATTTGACTCTTCCAAATTTCCTGATTCATCAAATACAACATGTGTGGTTTCTTCAATGATTAAAGTTCTTTTGTTGAATACCCTATAAGATTTTCCAACACTTGAATATCCAACAAAAATTCCTTCATCTGATTTTGGATCAAATTTTCCTAAGGCTGATTTTTCATTATTATGAATGAACACTTTGCAACCAAAAATATGCAAATGAGACAAATTTGGTGTTCTTCCTTTTAGCAACTCATAGGGTGTTTTATTTAAATTCGATCTCACATTCACCTTATTCAGAATATAACATGCAGTGCTAACCGCCTCAGCCCAAAAATATCTAGGAAGTGAATATTCTGCCAACATTGCTCGGGCGGCTTCTATTAATATTATGTTTTTCCTTTCAACTACCCCATTTTGTTGAGGGGTTCTAGGTGCAGAAAAATTGTGATCAATCCCTTTTTTTTACAAAAATTTTCAAATCTTTCATTTTCAAATTCTCCTCCATGATCACTTAGTAAAGAAATTATTTCACATCCAAGTTTTCTTTGACTCCAAGTTGAAAAATTTCTGAATTCCTCAAATGATTCACTTTTATGATAAAGAAATCTAACCCAAGTGAATCTTGAGAAATCATCCACTATAACAAATCTGTATACCTTCCCTCATAGACTTACAGTTCCTACTGGTCCAAAAAGATCCATGTGAAGAATTTCTAAAGGTTTACTAGTTCTAAGATCCTTATTGGACTTAAAAGAGGACTTCACTTGTTTTTCTAATTGACATGCATCACAAAGGTGGTCCTTAGTAAAGTCTAGTTTTGGTATACCTCTCACTAAGTTCTTTTGGGTAATTCTTCTAAGGTTTTTCATACTAGAATGACAAAGTATCCTATGCCAAAGCCATGATTCATCAGAAATAGTTTTCAAACAAAAAGCAGTAGGAGATTGAATAGACTTCAAATCTAGCATGTAAACATTGTTTACCCTTTTTCCATTTAAAACTTCTTTTCCATTTAGACTTAATATGCACCTAGTAGGTAAAAATTTCACATTATAACCCTTATCACATAGCTAACTTATACTTAACAGATTATGTTTTAAGCCTTCAACTAATAACACATTATCTATGAAAAAGTTTTTCAAATTTCCAATCATACCTGATCCAATCACTTTCTTTGTTGTATTATCTCCAAGTGTAACCTTGCCTCCACTCCTAGCTTCCAGCGTTATGAATTGAGCAGTATCTCCAGTCATATGCTTTGAACATCCACTGTCCAGGTACCATATGCTCCCACGAGGTCTTGTGTGAGAGCAATCCTGCAAAATTCTCAAATATTAGACCTGGGAACCCAAACAAGTTTGGGTTCACCTTTTAGCAATTTATAATCAGATGAATATATGATATGTCTAGGTTTATTTATCTTAGGTCTTCACACCAAATTAGATTTTATCTTCAAAGTACAGGTGTGAGCTATATGTCCCAAAAATCTACAATTATTACATTTAACATTAGGAAAAATATTCCTAAGTTTTCTTCCATATGATTGTCTTCTAAGGGATTTCATGAATTTAGGATTTGTAATATCTTCAAGTTTAGGGGGTTTCCTATTATCCTCGAGAGCTCTTATTGTCAATTTATAAAAAGAATTCATTTCTTCCTAGAGTCTATTTGTATAATTGATTCGATATATTTTCCTCTCAGATTCATCCTTAAATTTTTTAAAATCTTTTTCAAGAAGCATAGAATGATTTTATATTTTCAAAATTCTTATTCAAGTCATCATATTCATCAAGTAGTTTCATGTGGTTGTCATCTATTAATGCATGATCTTTCCTAAGGATTTCATGTTCCTTCTTGAGCTCTTCCAATTCTAAACTTAAACTAGCATGCATCCTTTTTATTTTCCTATATGCATCATGCATGTGTTCAGAAACTTCAAACAATTCATCATAGGTTAAGTCACATACCTCTTCTTGATCTGATTGTTCAACATTATCTGCCATCAAACAAAGGTTGATGACTTCTTCTTCTTTTTCTATCTCAGATGAGTCTGAAGCTGAGTCCGCCCAGAAAGCTCTTTGAAATTTCTTCTTACCCCTTTTTACCATAGGTTTCTCCTCTACCTTCTCCTTGCTAGGAGTGGTTTTGAGTTTTGGGCATTCAGTCTTTATATGACCTGGTTTACTGCATTCATAACAAATTACTTCATTAGAAACCTTGCCATTTCTATTAAACTTACCTCTGTTCCATTGCTGGCGTCTCTTCTGCTTCCTCTTTAAAAAGCTTCTGAATTGTCTAGTCATTAGTGCAATATCATCTTCATCCTCTGGTTGTGAGTGTTCACTCTCTGACTCTTCCACTTTTAATGCAATATTTTTCTCCTTTCGTGGTTCACCTGCATCAATCTTTCTTTGACTTACTCCTTGCTCATAAGCAATGAGTGAATCAAGAAGATTGTCAATAAAATATATGTTTAGATCTTTAGACTCTGTAATTACAATAATTTTAGCATCATAAGCAGTAGGTAAACATCGAAAAATTTTATTGACCATTTCAGCATTTGTTAGTTCCCTACCAAGTGCATGCAAAGAAGTGACAATTTGTGTGAATCTTGTGTACATGTCAGAAATAGATTCATTGGGTTTCATGCGAAATAATTCATAGTCATGCAACAAGATATTGAGTCTTGATTGCTTAACCTCATTTGTCCCTTCATAAGTTATACAAAGTCTATCCCATATGTCCTTTCCGCTTTTGCAAGTGGAAACCCGTATGTAGTCTTCAGATTTTAAAGCACAAAAGAAACTATTTAAACATTTAGTATTTAATTGTGCTAAGTCACGTTCTTCCATAGTCCAATCTGCAAAAGGTGTTTCTACCCTAACTCCATCAACTAATCTAGTTGGTTTTGTGTAACCTTCCTGGACTAGTATCCACATGCGATAATACAGTGACTGTAAGAAAGTAGACATGCGTGTTTTTCAAAAATTAAAAGGAATATTGTGAAACAGTGGAGGTCTAGTGATAGAGTAACCTTCAGGTGTGTTTCGATTTCCAAATGTAGCCATCTACGTTAATCAAAAAGTAGTTCAAACTTATGATTTTAAAACGGAGCTCTGATACCACTTGTTGAGTCTAGTAATTAGGTTGTTAAACCTAAGTTAATGTCCCAAGGCTACCAAGAGGGAGGGTGAATTGGCAGTTTAAAAATTTTAAACCCTCTTTAAAATTTTAGTTGAACCGAAATGAAAATTTTTTTTAAGTTTTAGTAGGAAATATTTTTCAACCGCAGAGTTTTTGAAAACAAAAATAAAATGCAAAAAAGTAAAAATAGTAAAGTAATTGACACCAGATTTATAGTGGTTCGGTCTAAAACCAGACCTACATCCACTCCCCAGAGGCACCCTCTGAGTATTGCACTAATACCAATAGTGACTCTCCTTTTGCACCCACATCAAGGCGGAGAAGCTTTTACAACACACTCTTTTCACCACTCCCCGGTGTGGCAAAGAACCGTCATCCTTTTACACAATCCCCAGTATTGGCAGAGAACCTTCATCCTTTCACACTCTCCTAGTGTGGGCAGAGAACCCTTCAGCTATTCACACTCTCCAAGTGTAGGCAGCGAACCCTTCGGCTATTCACACTCTCCAAGTGTAGGCAGCGAACCCTTCGATTATTCACACTCTCCAAGTGTAGGCAGCAAACCCTTCGGCTATTCACACTCTCCAAGTGTCGGCAGTGAACCGGATCTCCTTGACAGATCTTCTCACAAGAAATCTAGAAGGAAGAAAGAAAAGAGTGAAGTAATTCCAATTCACAAGTAGAGACTCTTACCTTTGAACTCTAAGTGAAGCCTTCACGCTCCAGTGGTAGGAATTCTCTTTTGAATGCACTCTCACACTCTCTCCTTAGCTATTCTCTCAAGAGGCATGAAGATCAAATGAAAAAAAAGATTGGGTGGCAGTCTAATTTGGACTATTTATACTAAAGACACGAAAAATCGCCCAAAAACTGCAAGTATTCAATTATGTACGCAGTGGATCATCCCGTACGATCGTAGATCGTCCTGCACGATTTTACTTAAACGCTTTGAAATGACCCTATTTGTATATGTGTACGAAATATTTTCGTACAAGCTGATCGTCCCGTATGAACAAAGTTTGTCCGGTACGAACGGTTATTACAAGGTCAGTTCTAGAAACTGTTGAAAACCGTTCTAAGTCGATTAATCGTCTGGACGAAAATTGGTTCGTCCGGACGAAATTTTTACAGAGAAGAGATCGTCCTGGACGATAATAAAATTTTGTCTGGACGAAAATTTTACAGAGAGCAACTCGTTTTTTTGACAATAATCAATTTTGTCTGAACGAAAATTTTACAGAGAGAAGATCGTCTCGGACGATAATTAATTTCATCCCGGACGAATAGGAGTTAGAAAATTTTTCAAGCCTGTTCCTATTCGTTTCATGTGCTCAATAGGAGATAACTGTCTGATCGTCCCGTACGATCTGATATCGTCCCGTACGATCAGTATAAATTATATATGATCTTCATATGCGTGTGTGTGTGTGTTTTTAATCACTCAATTACAATCACTCCCTTTCAAAATTAATTCAAAGAAAAATACAAGCTTCAAATTTTCAAAGTATTTCATGTTGAATTTGATTTAAAGTCTTCGTAGTTTGGAGTTAGATTTTCCTGAAATGTTAGTACACACAAGAGCAAATACAAATCTTCTAAAATTGTTAGGAGATAACTACACATTTGAACAATAATATTTGGAATCATCAAAACTATATAAGTTGCAAAAAATGTAAAGCATTCATATAGCAACTATCTTAACAGAGAATAATGTAAGAACTTTTGATTTGGTTTGTGATTCCTCAGATAAGCAAGAGCTAAATAATATCAACCAGTTGGGTGAATGTAAGGAGCCTTTACCTATTCATTACAACCGTTTCAATTTATTGGAAGCAGATATAACCGTTTTAATTTAGGTGCTGCCAAGTTTAAACTTCAAAAAGAACTTCAATTGGTTGGGAAAAATATTGTTCATCCTTGAAATAGAAGAAATGATGTATTGAAGAGAAATGATAGTGGGAGCAATCCCACTATCATTCATAAATGACGTCCATCATCTTTTGGAATTGTAGAGGGGCTAGGAAAGTTAAAGCCTCTTAGTATTTGAAGGAGATTGTGAATGATCATGATGCTTTATTTGTTGGTTTGGTTAAAACCAAAATTTCTTCAATTGATCCATTTGAATTCAAGAAGTTTATAGGTGAAAAATGGAATTTTTTCCTTTTTCCAGTTGAAGGGTTATCTGGCGGTATCTTCACTTGTATGAGATCAGATATTGCTTCATTTTTAGTTAAAGAAGAAAATTCTCAAGTTGTGGTAGGAGAACTTGATATTACCAATAAAGGTGTGTGGTTGATAGCCACTATTTATGGAAGCAAAAATTATTTCAAGAGGAGTTTGTGGAGTAGCCATGAGATGCTTTCAGGTATAAAAATTCCAGCTATTGTGGGTGGAGACTTCAACTATTTAATGTCTCAAGATGATAAGAAAGGAGGTAAGCAGTTTGTTATGTCTCAAGGGACTCAAGATATGTATTTGTTTATGAGCAATTGTGACTTTAATGAAGTGGGAATAGTAGGTCCTAAATACACTTGGTGTAACAACAAAGTTTGTAAAGCTCAAATATTATAAAGATTTGACCGTGGTATTCTTAATCTGCTGCTTTGAAGGATATTAAGTTGGCAATTGTTAGACAATTAGCTAGAATGGCTTCTGACGACTGTCCCATAATGCTGAAAATTTATTCTACAGGTTTTTGTAGAAATCAGACTATCATGTTTGAGGATGTTTGGATGACATTTCCTGCATCCTATTCTATTATATTTAACTCTTGGATGAAGCCTGTGCAAGGTAGAAATGTAGAAACTTTGAATGTTAAATTCAAAAAAGCTATGAAGGCTTTATTTTTTGGAGTAAAGCAAACAACAAAAGCTTGTAGGAAACTAAGGAAGTACTTAAAAAAGAAATTCTTGAATTACAAATTGAAGAATCTAGCTATGTAGGTCTCTCAGATCAGAAGCTTCTTCTTTTAAAATCTAAGGTTAATGATCTGAATTCCACACTTGGTCTGCTTTGTACTTTGTGAAAACAAAGAGCAAAGGTTCGATGGATGAAAGAAAGTGATTCAAACTCCAAATTCTTTCATGCTTATGCTTCAACAAGAAAGAATGTCAATTGGATTAATCAAATTAAAAATGTAGTCTGGGAGCTGATTGGAGACCAATTGCAAATTGAAAGAATTTTCTTTAGCTACTTCAAAGTTAAATGGGGTGAACGAACATGACTATTGAATGAATGGCCTTCCTCTTCGGCTAAAATAGATAATGGAGTGTGTGAAAGAGCCAAAGTTTTCTATTATGGTTAATGGTGGTCACTCTGAATGGATTGAGGCAAGATGAGGGTTTAGACAAGGGTGTCCTTTGTCTCCTTACCTTTTTATTATGTGCTCTCAGTTATTGACTGATGCTTTTGCTCAAAGAGGAAAAAATGTGGGTATAAAGGTAGCTCCCAATGCTCCTTTAATATCTCACTTATTGTATGCCGACGATATTTTTTTTTTTGCTAAGGCAAACCTTAAAAGCATGAAGAAATTAATGAAAATTGATGGAGACTATTGTAGATTGACCGGTCAGAATATCAATGTGCTCAAATCTTCTATTATATTTGAGAAGTCAGTTAAAAGGCGAACAAGGAGATCTCTCTCAAAGATGTTGAGCTTCAAAGTTGTTTATGAAATGGAGTATTTTGGGGATAAAATTGCTTTGAGAAGAATGATATTTTCTAATTTTCAAGATCTATTAGTGAAATATGCTAGCATATATAGTTCTTGGGGAAATAAGTTTATTTCAATTGCTGGAAATTTGATTCTTCTTAATTCAGCTTGTATTTCACTTCCTATATTTTTTGCAACTCCTTCATTAGTCCCTATGAGAGTACTGAATGATTTTGAGAAGATGTGCAGGAATTTTTTATGGTATAAAAAGATGCAACTAAGGGACTTCATTATGTAGCATTGGATGTTCTTTGTAGAACTAAAAGTGATGGAGGGTGCAGATAGCAATATATTGTGAAGAAAGTTGGCCCTTTAAGGGCCAAGTTTGCTTGGAATTTTATTTCTAAGCCTAAATCACTTTTAAAAAGAACACTGGCAACAAAGTATGGTACAGATGTGTGGAATTCAGAATGCAAAAGTTATTCTTCTTCCACTTGGAATATTATATTAAATGGAGCTAAATTTTCTTCATCCAATTGCTGGATGGAAGGTGTCATATGGTATGGAAATCAAAACCATCAACGACACTTGGATTTTGGATAAATGTATAAATAAATGGCCTACCTTTGTTGCTAATATGAATGAAGAAACTGAATTCATTTCTGGATTTATATGTGATGGGAAGTGGAATGAAAGTAAGTTGAAGGATTTCTTTAGGTAGCACCTAGTGGATGTCATCTTATCCATCCCCATTCAATCTGGTTTGCTGAAAGATCAATTGAAGTTGTAGTTCAAATACTCTGGTAAATCCATTTTGGCATTAGCAATGGAGGAATCTGATGCTGAAGTATTGAAGGATTAAGATTGGAGCTGGATGAAAAAACTCAAATTAAGGCTAGGAATTGCTCTATTATAGTGGCGCTTGAAGAGGAATGTGATTCCCTGTAATCATTTTCTATGGTATAAATGGCTCGATAATTTTGATAATTACCCGAGAGGATGTGAAACTCTGGAGAAATCTAAACATGTTGTGGTAAATTGAATTAAGTTGCATCAAGTTTTCAGTTTTCTTGCAAAATGGGAATTTGGTATTCTAACATTCCAATCTTTGGAGGATTGTCATTATAGATTGAAGCTTCTTGCAAACTCTAATCCATTCCAAGGTAATTCGTATTGTTCTGTGGTGTTTTTTTATTGGAAAAGTAGAAATAAAATAGTTCATGATGGATTAGAAGATGGTTCTTCTTATATAGCAGCAAATTTTGTTAGTCATGCAATTGCCTCATTTAGTACTAATCTTATTTGGGAGAACTAGGATTCTAATTAGTTGTCTAAGCTGTCTCCACTGTCTTGGCATCCTCCTCCTAAATGGATCAAAGTTAATGTGGATGCTTCATTGCAAAAGACAAATAAAGCTGGTATTGGAGAAGTCTTTAGAGACTGTAAAGGAAGGTTCTTATGCCATTTTGGATTCAATTGCTTACATTGGTATTGCTCGCAAGTTGAGATTTTATCAATTCTTTCTTTAAAAAGATTTGTTCAAAATTGGATGTTTGATGTAGAAGGTATCATTATTGAAGGTGATAAACTTAATGTTATCAAATTCTTTCAAGATGTTATGAATAAGGATGACATGAAGGAAGACTACCAAGATCCCATGGATTTAGAAATTCTTAGTCATTTTAAGCAAGTTTTATTTCTTTTTTCTAGTAGGAATTGTAATAAGTTAACATATTTATGTGCTAACTTAGCTTTTTTTTTTTTTTTTTTTTTTTGGGATGACATTAGTTCTAATAAGATTCCTCCTTTTTCTAATTTGTTAAAGGAGGAATTTGATTATAAGTAGTTCTCTTTAATAAAATTTACTATGGTATTTTTTATGGTATAATTTCTTTGAGGCACCATGTCCCTTAGTGTCTTGTTCTTCTCAGGATTGGCCTCAATCCATCATTTAGTTACAATAAACCCTAAGAACTTTCTAGATGTGACTCTAAAAGTACACTTGGTAGGATTGAGTCATATATTATAGAATCGTAATAGCTGGAAGCACTATTCTAAGCCAGGTATATGTTGAAATTTTTTTAGAATTTTTACCAACATATCATCGACATAAACTTCTATAGTGCACCTAACAAGGTTTTTGAAAACCTTATTCATAAGTCTTTGATATGTTTCTTAAGTGTTCTTGATCCCGAATGGTATCACCAAATTAGCAGTACAACCCCTTATGTGTTTGAAAAGGTACTGCCTCCTCATCAACAGGGTCCATCTTTAGTAAACTATATCCAGAGTAGGCATCCATAAAGCTCAACACTAGATTTTTAAAGGTAGCATCAACCAATTGGTCAATATGGGGAAGTGGAAAACAATCCTTTGGGTAGACTTTGCTGAGATTTGTATAGTTTATGCATATTCTCTAGACTCCACTTTCCTTCCAAACCATGATAATGTTTGCCAACCAAGTGAGGTATGTACTTCCCTTATAAATCCAGCCTCCAAATGCTTACCAACTCCCTGCTCAACAACCTGCTGATGGTCTTGCACAAAGTTTTGCTACTTTTGGATTACTAGCTTATATACTGGATTAACTTTGAGGGATTACATGATTACTTTAGGGTTGATTTCGGGCATATCGGCTGGACTCCATGCAAAAAATATTTTGGTTCATATGTAGAAAATCTACATATATTTTATTCTCTTCATCTGAGAGGTGAAATCTAATTTGCACCATTCTTTATGGGTGCTCATCTGATAGAGGGACATAAGTAAGAACTTTTATAGGGAAATCCCTTTGAGGAATATTCTCATTTCTAGATGTCAAAGTCCTCGATGCTTAAGGTAACTAATGGGTGTGATTGAGCCTGCCAAAGATAACAAGATAATGCTACTTGTTGATCTCCTCGTACTATATTAATTCCTATAGGGGTATAAAATTTTAGTTTGTGATGAGAGATTTAAGCAAAAATCCCAAAGATTGATTAGAGTGGCCTTCCAAAAGATTACGTTATAGGCTGATTCTGATTTTATTGTAATAAGTTGGATGGAGTGTGTAGCTTGTCGGGGGAATTATCCAAGTATGACTAGAAGATTGATCGTTCCTTTCAATTATACAGGTGGATTGTCAAATCCATATAATGGACCTACGGTAGGGTGTAGTTTTTCTCTAGGGAAACATAAGTTGAGAAAAGTGGAGTAGAATAAGACATATGCAGAGCTCTCATTGTAGATCAAGAATCTCTTGACATTATAGCACGGGTGGCCAATCCCTGCTCTAATTCTGATTGGGTCTTAATAAGGGGTCTGTATTCCTTCTAAGTTAAAATCATCAAAAGCAATGGAGTGATTGGTGTGAGACTTCTTCGGTGTTGGCTCCTTAAAGGTTACAATCAAGACTTGACTAGACATTGAAGGACCCCTAGTAATGATTTCAATTTCACTAACCATTTGATGATTGTTTGATTATAGCCTTTATTATTGATTCTTCCCCTCAGCAGAACCAGCTTTATCTCAAACAGGTGGGTTTTGGATAAATTGTAGAGATATCTTTATTGGATTAGCCTCTAAATTTCATCATTGAGTTATATGCATGCTTGAGTAGTGTGTCTATAGCTATGGTGGAAGTAGAAGTACTACTCCTAATTTCTAAAGTTGGGCTTCAAAGGATACAGCCACTTTATATTTTCCTTATTATGTATAGCCACAAGACATTTGCTCAAGATATATTAAGTGGGGTGTACTCCTTTTCTTGGTGAGGTTCTAATCGTGGCTGTGAGGGTCGAGAGGGTAAATAGTAGTTTTCTTGCTTCTTCCATTGTGAGGATGGATTTCCATCCCTAATGCACTATTATGTTTCCCAATTATTTGCTCAAATTGTTTCCTATGAGCATTAATGGCTTCATCGACAAAGATTTGTGCCTCCATATGATGAATCAAATCTGCATACAAATGTACCTATCTCATATGAGTGCCGAGTAGAAGGGAGTAGGATGAAGCCCTCTGATAAATACTCTTCTAAGTTACTCAGGATCCACCTCAAAAAATTTTTTGGGCCTCAGTAGAAATGCTTTGAAAGTACTCCTTGAGGGACTAATTTTCATTCTGGTAAATTCTTGAGTGGTGGGAAGAATCTTTGACCATTCTCCAATTGGAAAAAAATTATTCGACAAACACTTTAGCCAGTTTTATAAATGTTGGAATTATTCTAGTGGGGGGAGTGAATAGAACTTTATTCGAGATTGCCCTTTGAGGGTACGTAGAAAGATCTGACAGAGGAATGCATTAGAGGATCACTGGATATGCATGATGGTCTTATAGTAATTTATATGCTCAGACGGCCCACTGTAAGAATCGATGCTTGGTAGTTTGAATTTTATCTAAATGGGGTATTGAAGGATGGCTTCAGTAAGGTGATGACTACTACAAGTCTCACTAATGAAGAGATTATATTATACATCCTGAGGGGAACTTTTATCAGACTAATCATCATAGTTCATGTCGTAGGGCAGCATTATTGGGGAGTTCAGCAATGTGCTGTCAGGCTAAGTCCTTGGGGATGTCCAAAAAAATGCGAGGTTGGTGACCTATGTGTGAGGATGGGTAGAGCTTGCTATGTCAGCAAGCTAATTATCTTAATGTGTTGGAGGACACATCCTTGGTGTAGGAAGGAGAATCTTGACATGAAGATATTTGGGTTGAACATCTTTGAGTCCTGGTTGATCTCGAGGGAGAAGATTCTCTTCTTGTGGTGCAAGCGCCAGTCGTCGAGTCTCTCGTATAAGTTGAAGGAACTCATTCTTATATTGCTCCATCTTTTTGATATGATCTTCCAGGGAGGGTCCTAATGTCCCTTCGCCATAGGGTTTTGCTCAATAGGATGAAATGAGGCAGATGCTTGGCATCCTTGGTTCATGGAATGATTCATCGATTGGTGTGAGTTAGACCGGGAGGCTCCTAAGATGTGATTCCCATACCTGTTGGCCATCAAATTTGTGCTGATAATACTAGGATTGAGGTTTTCCACATACAGCACCAAGCTGTTGCGGGCTAAGATTGTTCACAATAAAAGAGTTGAAATACGTTCTTAGTATTGTACGGATATCTAGCTCATACACAAATAACAAAAAAAATTTTACATTAAAAACCCTAGAAACTAGAAAAACCATGCGACCTGACCTAGTCTAAAATGATTCCACGAGTGTTTAGGTAGAATATAGTGGGTTAACTCATCCTTGAGGGAAATCATATTAAGAATGTCAACCATATGGCTGAAAGCTAGCGACAAACGTAGATGAAATTCTGGCATCAGTTGGTGGTTTGGCGAAAGTCCAGCATTACTTCGAAATTCAACATCGGGCAGTGGTCCAATATAGCTGCAGCATCAGGCAGTGGTTTGATATAACGCTAGTATCAGGAAGTGGTCTGATAGAACTCTAGGTGTCAGGCGATGGTCTGGCAGAATTCTGGCATCAAGTGGTAAGTTGTTGGAACTCCTAGCATCACATGGTGGTCTAACGGAACTCCAGGCATTAGGTGGAGGTCTGATTAAACTCCAAGCATCAGGTGGTGGTCCAATTGAACTCCAACGTTAAGTGGTGGTCTGGTAAAACTCTAGCCTCAGGTGGTGGTATGGCGAACTCTGGGTGACAGGCGGTGGTTTAGCGAAACACAGGGCATCGATTGGTGGTCCGATGAACACCGGGCATCATCTGGTGGTTCGGTGAAACTTCAGGCATCAGGTGGTGGTCCGGCAGAACTTCGACATCAGGTGGTGGTCCGATGGAACACCATGTTTCAGGTGGTGGTCCGATGGAACTCAGAGCGTTAGTTGGTGGTCCAGCATAACTCTGGTGGTGATTAAGGAGGCAAGACGGCAAGTGGGCGATCTCTAATCTCTCTCTTGTTTCCAAAGGCTTAGGGGGTCCCTTTTCGAGGGGCAGGATGGGTCTATTTATAGATTTCCTAGAGTGGCATGACCCATAAATATGAGGAAGATTAAGGATAAATGGGGAGTGGTTTAGAAAGATGGTCGATATTGAATCCCTTGATCCACTACAATAAAAACATCATTTTTCGGTGCCATTACCGCCTGAAAAATGGCCAAAATCCATCGCAATTTATCATTTCTGACGAAAATGATTTTGACGGTAAAACATGCACCGAAAAAGACCTTTCAATGCAAAATAATAAACCAAAAAAAATTTCAGCATATTTTTGGCATATTTTTTACTGGAAAAATATTTCCAATGGATTTTTTTGGGCCAGAACGTTAAGAAAAATTTTAAAAAAATTAAAAATAAATCCAAAAAATTCAACCATAACCGGTCCGCCTAGCCAGACCGCCTGCTACTCCCACATTCCGCTCCAACCCAGCCCAGCTGGACGAAAAGGGCCCACTTGTGCGGATCACCTGCACAGCCACACCCTCATAGGCCCCCACCAATATGGATTGCCTGACCAACTGCCCAAACAGCGAAATGCCTTTGACGGAGTTCGAACCCTTCCCCCTCCACGCGCGGAAGCCTTTTGCACCATCTACCTTCCACCATCTAGCCATTAAACAAAACCTGATAAATTGGCTACTTTATTTATTTAAATTATAAATTATAAATATTAAAAGTAATTATTATTTTATATGTAAAAATAATTTTTTAAAAGATAAAAATAATTAAGTTTAATTTAACAATTAATTATTAAATTAGTTAAATTATTTTCAGAATAAAGTATTAATTTATTTAACTTAATTTAACAAATAAATAATTATAAAATTTTACTATAATTTATGTTTTTATTTAAATGATTTAATTTTTTGTTATTAAATAAATTAAATTATAATTTAATTTATTTTATTATAATTTAGTTATTCAATTCAATAATTTAAGTTATTTTTAAAAAATATAAATATTTATTTTAATAATTTAATTTGATAATAAGTTATTTAAAATATTTTCAAAAATAATTTTAAAATATTTTTTAAAATTTCAAAATATTTAATTTCTGTCAAAATCCGCCGGAAAATTTTCATTGAAAATCCATTAGAAAATCTGTCGGAATTCTGACGAAAAATCCGCCGATTTTGTGACGAATTTACTTCCGCCGGAAATGAGTTTTTTTCCTGTAGTGATCATGGCCCGTTCTCTAGACATTTAAGGGTCTTAATGATGTCGGAATTTCAAGATCTTTGGCTTGTTGGATTCGTCTAGTCGAGGTGCTCAATTCAACTTTAAGCATGTCACGTTTGCAAATCATTTGGTAGTTCAAATTGTGGTTTGAACCTTCCAACAGTGCATTGGATCCATTTGGGCTCGGATTGAGTCTTATTTGGTGTCGTTGGATTCATATTTTTGAGATGTCAGTTCGACTATAAGTTAGCTAAAATAAGAGTTCGGATGGTCCCAGTTTTAATTTTGGAAGTTTTCAACTTGATTTTGCCTTGAGATTCATGTATGATCAAATTTTTTTTTTATGATGTATGAAAAGTACTGGAGGCAAATGGAGGTTATCTAATCTACGTGATAGGGATGATTTTCTAAATCATATTTCATATTGCATGAAAGCTAGATAATATAAAGACAGGAAAGCTTGCAATAGTAAACCATCTGAGGACCTAGTGACCTTATATAAAACTAAATGATATAAATTTCACCCATCCGCATAACTTAAACTACTAATTTCTTAAAACCAATTTTAATTCTGATTATTTTCTACATAATTATCTTTTTTTTTTTGTTCAATTTCAACTGATTTGTAGTGGTATTTTAATATATTTTATTTTTTTATATTACTTATTTTAATTAGCTTCACAACTTTTTTTATTTTTTAATGGAAAACGTTTCAGAGTCCAATTTTGATTTGAATTGAATTAGTGGGTTTTCTTCCACATAGCTTCAACGCTAAAAACATTTTTCTTATTATTAAGCACTTACTATTAAGTATTCAATTTATGTGGTGATGAATAAATATATATTTTATTCATCGCTTAAATCATGCAATTCATTTTATGTGAAAGTTTTATCATTTTGTTTTAATTATCAGATTCCTAACAAACTATGCTAAGACAAAAGAATTGTCAACTTCCATACAATGAAAACTTGTGTTTCAATTTTCCACAAGGACAGTGTACGAGAGGCCATAATTCAAACAGCAATTTCCTTACCACTCTCAATTAACGTCTAATGGAAATATCTTAATTTTTTTTCTTTTAATTTTGAATAAGATTTAATCACCACTCTTAATTGGCCACCATTATTGTTATCTACTATAGGTGACTGTAGTCGATAATGACCTTTTCCATCATTGCTTGTCACCCACTATCACTCCCCACCTTCAGTGCCACATTAATTAAGACTGACACTTACACTGAGACCCGCACTAGCGCCGCATAAGAATTGTCAACTTCCATACAATTGCAACTTGGTGTTTCAATTTTCGGCAAGGACAGTGTACAACAATTTCCTTACAGCAAATCTATTATATGTGAAAAAGTTGATATATCAAATAGCATAAAATTCCTGATCATGTTAATAGGATTAACATATTTCTAATGTAATTTTAAATGTTTGATAGTCCTTACACTTAAATAAGTGGCACATAAATAGATAGTATTAGTTTACTACATGAAAAATGCCATTTTCCGACGATAAATTTAGCCGAAAAATAGTCAAAATCTGTCTGAAATTAGAATTTCCAGCAGAAACATTTACGCCATTAAAACGCGAGTCAAAAAATTACTACCAGCATAAAATAGTATGTAAGAAAAAGAGTTTAATCACAACTCTTAATTAACATCTAATGGAAACATCTTAATTTTTTTTCTTTTAATTTTGAGCAAGAATTTAATCACCATTCTCAATTGGTCACCATCATTGTTTTCTATTATAGGTAATAGTAGCCGATCACAATCTTTGATTGTGCAATACAGATTTTATAGAAATATAAGATAAATACAGATTGTGCAATCAAAAGCTGCTTGATTTTGCTAAATTTGATTTCAATATATTGCAATCCATTCATGAAGAAGAGGTTCAAATCATATCAACGTAAGTTTATCTTTATTTTTTTAGCATTTATTTTTAATTAAGATAGTTGTAATTGATATCCTGCGAAATTTCTCATTCATTTGGATTCAGGTTGTGGAAAGGGTTAGGCTTCTCCAAACACTTACCATTTCTGCGTGATCGAATAGTAGAATCTTACTTTTGGATGCTTTCAACTTACTCTGAGCCCGACTATTCACATGCTAGAGTGATTAATTCAAAGGTGATGCCCCTCGTTGTAGCAACTGATGATATTTATGGAACATTGGAAGAACTTGAATTATTCACCAACGTAATAGAAAGGTAAAAAAAGAAAAAAATTTGACATTATAATATATAAACTAATTCAATACTTTTTAATGCTAAAATTTTAATTTACAGGTGGGATCTTGTTAAAGTTAGTATGTTGCCAGAATATATGCAATGATTCTTTCTTGCTCTTTACAATACTTTTAGGAAATTGAGGATGAGCTAGCTCCCCAACAGAATTCTTTTCGAGTCCATTACCTTATGGATGAGGTAGTAAATTTAGAAAGAGTTACAATAGGAAACATTTTTTTGCTTTTTTAAAATTATGATAGATAGTTTGTATTTATTATAAAATGATGGTCTTCTACTGACCTGGTTAGGACAGTAGATGTATTAGATTTAGACTATATTAAGAAAGGTAGAAGTTGACCTTAAACGATTTGGTTAGAAAACATTAGAAACGATCTTTCATTACTATATTTAAATGAGAATTTTACTCTAAACAATATACAATAGAGAAAAAGGATTCAAGTAGCTGATACCCTGTAGTGGGATAAAGGCTTGATGTTGTTGTACTCAAACTACGACTTTAACCAACAAATAAATTTCTAGTATTTCATTATATAATGAAATATATTGTTATCATATTACTATTGTTTTGATTGTTCCTTTGAATTTCGGTTCAAGCGAATGGCTTGTGCATACCTAAGGAATCAAAATGGGCAAGCGTCAGCTATGTTCCTAAGCTTGAGGAACATCTGAGAGTAACACTTATTACAGCTGGGTACTCATTAATCACTTATGCTTTGTATATTGGAATGAAGGAAGTGATCTCAAAGGATACTTATGAATGGGTTGCCAGCCTTCCTAAAATACTCAAATCTATCAATATAGTTGGGAGGCGATATTGGTTCATATCAGGTAAGTTATACACACTTGATATTAAGGACATATTTTATATGTTATAGTTAGACATTAGATTAAAAAAGATAATTTCTTTTGTAGCATAAAATAAAGAAAATACAATGAACTTCTAAAATATGTTTTTGAACTATGTGGCATTTTAGGAAATAAATTAGAACGTGAAATCTTAAACTAGTTTTAGTTTAGATATAGATTTTTTTTTTTTTTGAAAAAAGGAGAGGTCACCTTTACTTTTTAAAGGTAAAATCTTAAAGAGCCGTAGACCATCATTTTACAAGATAGAAAGCATTACTTAGAAAAAATTAAAAGATTTTTCCAGCTATTTAAAACTATATTTTTTCTATCTTAAATTCAATTAATGATGATACTCCAACAAGGTATATTCCCAGTAATTAAATCATAATGTATTCCATATTTTATAGCATTAATCAATATTATCATTGTTAAATATTGCTATTATAAATTAAATACATCATAATATCATATATATATATAAAGAGAGAGAGAGAGTAAGAGAGAAAGATTGACACAATTAGTAATATTTTTAAAATGTATGACTAAAAGTTAAATTTTTCACATTTTTTTCTTAAAGAATCCACTAGGTGTTCATTTTGATCATATAATGCACTCATCAGTATTCTCATTTTAAGTGAACTTTCAGAATGAACAAAAAAGGAATCATGTTGCTTCATCAATTCAATGTTATGCCAAAGAGCATGGTTGCTCTAAGATGGAAGCATGCAAGAAGCTTAAAGAAATGGTGGAAGAGCATTGGAAATTATAAATAGAGAATTCATGTCAACGGATTACATCCCATTATCATTGATTAAGATAGTTTAGAACTTGGCATGCTTTACTGATTTTGTGTACAAAGACACAACCGATATTTATATCGACTCATCAGAATTCATGAAAGAAACTATCGCTAAAGTGCACAATGAACCGGTTCTGGTTCTTAGGAAAGATTGTGATTTTTCTTATTTTGTGGGGAATTTTTAATTATCGTATGAATAATATTGCATGTGTAATGTTCAAATCATGCTTGTATCTCTAAGCTACCTAAATGCTTGTTAGTGTGAACCTTTTAAATTATGATTATCAAATCCAATAAGATTTTAAGTTGTTATCAAAGAATATGTTTGATTTCACAAGATACACTGAGATAAATTTTCATTAGTAGCATATTTTAATTAATGGTTTAGAAGACACCATGTATTAATTTCAATATTTCTTTTTCATTTTGTTAACTTTTTATAGTGTGTGCTACCATGTATGAAAATAGAATAACTAATAATCCTAATTAGTTATTTGAATACCCTTAGAGAAAAAGTGTTCTAAATTGATCATTTACCTAAGCATTATGACCATTAAATCTTTTGTTGAACTTGCTCATTACTTTGAAAATAAAAATCAACTAATTACATTGAAATGTTCATAAAGTTGACATGGATGATAAAGATCTGTGTACAAGTGTGCTTCATTTTCATCCATTAAGATAACTATTTGTCTGAAAATTTGTGTTTAAATTGGTAGTGCCAACCTAGAATTATGATGAATCATAAAATAACTCTAAAATATATTAAGAACCGATGAAAAGCTAAAGAATATTGTGTTGTAGAGGATTGAGAAAAAGATTGATAGAACTTGGTTCAAATACATTAACTATTAATCCCATGTTCATATCCAAAGTGTAGGCTTAAGAGTAACCAATTGTTATTTTTACAATAATAAAGTTTTTAATAATTAATAATAGGTTAAACCTAAACCCTCATAATTCTTATTGACCTCCCATTCATTTTTTCTCCTTATTAATCCTATTCTTATTAATCTCCCATTCATATTTTTCTGAGCTTCTCTTATTAACCTCCCATTCATATGAGAGCATGCAAAAATCTATATTGGTCATCATTCTCCCTAAAATATTAAGAGAAGCTAAGAAAAAATATCTTCCATTAATAGTTCACTGAACAACTTGAAGGTTTGTAGGAGTCATTTCTTCTTTCAAATTGATCTGCTTGTTATTACTTATTAAAAATTTTAGCTAAAAGAGATACATTCAGTCAAATATACTCAAGTCAATTTTCATTACAAAATATTAAGCCTATTGATACAGACCAATCACTTGATTTTTTTATACTTAACTACGTGATATGGAACTATTGATAATTATCACCATGCACATTTTTCAAAATCTATGTTATGGATAAGTTATGTCGAAACTTGTTAATTATGAATTAGGTTGTTAGACCTAAGTTTATGTCCCAGCGGCTAACCACGGGGGGGGGGGGGGGGGGGGGGGGGGGGGGGGGTTAATTGGTAATTTAAAAATTTTCTCTCTTAAAATTTTAAACCGATTCAAACTTTTTAATGAAGTTTTTGAAAAAGATTTTTCAACCACAAATCACATAGAAACAGTAAAGTAAATAAGCAGCGACAAATAAAAAGACACAAGATTTATAGTAGTTTGGTCAAACACGACCTACATCGACTCCCTGAAGTCTCCCACTTCAGGTATTGGACTATTACCAATTAGTGTCTTTCCTTTTACCCCCATAGTAAGGCGGAGAAGCCTTCACAAAAACTCTCTTCCACCACTATCCAGTGTGGCAGAGAACCGTCATGCTTTTACACCCTCAAGTATAGGCAGAGTACCTCCCGCTGTTCACACTCTCCAAATGTAGGCAGAGAACCTTTCATCCTTTCACACTCTCCAACTGTGGGCAGAGAACCCTTCGTCCTTTCACACTCTCCAAGTATGGGTAGAAAACCTTTCATCCTTTCACACTCTCCAAGTGTGGGCAGAGAACCCTTCATCCTTTCACACTTCTCCAAGTGTAGGCAGAGAACCTGACGATGTTCACACTCCTTGAGTGTCGATAGAGAACCGAATCTCCTTGACAAGATCTTCTCATGAGAAATCTGGAAGGATAAGAGAAAAGAGTGAAGAAATCATGATTTATAAATGAAGATCCTTACCTTTGAGTATCAAGTGAACACTTCACACTCCAGTAGTAAGAAATGTCCTTCAAACACTCTCTCACACTCTCTCCTTCAATCTCACTTCAATTTGCACGAAGATCAGTGGACAAAAAGATTACAAGATAGTTTTAATTGGACCTTTTATATGAAGGACACAAAAAATCATCCAAAAACTATAAATTTTCAATTCTATATGTACTCAATCATCCCGTACGATCGTAATTCATACATACGAACAGTGTAAAAACTGTTATGTATGAACTCAATGTGCATTGATAAGAAATGACTTCGTACCCGATCATCATCCCGTACGAACATAGTTCGTCCGGTATGAATAGTTAGTTTCAGACTTTGTTGCAAGATAACTGCAGGACGATCCAAAAGTTTAAGGAACAGAGGAGTACAAGTTCAATTAGTTTAAGTCATGGGTCCAGATAACATCATTCTGGGACGATTGGAATAATTCGTCTGGACAATTAATTAAGTCATGGATTCAGAGGACATCATCCAGGGACGAATAGGACATTTCGTCTGGATAAACAATACAAAGTGAGAATCCAGAGGACATCATCTAGGGACGAATGGGACAATTCGTCAGGACGAGTAGTATAAACATGAAATTAGGGAACATCATCCAGGGATGAATGAGGTAAAATTATTTGGACAAATAGTATAAATGTAAAATAAGAGAATATCATCCAGGGATGAATTAGCTAATTCATCTGGACTAGCAGCACGAAGTGAGAAAGCAGAGGACATCGTCCAGGGATGGACTGGGTAAATTCGTCTAGACGATCTGGACTTCAAAAATTTTTCTCGCTTCTTGTTCGTTCCTTTGCTCTTCGAGGGATATAACTGACTTGATCATCTCGTACAAACTTGGTTCATCCCGTACGATCAGTATACAAAATTTTGACATTTAAAGATCTCCTTTAGTGTGTGTGTGCTAAGTTACTCAATTACAATCACACTCTCTCTGACTCAAAGTTGAACAAAATACAGACTCCAAATTATAAAATATTATAATAAGATCTTTAGTTGAAGTCCTCAACAATCTGGAGTATAATTTCCCTAAAATATTAGTACTCATAAGAGCAAAAAATATTTCTTCCAAAATATGTTAGGATAAATTATTAATCAATACAATAATATTTGGAATCATCAAAATAACAAGTTGCAAGAATATAAAACATGTAAAAGCTAAGTAGCAACTCTTCTAATAATCTCTGCCTTTTTGATGATGAAAAAAAAATATTATTTATTTAATTTTCAATTTTCTAAGTATCTCCTAAACTCCCGCTAAATTAGTAAGCATGTGAGAATAAGGGGCATTTGAACATAAAATTTTTTTGTTTTTAAAATTTTTAACACACAATCATTTGAACACGAATTCAACGATAACACAAATGCAAAATGTAACGATCAAACAAATACAATGATACTTACGAACAAAACAATTGTTATGAACAATATTTCTCCCCCTTTTTGACAACAGCAAAAAGAGAAGAAGAAACAAAATAATATAGAAATGTTGGAAGTCATATGAAAAGCCTTGGATAGTTTATTCTATTGAAGAGATTGAGATATATTTACAAATAAAAATAAAGTTCATTAGAGAAATAGAATGATTCATATGATTTAAGAAGAGCAATAACAAAGACAAGAAAAAAATTATCAAAAACATGAATCAATTTAGACAATGAGATAAACAAAAATATTGCAAAGTAGATGAATGTAAAATTTGTATAATTCAAATTTTATTATCAAATAAAACCATACAGAAGATTAATTTGAATTGAAAGATTGAAAGATTAGGGAACGAATCAATTACCATTTATGGCGCGTTGTGCATCATTTCGATATTTGTGGCACATTTTGTGCATCTTTTGTATTTTTTAGCTAATTTTGTGCCTCTTTTTCAATTTGCAAATCATTGCGCATTCTTTTGATATTTTGTACATTTGTACATTTTCAAGTGTAATCTTGATCTTTTCAAAATCAATAATCTAAAATTTCAAATTTTCTAAGTACAATAATATTTATATTGAAAAGGAAAATACAAAATAAGAAAATATCATAATTGCAATAATAATATAAAAATTATATTAGTCTAATAAGAGACATGAGATTAACATTCATAACTAGATCAAGTAATAATCACAACTTAAATTTTGAAAAAATATATATTTCTAATGAATTCAATTTTATGTTGCAATTCAAGATATAACACTTGTAAGATCAAATATTTTAAGGATTATCATATTGGCTAACACACAATTCAAAACAAATTTAAAAGCAAGACAAAACAACTTTTATTTATATCATGATAAAGGATATTACATTTAGAATGATTGATATCAATAAACATATTTTTCAAAACACAAAAACAAAAACTAAAAATACAACACATCACAATAAAAAAAAGCTAACATCACATCACATATGGCAGAAAGAAACAGGAATGAAGTACAATCACTCTGAAGGGCATTGATCTGGAGGAGGCTGAGGAGTGTTGAAGATGTTGAAATAACTACTCATCATAGCCACATTTGTGTTGACTGAATCAAACTGACCTTTAACCCAATCCGTATCCTGCTGATGTTGATAGTCCTGTTGTTGAAGATGAGTTTCAATTTGATCAAATCATTGATTACAATGACTCTCATGTCGATCAAATCACTGGATCATATCCTGAAAAATAATCTACCATATCCTGACTCTCATGCTGATGTTGATAGTTCTGCAACTTGAATATCTTCATTTCCTCCTCCCGTTTTTGCTGAGTCCACTTCTCTTACCTTTAGAAAATCACAGAACAGAACTCTATTTTTCTTCTCAGGAGCCACATTACCAGCCTCATCACCCATGCCATCTTTCGGGATTGTAGTTTCTTTACCTTCAGAGCTGATGATACCTTCTTTGCCAATAGAAATTGCCTTGTCCACATTATTCAGAACTGAATTTCCATTATCAGAAACTATCTTCTCAATAGGAAGTAACTTGGATGGAGAAGCTTCAAGTCCGTCGCCAAACATCATAGAAGATGCATATTTACTCTTTTTGAAATCATTCACTAGAATCACATTCTTCCCTTTGCTAATTACCTTGGTTTCCTTCTTCTCCTGAAACCCTCCTTCATTGATGACCAAACTTGTGCCTCTACTCTTGCATCTGTTATTCAAGTTTAAATTTCCATCCCCGAAAGCAGGAGGAGAAAATGGAAAGGATCTAGCATATGATACTGACGCCCTTGCAGATAGATGACGATCATCTTATTTACCTTTGACCATTGGTCGCCTGCAAACATCCGCCTCCATTCGTTCTTCGTAATTCCCACGGAGAACAAAATTTGAAAAAAATCCATTGAAATTCCAAACCTCCTCAAACCTTCTCTCTCTTAGCAAGAACCTTTTGCCTTTTGCTTGAACTAGCCATGGCGAAGATCTAGGGGAATAGAAGATTGAAAGAGTTTTTGAGGAGATGAAATTTGAGTTCAAAACCTTTCACTTGTAAGGAGAAAATGAGTTTTTGTATGAACGAAAATGATTTCGTCCCGTACGAATATGAGTTCATATGTTCAAAAATTATTTTGTATATACGAATGAATCCAAAAAAGAAACAACTTTTTATAATCATGCAAGTTACGAGGCATTCTTTTGTATAGACTTTTGATCAAATGAGCGTACAGACGAACAGGTGTTTGTCTGGGACGATCAGGTATTTAAGATCATTTTTATGATGATTTGAAACGTCCCCTACAATGAATAGCCACATGTTCGTATCTACGAACTGAACTTTCATACATATGATCAGAAATAAGGAAACTAATCTTGTCTGTATAACCATCTACATGAGTACATACTATTGAATATACATCATCCGGATGATCGAGATGATCGTACAGACGAATGGTGATACGAAAATCGAAAAAGTGTATACAAACCATTCAAAAGGACAGTTAATACGCTACACAATTCATCTCGTATGAAAATTAATTTTGTACAGACGATATTCACACATTTTCAAATCAGTTCAAAAATCAGAATTTTGATGTGAAAAATAAAGACTCACAAAAAGAAAATTCAAAAACAATATACGAATAAACATAAAACACAAAAACACAAACATAAAAACACACTAAAAAAAAACACATATCAATGTTCCTGAAATTTGTATTTCAGCATTCAAATCAATCACACCAAGCCATGTTCTTAATGTACTGAAAGTGTCAAAGGCTAGGGGTTTTGTCAAAATGTCTGCAAGTTGATTTTCTGTTGTAACATGAATGAGTTAAATTTTTCCTTTGGATACATGATCCCTTATGAAATGATGCATGATGTCTATATGTTTGTTTCTTAAATATTGAATAGGATTTTTAGAAATACAAATAACACTAGTGTTATCACAATAAATTGGAACAGTGCCTATAGTTAATCCTAAATCAATCAATTGTTGTTTCAACCAAAGTACTTATGACACACAACTTCCTAATACAATGTATTCAGCTTCAGCAGTAGATAGGGCTACTGAATTTTGTTTTCTATTAGACCAAGAGACTAATAAATTTCTAATAAATTGACATTTTCCAAAAGTGCTTTTTCTATCAACCCTATAACCTGCAAAATCCGAATCTGAATATCCAATAATTTCAAATGAAAGCTAAACTTAGGATACCAAATTTCTAACTTCTGAGTTCCCAACAGATACCTTAAAATCTTTTTCAATGCTGTCAAATGTGATTCTTTTGAATCTGATTGAAATTTAGCACATAAAAAAACATTAAACATGATATCGGGTTGGCTAGCTATTAAGTAAAGCAAAGATCCAATTATCCCTCTAAATTTCTTTTAATCAATAGATTTTCTGTTAGGGCCCTTATCCAACTGAAAGGAGGAACTCATAGGTGTACTACCAGGTTTAGCATTATCCATTTCATATTTTTTAAGGATGTCCTTAACATATTTTTATTGACTAAGGAATAAACCTTCCTCAATTTTCTTAATGCTAAAGCCTAGAAAATAACTCAAATATCCCATTAGACTCATCTCAAATTCACTACTCATTATTTTAGAAATATTATCACAAAGATTTTTATTTATAGATCCAAAAATGATATCATCAACATAAATTTGTACAACGAGTATATCTTCTTCCAATTTCTTCAAAATGAGAGTTGTGTCCACACTTCCTTTTTCAAAAGATCTCTCAAGTAGGAAGGTGCTCAATCTCTCATACCAAGCCCTAGGTGCCTGTTTCAATTCATATAATGCCTTTTCCAATTTGAAAACATGATTTGGGTATTCAAAATTTTCAAAATGTTGAGGTTGTTCTACAAAAACATCCTCTTAAATTACCCCATTAAAAAAAGCACTTTTAACATTCATTTGATATAATATAAATCCTCTAAAACAGGCAAAGGCTAACAAAACTCTAATTGCTTCAAGTCTAGCTACAGGTGTAAAAGTTTCCTCAAACTCAATTCCTTCAATTTGTTTATACCCCTTAGCTACTAATCAAGCCTTATTTCTAATAACTACCCCTGAGTCTTTCATTTTGTTCTTGCATACTGACTTAATTAATACTACACTTTGATCCTTTGGCCTTGCAGTTAATTCCCAAATTTCATTTTTTATAAATTGATTTAATTCTTCTTATATAGACATTATCCAAAATTCATTTGAAAGTACTTGATTAATATTTGTGAGTTTTATCATTAAAATAAAGGCTGAGTGATTGACTTCTTTGTTCAGTCCATGCATAGTCCTAACATCCTCACTAGGTTCTCCTATAATCAATTCCTTTGGGTGATTTTTAGAATATCTCAAATCTCTAGGCATTGGGTTTTCTATCTCTAAATTTTCTTCCAAATTTATTTTATGAATCTTTTGAGAGTTTATCTCTATCTCATCCTCTTTAACAATTGGCTCTTCTAAATTTCCTGATTCATCAAAAACAATATGTGTGATTTCCTCAATTATCAAAATTCTTTTATTGAATACTCTATAAGATTTTCCAACACTTGAGTATCCAATAAAAATGCCTTCATCTGATTTTGGATTAAATTTTCCTAAGCTATATTTTCTATTATTATGAATGAACACCTTACATCCAAAGACATGCAAATGTTAGAAATAAAGTGTTCTCCCTTTTAGTAACTCATAGGGTGTTTTATTTAAGCTTGATCTTACATTCACCCTATTCAGAATATAACATGCAGTGTTAACCACCTCCTCAGCCCAAAAATATTTAGGAAGTGAATATTCTGCCAACATGGCTCGGGCGGCTTCTATTAATATTCTATTTTTTCTTTCGACTACCCCATTCTACTGATGGATTTTAGGTGCAAAAAACTTGTGATCCATTCCTTTCTCTTTATAGAAATCCTCAAACTTTTCATTCTCAAATTCTCCTTCTTGACCACTTTGAATTGTCATAATCTCACATCCTAATTTCCTTTTAATCCAAGTTAAAAAATTTATAAACTACTCAAACGATTCACTCTTGTTATTTAAAAATCTAACCCATGTGAATCTAGAATAATCATCCATAATAACAAATCCGTATACCTTACCTCCTAGACTTATAGTTCCAACTGGTCCAAAAAGATCCATAAGTAATATCTTCAACGGTTTACTAGTTCTAAGATCCTTATTGGACTAAAAAGATGACTTCACCTATTTTCCTAATTAATATGCATCACAAAGGTGGTCTTTAGTAAAGTCCAATTTTGGTATACCTCTCACTAGGTTCATTTGGGTAATCCTCCTAAGGTTTTTCATACTAGAGTGACAAAGTCTCCTATGCCAAAGTCATGATTCATCAGAAATAGTTTTTAAATAAAAAATAGTAGGATTTTTATTGCAATTTAAGTCTAGCATATACATATTGTTTACCCTTATTCCATTCAAAATATCATTACCATTTAGGCTTAATATGCAGCTAGTAGGAAATTTTTTTCATAGTATCCTTTATCACATAGCTGGCTAATACTTAACAAATTATACTTTAAGCCCTCTACAAGTAGTACATTTTTAATAAAAAAAGTTATTAAGATTTCTAATCATACCTGACCTAACCACCTTCCTTATGATGTTATCTTCAAGTGTAACCCTTCCTCCACTCCTAGATTCCAATGATATGAATTGTGCAGTATCTCCAGTCATATACTTTGAACATCCATTGTCCAGGTACTATATGCTCTCACAAGGCCTTGTGTGTGAGCGATCCTATAAAATCATCAAACGTTAGACGTGGAAACACAAACAAGTTTGGGTTCACCTTTTTGCAAATTATAAACAGATGCATGTATGATATATCTAGGTTTATGCATCTTAGGTCTCCACACCAAATGTGTTTTCTTCTTCAATGTACAGGAGTGAGCTATATGTCCAAACAATCCAAAAATATTACATTTTACTCCCAAAAATGGATTCCTAAGTTTTTTACTATTCTTTTATCTATTTAGGGATTGTATAAATTTAGGATACAAAATAGGATTCATGAAATCTTCAAGTCTTGGGGGTATCCTATTATCCTCGAGAGCATTTATTTTTAGTTTGTAAAATGAATTTATATCTTCTAAAATTCGATTCGTATAATTTATTCGATACGTTTTGCTCTCTGATTCATCCTTAAAATCTTTAAATTCTTTTTCAAGTTCTGCATAAGATGATTTTAAGTTTTTATGGTTCTTATTCAAATCGTCAAACTCATCAAGTAATTTCATGTGGTTGTTATCAATTAAAGCATGATCTTTCCTAAGGACCTCCTTTCTCTTTGTAGTTCCTGAAATTCTAAGTTCAGAGTAGCATACATTTTTTTAAACTTTCTATATGCATCATGTATGCATTCAGAGACATCAAAAAGTTCATTATAAGATAAGTCACATACCTCTTCTTGATCTGATTGATCAAGATTATCGGCCATTAAGCATAGGTTAGTCACTTACTCATCCTTTTCAATCTCTGACGAGTCTGAAGCTGAGTCCGCCCAGAAAGCTCTTTGGAATTTCTTCTTTGCCTTCTTCAAAAATGGTTTCTCCTTTACCTTCTCCTTACTAGAAGTGACTTTGAATTTTGGGCAATCTGACTTAATATGTCCAGGTTTCCTACACTCATAACAAATAATATCTTTTGAAACATTGACATTTCTATTAAATTTACCTCAATTCAATTACTGGCGTCTCTTTTACTTCCTGTTCAGAAAGCTTCTAAACTGTCTAGTCATCAGTGCGATGTCATTTTCATCCTCAGGTTGTGAGAGTTCACTCTCTAACTCCTCCACTTTTAGTGCTATGTTCTTCTCCCTTCGTGGTTCACCTGCATCAATATTTCTTTGACTCACCCATTGCTCATAAGCAATAAGTGATCCAAGAAGATTGTCAATAGAGTAAATGTTTAAATCTTTAGACTCTATAATCATAATTATTTTAGCATCATAAGCAGTAGGTAAATAATGAAGTATTTTATTAACCATTTCTATATTCGTTAGTTCCCTACCTAGTACATATAAAGAGGTGACTATTTGTGTAAATATTGTGTACATGTCAGAAATGGATTCATTGGATTTCATGCGAAACAGTTCATAGTCATGCAACAAGATATTAAGTCTTGATTGTTTAACTTCATTAGTCCCCTCATAAGTTATACAAATTCTATCCCATATATCCTTTCCACTCTTGCAAGTGAAAACCCACATGTAATTTTCAGATTTAAGAGCACAAAAGAAACTATTCAAGCATTTGACATTTAGTTGTGCTAAGTCACATTCCTCTACTGTCCAGTATGTGAAGGGTTTTTAAACTCTAACTCCGTCAACTAATCTAATTGGTTTTGTATACCCTTCATGAACTTAGATCCACATACGGTAATCAAGTGTCTGTAAAAATGTAGACATATGTGTTTTTCAAAAATCAAAAGGAATATTATCGAACAATGGAGGTCTAGTTATAGAGTAACCCTCAGGTGTGTTTCGGTTTCCAAATGTAGCCATGGTCATTAATTAAAAAGTAGTGTAAACTTATTATTTTGAAATAAAGCTCTGATACCACTTATTAATTATGAATTAGGTTGTTAGACCTAAGTTTATATCCCAGCGAGTAACCAAGAGGGAGGGGGGGAGCGTGAATTGGTAATTTACAAATTTTCTCTCTTTAAATTTTAAACCGATTCAAACTTTTTAAAGAAGTTTTTGAAAAAGATTTTTCAACCACAAATCACACAAAAATAGTAAAGTAAATAAGCAGCAAAAAATAAAAAGACACAAGATTTATATTGGTTCAGTCAAACATGACATCTTCCACTCCCTGAAGTCTTCCACTTCAGGTGTTGCACTATTACCAATTAGTGTCTCTCCTTTTGCCCCTACAGCAAGGCGGAGAAGCCTTCACAAAAACTCTCTTCCACCACTACCTGGTGCGGCAGAGAACCGTCGTTCTTTTACACCCTCCAAGTGTAGGCAAAGCACCTCCCGTTGTTCATACTCTCCAAGTGTAGGAAGAAAACTTTTTATCCTTTCACACTCTCCAAGTGTGGGCAGAGAACCCTTTATCCTTTCACACTCTCCAAGTTTGGGCAGAAAACCCTTCATCCTTTCACATTCTCTAAGTGTGGATAGAGAATCCTTTGTCCTTTCACACTTCTCCAAGTGTAAGCAGAGAACCTCCCGCTGTTAACTCTCCTCGAGTGTCAGCAAAGAATCAGATCTCCTTGACAAGTTCTTCTCATGAGAAATTTGGAAGGATAAGAGAAAAGAGTGAAGTAATCACAATTCACAAATGAAGATCCTTACCTTTGAGTATCAAGTGAACAGTTCACGCTCTAGTAGTAAGAAATCTCCTTCAAATACTCTCTCACACTCTCTTCTTCAATCTCTCTTTAGTTTACACGAAAACCAGTGGACAAAAAGATTACGAGATAGTTTTAATTGGACCTTTTATATGAAAGACACGAAAAACCATCCAAAAACTACAATTTTTCAATTATGTACGTACTCGATCATCTTGTACGATCATAATTCGTACGTACGAATAGTGTAAAAATTGTTGCATATAAACTAAATGTGCATTGGTATGAAATGTCTTCGTGCCTGATCATCAGCCCGTACAAACATAGTTCGTCTGGTACAAACAGTTATTTTCAAACTTTATTGGAAGATAACTGTAGGATGGTCCAAAAGCTTAAGGAACAGAGGACATCATCCTAGGATGAAGGTACAGGTTTGTTTGGATGATTAGTTCAAGTCATGGGTCCAGAGAACATTATCCTAGGGTGATTGGAATAAATCGTCTAGATGATTAATTAAGTCATAGATTCAGAGGACATCATCTAGGGACGAATAGGACATTTCATCTCCACGTATAGTACAAAGTGAGAATCCAGAGGAGATCATCCAGGGATGAATGGGACAATTCGTCAGGACGAATAGTATAAACATGAAATAATAGAACATCATCTAGGGACGAATGAGGTAAAATCATATGGACGAACAGTATAAATATGAAATCACAGAACATCATCCATGGACGAATTAGGCAATTCGTCTGGAAGAATAGCACAAAGTGAGAAATCAGAGGACATCGTATCGGAACGAACTAGGTAAATTCATATGGACGATCAGGACTTAGAAATTTTTCTCGCTTCCTGTTCGTTCCTTTGCTCTATGAGGGGTATAACTGACTTGATCGTCCCGTACGATTAGTATAAAAATTTTTGACATTTAAAGATCTCCCCTAGTGTGTGTGTGCTAAGTTACTCAATTACAATCACACTCTCTCTGACTCGGAGAAGAACAAAATACAGACTCTAAATTACAAAATATTACAATCAGATCTTTATTTGAAGTCTTCAACAATCTGGAGTATGATTTTCCTAAAATGTTAGTACACACAAGAGCCAAAAATATTTCTTCCAAAATGTGTTAGGAGAAATTACTAATCAATACAATAATATTTGGAATCATCAAAATAACAAGTTGCAATAATATAAAACATGCAAAAGTTAAGTAGCAACTTTTCTAACAAGTTAGTCCCCACAACTTAAATAAAGTGGCGAAAACTCAAGCCCTATAATAATTTTAACTAAATTTGAATATTGATAATAACATATATTCACTATTTATACTATAAATATTAATAATTATAAGTGGTTTGATCCTAAATAACATTCATTCACTATTTATATTTCTTCTTTTTAGTCAATAAACTCATTCTCTATTTGAAGGCATAAAAATCTTCACAACTCTTCTTCTCAGAATAACATGCATGTTGTGAATCAATGGTTTATGATTTTGATGATAGCAAACATTTTTTTTCTCTACGACTGTCTTATGTAATGACATTTCAGGTTCACATGATCGGACTGCAATTTGGAACCAGCTCAAGAATGGGTAGACTAGGTCTGAGTCAATTTGTAACATTTTTCCTTTCTTGAGTCTATTGTATTTGGTGTGGGTCCAGATACTTTATAACTTGGAAGAGTTTCTAACGGGACCCTAAAGTTTTCTATTTTTGGTAATATCGTTCTGGACGATATTTATATCGACCTGGACGATCTGTCCAAAAGCAGAAACCTTAATTAGGGCATCCTCATTAAAGCAGCCGTCATTGTGAAAAAAACATCGTCCTGGATGATTTTATATCGGCAAGGACGATAGGCTCAATTCAGCAAGAATTTGCCGCCAAATCTATTTAGAAAGAACCTATTTTTGGACATCATCCAAAGGATCGGCCTGGACTATAAAATATCGTCCCGGATGATCCAGGACAAATTTTCCATAATTTCTCTGGAATTTAAGGAATGCAATTAGTCCTGGACGATCACAGAATCGTCTAAGCCGATGTGCTGGATGATTGACATCGTCCAGCATCATTTCAGGGCGATGTTTAGGATAATTTTTCTCATATTTGAACTAATCGTCCAGGACGATAATGTCGGCAACTTGCATTAATGAGCTCATTTTGAGAGCTTCTATTTAAGCTATGGCAGGGCAACTTTTGTAAGTGTCTTTGGCAGCCATTGTAGCTTCGTTCTTGTGGGGGGAGACTTGAAGAGAAAGCTTGAAAGGGTGTGAGGAAAGGGTGGAGTTTAAGAGAGGGAGAATATGATGTGAGTGAGGGGCTCAAGGGAGTGTGGAAGGGATTCCACACGGTTGCTCCAGCAAGCTCTTACCTGAATACCGTCAGATTCAAGGCTTGTCTCGAGGGAAGTTCACCAAAGAAGAAGATCTCTTTGGTGTAAAAGGACCCGGCGACTTCGCCGCACCGGGGAAGGTGGAAGTGATTTTGTAAGGGCTTCTCCGCCTAGTTGTGGGGGCTAAAAGAGAGACACTTAGTTAGTGCAATACTTGGAGGGTGCCTCCAAGGAGTGGATGTAGGTCAAGGTTTGACCGAACCACTATAAATCTGGTGTGTTCTTTCCTTTATTACTTCCGCATTTAATTTTTGCGTCGTTGATTTTATTGTGGTCATTTTGGTTTGGAGTTTTGTTTTAAAAGATCTTTAACAACCAATTCACCTCTTTCTTCTTAATTAGCTTTGGGACTAAGTTCATAGGGCTTAACATCCCCAACGAACTTTCAATGCACACTTCATTTTTGAGTAAGAGCACCATTGTTGAGCCTTCTCCATATGATCAAATAAAAACTAAAATGACAATACATAATGGAGATCAAACTTTTATTTTCTTTGAAATTAGACTTTGCAAACACTATTAATGAAAGAGCTTTGTTTTTCAATTCTTTGCCTATTTGTAGGATGACAATACATGTTACTGGCAAGGCATTAACTTAACGAAAACCCAATAAAGTTGTTTTTGACCTATGAAGCCATATATTATTTTTATCTATGACCTACGAAGCCAAGCTAGGGAATTTGAGCTGGCATAAGTAAATAGGTAGAGTTCAATAAGGTTTGTAGAAGTGTTCTGAAACATTTTTTAGCAAGGTTGTGAAATTTGAATTGGTTAACGAATAAGAAGAATTAAAGGTTAATGGTTTGATGGTTCGACTGGTGTCAAATTGGATGATGTAATAAATACTAGTTTTATTAAAAAAAATTATGTAATTTAATTATGATGTTCCAAACAAGCTTTTTTTTCCCTATATTAAAAGCTTATTTTTTCATTTTTTCTAAATAATCCACTAGACATTCATTTTGATCATATAATGCACTTAACAATATTCTCATCGTAATTGTTTCATAAAGAAAAAAAAGAAGGAATCCTATTGTTTCATTAGTTCAATGCTATGTTAAAGAGCATGGTTACTCTGAGATGGAAGCATGCAAGAAGCTTAAGAAAATGGTGGAAGAACAATGGAAAATTATTAGTAGAGAATTCATGTCAACATATAACATCCCATTTTCATTGATGAGGTCAATCTTAAACTTTGCAAGCTATATTTTATTTTTCTGCAAGGACACAGTTGACATTTATACCGACTCATCAGAATTCATGAAAATATTATTGCTAAAGTGCTCATTGAATCAATTTTATTAATAGGAATGATTGAGACTTTTCCTTCTTTGTGGGGAATTTCTAATTCTAGTTATGAATAATATTGCATTTTCAATGTTTGAATCATGCTCGTATCTCTAATTCTTCTTGAATTTAAAGAAAAATTTAGCTCAAAGTATCTTGTGAATTCAAACATGCTCATAAAAAATAACTTAAAAAGCTTCTTGAATTTGATAATGATAATTTAATTAATGGTTTAGAAGACAACATATAATAATTGCAAGATTTATTTTCATTATGTGGATATTTATCGTTTCCTACCATGTAAGAAAATGGAATAATTTATGGTCCTATTTAGCTATTTGATTACCCAATGCAAAAAGTGTTGTAAATAGAGCATTTATATAGAACATAACACAGCAAGAGGTTACTTTGCCTAAGCATTAATTCCATTAAATCTTCCCTTAGACTTGCCCATTACTTTGAAAAGAATAATCAACTACTTATGTTGCAAAGTTCATAAAGTTAACATTAACGACAATGATCTGTACACAAGTGTGCTTCATTTTCAACCATTAGCACAACTATTTATAAGTTGTGTTTAAACTAGTAGTACAACAACAACAACATCATCAAGCCTTTGTCCCACTGCATGGGGTTGGCTACATGAATCCTTTTTCTCAATTGTGTCATGTTAAAAGTCAAATTCTCATTTAATTCTAATAAAGAAAGAATCACTAAAAAAAATTTAAAATATATTAAGACTATAATGAAAAGTTTAAGAATAATGTTTTGTTGAGGATTGAATTAAATGTTGATAGAGTAAGGTTCAAATGCACTTTTTATTACTCCATTTAAATCTCCTAAGCATAGGCTTATGGGTGTGAGCTAACCACTCATAATTTTTACACAAATATATTTTTCAATAATTAATAATAGTTTAACCTAAAGCCTCATATCTCTTATTTATATCCTATGCATGTGAGAGCATGCCAAAATCCACGTTGACCATCATCCTCCCTCAAATATTAAGGAAGCTTAGAAAAAATCTTACACCAATAGTTCAATAAACCGCTTGAAGATTTTTAAGAGTCGTTTGACCTTTCACATTACTCGACCATAGTCAATGTTTGCCACAACATATGGGAACAACAATTTAAGTGAACTGCTTGATTCAAATCAAACTTTGGTCTTAATATTACTTATTAAAAAAAATCACCTAAGGAAGATAATCATTTAATCAAATATACTAGTGGTCAAATCCATTTTTAGTACAAAATATTAAGTCTATGGCTCCAGACCAATCATATAATAATTTTATACTTAACCACATCATATGGAACAATTAACCATTTTAGCAAACTCCATCAACAACATGGAGAAGAATGCTGACAATAATGTGCTTGTATAAGAGGTTAAATATAAAAAGAAAGATTAAAAATGGATATGTACTTTAGTAAAAAATTACACCATAATATCCTCATTTAATCAATCTAACATTGCATGTGAAATTCAATTTCTAAATTGATCTAGGAAGGTAGAAGGAGTCGTGATTAATTTAGAAATGCATTAGGGAGTTCACCCACCCACAAATATTCTCACAAATAGGAGAAATGGCAGAAGAATATTGTTAAACATTGTAATTATTTCTTTTGTGTTTATGGTAATTATCTCAAAGCACATTTTTCAAGCTCAAAGGTGTGAACAAGGTTAGCCACCACAGCTTAAATAAAGTGACAAAAACTCAAGCTGAAGAATAATTTTGACAAAATTGTAATATAAATAATAATATACATTCACTACACATATTATAAATATTAATAATTATAAGTGGTTTGATCCTTAATAACATACATTCACTATTCATAATTCTACTTCATAAGTTAATAAACTCATTCTATTTGCAGGCAAAAAATCCCGTACAACTCTTATACACAGGAGAGCATGCTATCTTTATTTCTCAGTAAGAGCACCATTGTTGAGCCTTCTCCATATGATTGAATGAAAAATAAAATGAAAATACACAATAGAGATCAATCTTTTTTTCTTTGAAATTAGACTTTGCAAATACTAATAATTAAAAAGCTTTATTGTTGAAATCTTTTATCTATTTGTAGTGCAAAAATGTAAGTTATTGGTGAGTAATTAATTTATCGATAACCGATTAACTTATATATGACCTGTGACCCACATAGAAAATTTTTTTTATTAATGTTTATAACTATTCTTTAAGTAAAATGAATATCTATATGAGTTGAAATTATATGTTGGCTTATTAAAAGAAATTGAGCAGGCAGAAGAAGTTAGGAAGAGTCCAATAAAGTTTGTATAAGTGTCTTGGAACATTTTAATGGGCTTGGGGATAGCTATAGAGGTTGTTCCATGTTGAACTCACAAGAGTGATTTGTCCCTGGTTCAATCTAAAATTTTCAGTTAGAGTAAGTGGGTTAATTTGGAAGAAGCTCTAGAAGGTTCAAGGAATCATAAGGAAGCCTTATGATGGCTTAGACTGGGCTAAATTGGATTTTAAGACTTTGATTCAAGAATGGTTAACTCTCTTCACTCACTTTGGTTCATAAAAAGTTCTTGGCCATGGTCTTAGGTATCTATGTGCACAGCTTGGAAGAATATGTTTAGGTTATTGAACAAGGAAAACCAAAGTAGGTCACCTGGGGCATTTAGCTTATTTTAACACTGTATGTTCAACATGAGGTTCATAGGAGCTTGAGATGATCTTAAATGATGTTTGGACGTTTGAATCCTTCAAAGTCCAATGTAGGATCAAATTTTTAATAGATTGGCTAGTGATTATCTCGTAGTGTTCAATATACTTATAAGAGTCAATAGTCTTGTATTAAGGACCAATTGCATACAATTTAAACTTCAATGAATAAGATGTTGGAGGGCTGAATTAGTCATAACTGAAGACTCTTGAATGCAATAATGAGAGATAACTTAGTTTTCACCCCTCAAATTGAATTCCTTCTTAAAAAGGTATCACAACTCATATCTTATAAGATCACAAGAGACATCAATAAGGCAAGGTCAATTTAAGCCCTTTATGTCTAGTTGAGGGTTACATATTTGTTGAGAAACACATGAAGGATAGATTAAAGTGCTTGATAAAAAATACTGAGGATTAAGGAGAGGGGGTGTTGCATCATGATGATGTAATCAAATGGAATTTTCTAAAATTAGTGTTGATTTTTATTGAGAGAACCCTATTATGGTATAATGGTTTCTTTATTATTCAGGCTTCTCTAAAAGATGTAAGAGTTCAACTTGAAGTTCTTCCATCATTCATATACGATCCTCCAAAGTGAGGCCTGAGTGGCCATCAACACCAAGATTGTGTTGTCCCTAATTGATAGATTGATTGTCAAGCATTAAAAATTATTCATATAATATTGGAAATGCTCCCACAAATAGTGCCAAATTATTACATATTAGAAAATTTATAGTGATAAAGAGAACATAATTAATATCTAAGTTTTTTTTTTTAAGATTTATCATGAGCAGATAGAACTTATAAGTAACACTATATTTTTTTATATAAATAACCAAAAAATGGAAAAAAAGAATCACACGGTTTGGCTTAATTGCAATAATCCACTATATAACATTAAAGTACATTCATATGCTCTGCTACATAATTGAAGATGTTCTTATATATATATATATATATATATATATATATATATATATATATATATATATATATATATATATATATTATATATATATATATATATATATATATATATATATATATATATATATATATATATATATGTTGTTTGTGTGTGTGTGTGTGTGTGTGTGTGTGTGTGTGTGTGTGTGCGCGGGCGCGGGCGCACGCGCCATCAAAAGATTATCTTGATCAAGCACAAATCTCGATGCAAATATGAATAAAAACTTTCAAAATTAAATCCGTGATCATCATAACTTTGACTTTGGTAAACTTATAGTCAAACTAAACTTCTCGAAGAAACGACCATAATGACACCAAAATCTTCCAATCCGATCCCAAATGGGTTCAAATCTTATTTAGAAGTTTCAAATTTTAATTAGATGAATAAATAATATCTAAAAATAACATACTTGTAGTTGAATTATGCTGCTCAACGAGATGAATCCAACGAGCCCAAGATCAACAAATTCTGGCATCATTGAAATACACAAATGCTCAATAACCAATCCATGATTGAGGGCGTCGATATCAAAAACTTGGAATTCATTATTGCTTGATCTCTTGTTCTATCCTGCTTAAAGTTTGATGAATCTTCTGAGAGAATATGTCACCCATAACACTTCCTTACACGTGCATTTGCCAACTATTTCATGAATAATCTAATGATATTGTAATATATGGAAGTAATAAGAGCTTGTATGGGTTAACCCCTAAAACATTTTAATACTCTATTGAATGACTCATATACATTCATTGTCATTGTGTCTTATCTAAATCCTCCATCATGACTGAGCATCTATCTACTAACTTTACGATTAATTAAGTACTAGAAGGCCCCTTGTTTCACATTATGAATATCTTTCCCGTGTGTATGAAACATATACAGGTAATCTGTACTGTCGGCTAAGTACATCTTTTGACACATAAATTTAATGTCCGATATGCCTATACACGACTTTCTTGAAATTTTCTCTCAGATGCCTTCGACAGGTGCGATGAGTAGGATACAATATTCATAAATTTAATTTTCGATCTGTCCTAAGCCCCCATGTACTAACACGAAGGCAGAACATCTAGACATCCTTACTCGTGCCGTTAAAATGTAAAATGAATAAATTTTAATGCGAAGATTCTATTAACTTTAATAATGTAGATCATATCACACAAATAAAATAATATTTAATAACACTTCCAAGTCAACAGTTACAATATTCACTAAATGCAATTTATTCATCCACTCCACATCATCTTAATTTACTTAATGGAAATTAATAATGTCTATTTGTGTTTCTATATAAACGAAATAAATAAATGGTGAAAGTTTTATTATTTAAAGATGACAATTATTGGAGATTTTTTGAACTAACAAAATTAATCTGCTTATGTCATATATAAGAAGTACAATATAATAAAATATAATTATATAAGATGCATAATTACTTCCATGCCTTTTTTAAATTATAAATTTACAAACAAAAAATATGACATTATTGTTGAAACTTGTTCAACATGAATTAGGTTGTTAAACCTAAACTTATGTCCCAACGGCTAACCAAGAGGGGGGTGAATTGGTAATTAAAAAATTTAATCCCTCTTTTTAATATTTTAAACCAAAAATAAATTTTAATGAACTTTGTAGAAATAGATTTTTCAACCACAAGTTAATAATGATAAAAATAAAAGCAGCAAAAAAATGAAAAACACGAGATTTATAGTGGTTCGGTCAACACGACCTACGTCCACTCCCCGGAGGCGCCCTCCGAGTATTGCACAAACTCGTGACTCTCCTTTAGCCCCCACAGCTAGGCGGAGAAGCCCTCACAACAAACTCTTTTTGCCACCACGGCAAGGCAGAGAACCTATCTCCTTTTGCTTCCTCCTGAAGCTGGCAGAGAACCACAACAGGTCGCTGAAGATCCTTACCTCTACCAACCCTTCCACGGACGAGAAACTCCAGACGAAGAAGAAGCAGAGCGATCCTTGAGTAACCCTTGTGAATCCCCTCACAAGCTCCCCCTCACAAGATCCTCTCTCTCTCCCTCTCTCTCTTTCTCTCCTCAAGGCCTTCTCAGGTCAAGGCAGCAGCACTTGTGTATAAAAAACGTTGAACAAGAGCTCTTAAATATAAGAGCTTCAAAAGAGCTCATTAATTGCAAGTTGCCGACAATATCGTCCAGGCTTATATTCACATCGTCCTGGCCGATCAGTACAAATCTCAGAAGATCGGCCTGGGCATAGCCCTGTTTTGGGTGCTGGACGATTGAAATTTGGCTTGATCGTCTTGGCCGATCTCACGATCATCCAGGCCGATTAGTTCAAATCAGAGGAAAATCGTCCTGATCATCGCCCTGTTTTTATGCTGGCCGATCCCGATCGTCCAGGGGTAACTAGGGTGTTTGAAGGTATCATCCTGGCCGATCCTGCGATCGTCCAGGATGATGTGATCGTATCAATCATCCTTAATTACTTTCCTGATTTGTCTGATTAATTAAGGCATAATTGTGAATATCGTCCAGGCCGATCAATGATCGTCCTGGCCGATTTCCAGAAATACAGTTTTACCTTAATTGATTATGGCGGCAAGTTTTTTCTATTTTGAGCTTATCGTCCTGGCCGATACACGTATCATCCAGGCCGATATGTTAATGACGGCTGCCCTAATCAAGAATCCTGATTAGAGTCTCTGGTTTTAACTCGATCTTCCAGGACGATCCAAGGGATCGGCCTGGCCGATGTGAGCAAAAATAGAGATTCTAAATCTCTCAAGTGTGTGTGTGTAGGGTTACTTAGTATCAGTCTTTTGAACATTACAAACTGACTCAAGAAGAGAAAAAATAGATTACAGACTGACTCAACCCTATCCTACCCACTTCTTTATTTGCATCGTTTGTTCGTCCAATCTTCGATTCCTGAAAACGTTAGAAAAAATAGGCAGTCCAAGATAATTAGTAGGGTTTGCCAATCATCAAAACATAAGCCATGAAATAAGGTTTGCAATAATCTCCCCCTTTTTTATGATGGCAAAACAAATAAGCAATTCATATTTTTCCTATTTCTCCCCCTTTTGACATATCAAAAAGAAAATATGCAAAAAAGAAAAAAACAATAAAGACAAAGAATCTCTCCTACATTTTTTAATTTTGATTCAAAGCATGAATATGATATAGCATTCCATGTGATTGATTTTAAAAGCATGTAAGTTAATGAGTTGAACAACATCAAAATTTCAAAGAATCAGAAAAGTATCCGTTCATGTTTACCCTTAAGCTTTGAAGTATCTTTGTAGGGTAGAGTTGTCTTTTGAAATCAATGACCTAATTCAAAACTTCAATCATATATTAGTATGAAGGATCTAATCATCACTTGAGTAAAAAAAACATCTTATAGAATAAAGGATCAAAGTAGATACATCATAATCGCAAAACGAACTCAAGTCTTTGGTATATGAAAGCTTCTAAGTTTTTAAAAGATTTGAAAAGAGAGAAGAGCTTGCTTTTGATGGGCTCATTTTATGCCTCTTGTCATTTGAATCACTCTTTACGCATCCTTTTTTTTTCATAAATTCAATTTAGCGGCTTTGCGCTTCTTTTGTTAGCATCTTTGGCCAAAAATTTTTTTCAAGCTAGATTCTCTTTTAGTCATCTCTTAAAAAGGACTTAGTTGTAAGTATATCTTCTAGATATTAGAGAATAGGGGCTCTCTCTCTAACATAGAGAAGAACAATCCACAAAACATAATCACGGACCAATGTCAAGAGTAACTATGAATCTTGATTTGATAAAAAGACTTTAATCCCTATAATATAAGATAGATTTGCTTTAGCAAGATTAGAAAAGACCTTAATTTCATATATAATCGTTAACTTGAGATAGATTTTTGATTAGAGAAGAAAACTGTGCCACTAAAATATACTACAGAAAGAGACACAATCAACGGAATTTTTCAATCATCTAATGGATTTAAGAGATGCAAACCATTGACTACAAATTTTCAAAAGCAAATGCAAGGCATACGATATCATATTAGTGATGATTTTAAAAAAAAATTTGATAATAATTTTTTACTTTTTTTTTGTTTCTTTTTTTTTTTTCAAGAAGAATAAATCAAACAAACAAAACAACATAAAAATGAACAATCAACCAAAACAAAAGAACATATAAACTAGAAGAAAAAGAAAGAAAGAAAAAAGAAGGAAAGCAAGTAAAGAAATCAAGTTCATGCATTTATGTCAATCACACCTAATCTGGTCCTTAATGAGCTGAAAGTATCGAAGGCCAGTGGTTTAGTAAAGATATCGGCTAGTTGATTTTCAGTTGACACATGGTTTACCTCAATGTCCCCCTTTGTCACATGATCTCTAATGAAGTGATGTCTAATGTCAATGTACTTGGTTCTTGAATGTTGGATAAGATTCTTAGATATGCATATGGCACTAGTGTTGTCACAAAAAATTGAGATAGTGCTTACCGGAACTCCTAAATCCAATACCTGTTGTTTCAACCAAAGAACTTGGGCCACACAACTTCCAAGAGCAATGTACTCCGCTTCAGCAGTAGAAAGTGCAACTGAATTTTGCTTCTTGCTAGACCATGAGACCAAAGACTGTCCAATGAATTGACAAGTTCCTGACGTGCTTTTCCTGTCCACCTTGCATCCTGCAAAATCAGAGTCAGAAAATCCAACAATTTCAAAAGAAGTGCTGTATCTAGGGTACCAAATCCCTAAGCCTTGTGTCCCCAAAAGGTATCTAAAAATTCTCTTAACTGCAGTCAGGTGGGACTCCTTAGGGTCAGCTTGAAATCTAGCACAAAGGCAAACACTAAACATAATGTCAGGTCGGCTTGCAGTCAAGTAAAGTAATGATCCAATCATGCCTCTATACTTCTTTTGATCAATAGACTTACCACTTGGGTCCTTATCCAATGGAGCACTAGAAGTCATTGGAGTGTTAATTGGTTTGGCTTTGTCCATCTCATATTTCTTCAAAATGTCTCTTATGTATTTTGTTTGATTCAAAAAGGTTCCATCCTCCAATTGTTTTATGCTAAACCCCAAAAAGTAGGACAATTATCCCATCAAACTCATCTCAAACTCTCTACTCATTATTTTAGAAAACTCCTCACATAATTTTTTATTAGAAGATCCAAAGAGTATGTCATCCACATAAATTTGAACAATGAGTAAATCATCTCCAATTCTCCTAAGAAAAAGGGTGGTGTCTACACTCCCCCTAACAAACTCCCTCTATAGTAAGAATGTGCTAAGCCTTTCATACCAAGCTCTTGGTGCCTGTTTTAAACCATACAAGGCCTTTTTTAATTTAAACACATGATTTGGAAATTGGGAACTCTCAAAACCTTGGGGTTGTTCTACAAACATATCTTTTTTTATTTCCCCATTTAAAAAGGCACTCTTGACATCCATTTGAAAAAGCTTAAATCCTTTATAGCAGGCAAAGGCTAATAGCACTCTAATGGCTTCCAATCTAGCTACAGGGGCAAAGGTCTCCTCAAAGTCAATCCCTTCTATTTGGTTATATCCCTTAGCCACCAATCTTGCCTTATTCCTAACCACCACTCCTGAATCATTCACTTTGTTCTTAAATACCCACTTTGTTCCAACTACACTTTGTTCCTTAAGTCTTTCTACAATCTCGCAAACATCAATCCTAACAAATTGATTCAATTCCTCTTGCATTGCTAAAATCCAAAATTCATCAGTAAGGGCTTGGTTAATGGTGGTGGGTTCAGTCATTGAAATAAAAGCTGAGTGGTTTACTTCCTTCCTAAGTCCATGTCTAGTCTTGACTCCACTAGAAGGGTCTCCTAAGATCAAATCCTTGGGGTGACTTGTAGAGTATCTCCAATCCCTAGGTAAAGTGTGTGAAGGTCCAATCCTATCATCCAAGTCAAAATTTTCTACTCCTTGGGTGACTTCTCCTATTCCTTCATTTTGTTGTTCTACTCCCTTCCCCAACTTTTCTACACCACTAGTAATCTCTCCAACATCCTCATCATCTTCAACTCTAGGTTTCTTAGGATCAGACTCATCAAAAACCACATGGGTAGTCTCTTCTATCAACAAAGTTCTCTTGTTAAACACCCTAAAAGACTTCCCAACACTAGAATATCCTAAGAAAACTCCTTCATCAGATTTTGCATCAAATTTTCCCAAGTGTGACTTCCCATTGTTATGAATGAAAACTTTACAACCAAAGACATGAAGGTGGGAGAGATTGGGTGTCCTACCCTTAAGGATCTCATAGGGTGTCTTTTCTAGTTTGGCTCTAACATTCACCCTATTCAACACATAACAAGCTGTGTTAACCGCTTCAGCCCAAAAGTATTTTGGAAGTGAATACTCGGCAAGCATGGCTCTAGCGGCTTCTACCAAGGTCTGGTTCTTCCTTTCAGCTACCCCATTCTGCTGAGGGGTCCTAGGGGCTGAGAAGTTGTGGCTAATCCCCTTGTCCTCACAAAAATCACCAAATCTTTCATTCTCAAACTCTCCCCCATGATCACTATGGATGGTCACTATTTCACAACCTAGCTTTTTCTGGATCCAAGTAGAAAAGGTTTTGAACTCCTCAAAAGACTCATTTTTATGTATAAGAAATTTTGTCCAAGTGAACCTCGAGTAGTCATCAACAATCACAAATCCATATACTTTCCCTCCCAAGCTAGCAGTGCTAATGGGTCCAAACAAATCCATGTGAAGGACTTCTAAAGGTCTAGAGGTGCTAATGTCCTTAATGGGGTGAAAGGTGGAGTGAACTTGCTTTCCTAGTTGGCAGGCATCACAAAGGTGGTCTTTTGAAAACTTGAGTTTGGGGACACCTCTAACTAGGTCTTTTTGGGTCACTTTCGTAAGGGTTTTCATACTAGCATGACAAAGTCTCCGGTGCCACAACCATGAATCATCAATAACAGTTTTTAAGCAAAAAGAAGCAGCACATTCAATTTTATTTAAATCAAGCATGTAGACGTTGTTGATCCTCTTTCCCTACAAAATAGTGTTGTTACTTAAACTTACAATGCATGAGTTTGCAAAGAATTGCATGATGAAGCCTTTGTCACAAAATTGACTGATGCTAAGCAGGTTGTGCTTCAATCCATCTACAAGCAAAACATTTTTAATCATAAGGTTCTTGGAATTACCGATTATACCTGATCCTACCACCTTCCTAGTGGTGTTGTCTCCAAGAGTAACCTTGCCTCCAGTCTTGGACTCCAAAACAACAAATTGATTTGCATCACCAGTCATATGTCGAGAGCATCCGCTGTCCAAGTACCACATGCTCTCACGAGGCCTTTTGTGAGAGCACACCTGTAAGATTATCAAATGTTAGTGATAGGAACCCAAACGGGTTTGGGTCCCTTCTTATGAAAAGTAGAGTGCAATGCATGAGTGGTATGCTGTGAATCTTGCACCTTAGGTCTCCACACCCAATGTGTATTATGGTGAACTATGCAAGTGTGTGAGATGTGTCCTAGCATGCCACATGAAAAGCATCTAACTCCAGGAAAAGGGTTTCTTAAATGATTTGAGTTATAATGCCTCTTCCTAGGTTTTGGCTCTTGATTACATATTGGTGTCATCCTAGTGTTCTTGCATGATTCTAATTCATTTTGAATCTTCAAATTAGTGTTCTTTAAAACCTCAATATCAATCCTCAAACTTTTCTCCATCTCTTTAGATTTCAAAAAATTAGCTTCAAGTGATGTGTGTGAAACTTTTAATGCACCATGTTTTTTAATTAATTCACAATGATTTTTATTTAACTCATCAAATTCATCAAGTAAAGTCATATGATTTGAATCAATCATTTGATGGTCTTTAGTCAAAATTTCATGCTCCTTTTGTAGTTTCAAGAATTCCAATTTCAAGCTAGCATGAGTTTTCTTTAATTTCCTATATGATGCATGTATTTTTTCTGAAACTTCAAGAAGTTGATCATAGGAAAGTTCACATACCTCATCTTGATCCGTATTATCATCTGCCATCAAGCATAGCTTTGATGTTTCATCTTCTGGTTCTGTCTCCGATGAGTCCGATGCAGAATCCGCCCAAAATACTTTTTGTAATCTCATCTTGTCCTTCCTTTTGCTTAGGTTTCTTCTCACCTTTTCCTTTACTTGAGTGTTCTTTAAGTGTAGGGCAATCAGTTCTTACGTGTCCTGGTTTCCTGCAATTATAGCAAACAACATCAGAAGATTCTTTAACATTTTTATGATCCTTACCTTTTCTCCAATGGTGCTTGTGCTTCTTCCTTAGAAAGCTTTTGAATTGCCTTGTGATTAAGGCAATTTCATCACTTTCAGACCCGAAAGATTCTGAATCCGATTTGTGCGCCTTTAGAGCAATAGTCTTTTCTTTCTTCTTCTCACCTGCATCAAGATTTCTTTGATTCACCCCTTGCTCATAAGCAATGAGTGAGCAAAGTAAGTTTTCAATCGAGTAGGTGTTTAAATCCTTTGATTCAGTTATAGCAGTGATTTTAGCATCATATGAAGAAGGTAAGCATCTCAAAATTTTGTTTACTTTTTCATAGTTCGAAAGCTCTTTTCCTAAAGCATGCAGTGAAGTAACAATCTGTGTAAATCTAATGTACATGTCAGAAATAGTTTCAGATGGTTTCATACGAAAAAGTTCGTAGTCATGCAAAAGAATATTCAACCTAGATTGTTTTACTTCAGTGGTTCCTTCATAGGTGATACATAGCCTATCCCAAATCTCCTTACCTGTTGAACAAGTAGAAACACGCATGTAGTCCTCAGATTTTAAGGCACAGAAAAAACAGTTCAAACATTTCGCATTTAATTGAGCTAAATCTCGTTCATCGAAAGTCCATTCAGTAAAAGCAATTTCAGTTTTAATTCCATTTATTTCACGAGAAGGTGGAGAATAACCTTCTTTGATCAGCATCCACATGCGATAATCAGTAGATTGTAAAAAGGTAGACATGCGAGTTTTCCAGAAATCAAAAGGCAAGTTGTCAAATAGTGGAGGTCGTGTAATCGAATAACCTTCAGAAGTGTTTCTATTTCCAAAGTTAGCCATGAATCTAATTCAAAAGGTTTTTAAACTAAAATTTTTGAATCCCGCTCTGATACCACTTGAAAGTTCGTTCGGGATGTTAAGCCCTATGAACTTAGTCCCAAGCTAACCAAGAGGGGGGTGAATTGGTATTTAAAAAATCTTTTCAATCAAGACAATAATGGAAAACCAAAACTCACCACAATAGAGTAAATGCGGAAATAAAAGTGCGGAAGTAATAAAGCAATAACACAAAGATTTATAGTGGTTCGGTCAACACGACCTACGTCCACTCCCCGGAGGCGCCCTCCGAGTATTGCACTAACTCGTGACTCTCCTTTAGCCCCCACAGCTAGGTAGAGAAGCCCTCACAACAAACTCTTTTTGCCACCCCGGTAAGGAAGAGAACCTATCTCCTTTTGTTTCCTCCTGAAGCTGGCAGAGAACCACAACAAGTCGCTGAAGATCCTTACCTCTACTGACCCTTCCACGGACGAGAAACTCCAGACGAAGAAGAAGCAGAGCAATCCTTGAGTAACCCTTGTGAATCCCCTCACAAGCTCCCCCTCACAAGATCCTCTCTCTCTCCCTCTCTCTCTTTCTCTCCTCAAGGCCTTCTCAGGTCAAGGCAGCAGCACTTGTGTATAAAAAATGTTGAACAAGAGCTCTTAAATAGAAGAGCTTCAAAAGAGCTCATTAATTGCAAGTTGCCGACAATATCGTCCAGGCCGATATTCACATCGTCCTATCTGATCAGTACAAATCTCAGAAGATCAGCCTGGGCATAGCCCTGTTTTGGGTGCTGGACGATTGAAATTTGGCTTGATCGTCCTGGCCGATCTCACGATCGCCAGGCCGATTAGTTCAAATCAGAGGAAAATCATCCTGAGCATCGCCCTATTTTCATGCTGGCCGATCCCGATCGTCCAGGGGTAACTAGGGTGTTTGAAGGTATCGTCCTGGCCAATCCTGCGATCGTTCAGGACGATGTGATCGTATCAATCACCCTTAATTACTTTCCTGATTTGTCTGATTAATTAAGGCATAATTGTGAATATCGTCCAAGCCGATCAATGATCGTCCTGGCCGATTTCCAGAAATACAGTTTTACCTTAATTGATTATGGCGGCAAGTTCTTTCTATTTTGAGCTTATCGTCCTGGCCGATACACGTATCATCTAGGCCGATATGTTAATGACGGCTGCCCTAATCAAGAATCCTGATTAGAGTCTCTGGTTTTAACTCGATCGTCCAAGACGATCCAAGGGATCGGCCTGGCCGATGTGAGCAAAAATAGATATTCTAAATCTCTTAAGTGTGTGTGTGTAGGGTTACTTAGTATCAGTCTTTTGAACATTACAAACTGACTCAAGAAGAGAAAAAATAGATTACAGACTGACTCAATCCTATCCTACCCACTTCTTCATTTGCATCGTTTGTTCATCCAATCTTCGATTCCTAAAAATGTTAGAAAAAATAGGCAGTCCAAGATAATCAGTAGGGTTTGCCAATCATCAAAACATAAGCCATGAAATAAGGTTTGCAACATTAATCCCATAATCGTGGCATGTATTCTTGTTATTCCTGCCCATTGTTCATCTCTTGATTTCATCATCGCTGGAGCTTTCTTGATGAAACGGGTTGATGTCTTCTTCCCTATTAGGATTTTCTACTAATTCTTTCTCTTCACATCTGGTTAATCGCTATAATAGCTGGGCTATTTCATGTTCCATGTCTTCTTTTAAGATTTCTTGAACCTGTCTTTGAACATTCCGGCGAGGCATCATCTTGCTAGCTCTGATACCACTTGACTCCAGACGCTCTTGGACGGTCGCGGTATACTCCTTGATCGGATAGAAAGAAGTTGTGAGCTTCTATGTCCTAGAATGTGGAAGAACAAACATGAAAACTTCTAGGGGAGTTCAATCACCACCACCTGAAGGAAGTTTATACTACAAGAAACAAGCAAACCACCACCAGACCAACGGCTGCATACAAACATAATTTCGTAGGAAAATGTAATGGACAAATTAACTAAAACTCTACTATTATTCTCAAAAACGAACTTATTTATACAAGTAATGGTCACACAAAAAGCTATACCGAAAAAGAAAAGGAATAACTAATCAAAGTAGAATCAGGTGAAGTTACTTTTGATACTCCCATGGCCACGACATACTTAGCTCCAGCGTCAATCATGCACCATCAAACGAAGATTCAAGGCTCTAAATTTGTTAGAAAAGGTTATACATTAAAGACTTTTATAATATTCATTAGTATATTTTTGATTTCTTGAGTCAAGTCTTGTAGATTGTATACTAGCTTGGTGGTCATGCACACACACTCATGAGGAATGAGATTGAGTCAAAACCAAATGTTTAATTTTTGAACTAATTATAATGTATGCTTTATAGCATACAGTATGATCAGCTCATCTAAGAAATTATACTGGATGATTTAGATCATCCAGGACAATCAATTATGATTATTAAAAATAGCTGCCATTCATAATTTAGGCAAGATTTTGAATTTTATATTTTACTCTAATCATCCAAGATGATGCACATCATATTGGATGATCTATGACAATCATGCCTAAATTAATCCTGTGATTAGTTAATCAAATCTACTTAATTTTGATATTCTGATCGTACTGTATGATCAATAGAGATTATTTTTTTTCATCCCATAATTCATCCTAGATAAACTAAAGTTCAATTGAACTAATATTCTTGGATGATCTCATAATTATACTAGACGATCGGTTCAAATACTTGAACTGATCAAACAGGGCAATACTGATCGTACTGGCTAAAAGGGCTATTTTGAACTAATTGTATAAGACTATCTCAGGATCATACTGGGCGATCTTTGACGGCATAATTGATATTTTAGGGATTTTGAAGCCCTTTACTTAAGCTTTCTCCAAGACATTATATGTGTCTTTGGCATGCATTGAGTTCTCATTCTTTTGGAGAAAACATGATGAGAGAGCCTTGAAATGGAGAGAGGAGAGGGTGGAGCTTGAGAGGGAGAATATCCTTGTAGGTTTCAAGAGAGTGTAGAGGGGGTTTCACACAACTGCATCTTAGTAACATCGAATTCAAGGTTTATTTTGAGGGAAGTTTTGGGAAGAAGAAGATCTCTTTGGTATCAAAGGACCTGGCTTCTCCGTTGCACTGAGAAAAGTGAAAGTGATTCAAGGTTCTTTTCCTCAGAAGGAGGGTGAAAAGAAGTCTAGTTTATCTACCTCTCCACTAGGGTGAAAAGGAGTCAAGGTTCTCTGCCTGTGAAAGGAGAACGGTCCTTTGCCACACCGGGTTAGTGGAAGAGATTTTATAAGGGCATATATACCCTGTTGTGGGGACTAAAGGAGAGTCACTAAATGTTTAGTGCAATACATAGAGTGGGTGACTCTAGGGAGTGGACATAAGTCAGTCTAATTGAAGCACTATAAATCTCTGGTGTGTTTGTTCTTATATTTATTTTGCTACACCTTATTTTCTGCATTTTTTGTGATAATTGTGTGGTTGAAATCTCTGACTTTTCTATTATTATGAAATTACTTTGCTTACACATCAAGGGATAAATTTATCTATTTTTTAGATTTTAAAAAGTTTTTAAAAAGTTGAATTTCATTTATGTTTAAAGATGTTTTTAAATTACCAATTCACCCCTTTTTAGTTAGCCTCGGGATTAGTTTATAAGGGTTTAACTACCATCATAAACTTTCACAATAAAGGTAATCACCAATAAGCCTTTAAAATACATTTTAAAATAAATCTTAATACATTAATATTTAAACTCTAACTAAATCTCCCTTTTGACATTTAACAAACTCGTATATTAGACAACTTTAACAAATAACTTAGCTTAGGACACTTCTAAGCCACATAGCTTTTTCACATATACTTTAAATAGTTTGGTCTGACAACCTACTTTAGATCAATGCAAGGCAAAATTTACATTTTATTGTTGTGTTCCAAGTTTTTTATGGTTTTCTCTGCATGCCGGTTAAGTGATGTGATTGTTATAATTGATGTGTTTATTTAATTATTCAAACTATGAATTGATGTGATATGCGATATATTACACTTAGGATAGGAAATATTTCATTGCTCACTAAGTTTTTTGTAAGTGACCAAGATTATATATGGTCAAAATCAAGAGGGAAAATTCAAGAGCTTTAAAATTATCACTTTTTGTGAAGGTGCTAAAAAAATGCAAAGTCCCTCTTAGAATAAAAAAAAAAGTCGCCAAGTTTGATTTGCTACAATGAAAAAATATATAACTACTTGAGATATTTATTTTTATTGATTACTTAGGATAACCTTAAAGGGAGTCTAGATTTTTATTTTAAATTTTGATGTAATTCATTTGAGTTATAAAATATGAAAGTGCACATTTTAGTTAGGATATAAGCATCCAACTTAGAGCATAAAGAGGAAGAAAGATCCCTTAGGGGAAAGTACTCTTTCATTTAAACATCCAAGTTAGGATGATTTTCAATATCCAAAGAGAAAAGAAAATATCTCTTTAAGGGAGAGTTTCTTTTCATTTGGAAATCCAGCCCTAAATAATCCATGGAGCCCATAGGAGGATGAAGAGGCGAATACTTGAAGAGTATCCCACTCAAAGTCACTTGTGTTAGTCTAAAGATTAGAATCTAGGTTGTTATCAGTGGTACCTGACAACTTTTAATTTCTATAATCCATAGGTTATAACTAAAAAGGCATTTGCTTATGGACATTCATTTATTTAGTTAATTTGATTGATCGATTGATTTACTTTATTTGTATATAAGATTGCCTGCTTTTCCAATTTTCTTCTCTTGCATGCTGGTTTTGTTTTAGCCTGGATAGGCGGAGGCTCGTGAGGGTAGAAATAAAAACATTTTTCAAATCAAAACTTAAATAAATTTTTAATCTATCATAGAAACTATAACGAACTAAAAAGTAAGATCGGGATCACCGTGAGTTCTAATTAAAGTATTTTTTACCTTCTCTTTCTTGCTAGACACATTCTCGCTTGCGAGTTCTAGCAACTCACCTTACCTATTAGAGTGCAATCTTATCAAGGGGATATTATGCGAAATCCAGGGAAATTTTATTTTAAACCTTTTTAAAATTGATTCATACATTTTATAAATTTCATTAGGTTAATTAGCATGCATTGAATTAAAAACTAATTAAAAGTCTATAAAGTTTTAATTACATTTTCAAACATTTTCACCATACATAAGCCAAAGGGCTAATTTGGATCCAATCTAGATGTTAGCCCCAACTCCTCAAAACTTTAATTTTTAACATCCTACCTTTCTTTTATTATATATAAGATACATATTTTTTAAATCAACTAGGTGTTTAGCTGGCTTCCAAATCCAGGCCAGGGTAGGTCAAGGTTTTGTATTGTATTAGCTAAGTTTGGGTCATTATAATCAAGTACCCAATTTATATTTTTGTTCTGAGTCAAGTCTTGGCCATAAAACCTCAACTTTCAGGAATATAATCCTAAATTTCTAATAAAATGTTCAACTTGAATTAAAACATCTCTCCAAATAAAAAATTAAAGCCCAACACATAGGATACGCCAAGATGTTTCTATAGTGTTTCAGAATCTCAAAACACACCCTACCCTTCCCCCTTTGAACTTTGGAAATAATTGTTCAAATTATGACTTAATCCCATCTCACAATCTCTCCCATACACTCACACTCAATGGCCAATCTCAAGAGAAAATCATAGCAAAGGTTCATAAGTCAGTTTTTAGGACTTCTTTTATATGAAACACAAGAAAAACAACCCAAAAATTGAAATATACAAGTAAAATGACTACAAATCTTATAGTATAATTATGGATCGTCTATAAGAATAATTCAAAAATCCTAGTACAAACTTGTACAAACCTATTTTAATACACTATCAATCATTTGGATGAATTAAGATCGTACTGTACGAATAATGGTAAAATAGTGTGTTTGTTTGATATGATCTGGTATGAACCATAATTTGTATGATGTTAGTTGTCAGGATGAATTAAGATCGTACTATATGAACAGTTCACAAATGAATGTGTTTATTTGGTATAATCTAGTATGAACCTTATTTCATATACTGTCAATCGTCTATACGACTTGACATTGTACAGTACAAATAGTTACACAAGTCAAGCTTCATTTGGTATGATCTTGGATGAACCCAATGTCGTACTATGTCAATTGTGTGTATGACTTGGCATCGACAATTCAAAAAGTTTAAAAGTAAAACTTATGATTTAATTTATTGCTTCAAGATGAAAAATTATGACAAATCATACAATACGATATAAATATTATATAAGATGATTAGTTTTATAATTTTAAGTTTTAACTCTCTCCCCCTATATATGTGCCCGGTTACTCAATTACAATCACACTCTCTCATCTTAGACTCAAGAAAATAAAAAATAAAGATTTGTATACATTATTACATGAAATCCTATTCTACTCTATCTTGAAGTCTTCAGCATTATGGAGTATGATTTTCTTAAAAGGTTAGTCCACTAAAAAATAAATAGAAATATCCAATACATGTTAGGAGAAATAATAATATTTTGTTATCATCAAAAATCACAATCTCAATCTTTATTGCTGAGTTGCATTAACTTCCCCCTTTTGTAAACAATTATTGTTTGAATTACAAATAAAAGTTCTTTCTTCTAAACTCTCCCTCAATGAATTAAGAATAAAATATGGAACAATCAAAAAATGATCGTAAAAATAACACCCAACAAACTTGCACAAGAATATAAACACAATTTAAACTAAACAAATACAAAAACTTCAAACTAAAAGAATACAAAAAATGAAACACAATAATACAAACAAAACAAAATTCAAACAAAATTAACACAAACTTTCTTCCCCTTTTGAATTCAATAAAAAGAGAGGAAAATAAAAAAAATGGAGAAATCCTCTAATAAATGTAAGATGCTATGGACAAAACAAAAAGTTGATAAGGAATTTTTTTTTAACAACTTGCAAAAACAACAAAAAATTCCTGATGCAATAACAAATAGTTTAAATTAAAGAATAAATAAGATAGGAATAGTTGAATGGGTTCAATGTTCACTATAGAAAGTAGAAATATCAAATAGAATAATTATCACAAAATTAATTAAATAGAAATCATATAGTTTCAAATTCAATTGTTGAAATTATCATTTAATGCATGTATTTTTTTAAGAATTAAAGATTAAGAGGAAAGAACTAAATGCAGTGTTAGCTCATTTTATGCCTCTTTATCAATAAGAATTATTTGAGTGTCAAACATTGCGTATCTTTTGATTTTGAAGTTTATTTGGCAAACATTATGCACCTTTTCATGTTAAGCTCATTTTGTGCCTCTTTTCAAATTTGGCACACTTTGTGCATGTTTTGATATTTCGTTCTTTCCACAATTTATCTTAGTAAATCTTAGCTTGTGTGATTATCTTCCAAACAAAAGAAAAACCTTTTTTATATAAGGAAGAAAAACCTTTCTCGTATAAGTTTCTATTGTTCAAATTGATTTAAATTTTGAGAAGAAAAATAAAATTACTAAGAAATTAAGTTGTAGTGAAAAATATTTTAAAATTTTCTTTTAGATCAATATTAGTAATTTGAATAATAGAAAGTTAAAGACAATTTAAAAAGATTATTATCAACACAAGAGAAGCATTTCATTAAACATACAATGCAGATACATCTAATACAAAAATACAAACATTTAAATGCCATCACATAAAAACTAAAAAATAAAGTATACATCAACTACAATAGAAAATAAAAACTAATATGCTGGAGGATCTTGATCTGGAGGTGGCTCTGGAGGAGTGAATATGATAAAGTAGCTATTAATGGTAGCTACTAGAGTGTTGATTGAATCAAATAGTCCTCTGACACAGCCCATATCTTCATTGTATCTGGCATCCTGCTAGTCTAAGTGAGTCTCAATATGATTAAATCATTGATCAAATTTAGACTCAAGTTGATCAAATTGCTTGAGCATTTTTTGATAAAAATGATACTTAGGTACAGGAGCATGTGTAGGTGTAGGAGCAGATGCCTCTTATTCTCCAATTTCATCTCCCTCAACCCCTTGATCCTGGTGAAAAAGAGTACAAAGGGATGCACCAGGGAAATAGATTATAATATTATTTGGAGGATTAAGATGAATCAAATTATATTTCTTTTCAAGGAAATAGGCAATCAAGTATCCTAAAGCCACATTTTTCTTCCTTTTAGTGGTAAGAAATCTAATGTTAGTAAGAGTATTGATGTAGTTTATAATTAACTAGGCTTCATCAATTGAAGTGTTTGACATTATAAGATATGTGACTATAGGAAGCAAAGGAATGAGGTTGATTCGACCACCAGCCTTAGGAATAATGGATGTTATTAAAACTTGCTGCATGATCCAGGCATTTTCATTCAAAGTGTGTACATGAGATAAGTGATAGGTTGAAGGTACACCTCTAAGGGTTTTATTTATGGTAGACCAGTCAAAATCAGCTCTTGAAGTCATAGTGTTTGCCCTTACTCCTTTAGTTCTAAGATGTAGAAAAGTGTCTAAATCCTACTTAGTGATTTCTACTCTTTCTTTATACAGAAATAGAAATGCTTTGGTATGGTTTTCTCTCATTCTCATATTAACAAGAAAATAGTAAAATATATTAGAATGAAATGCATAGATTATAATTAAAATGAAGGAAAATTTAGAAAAATTGAATAGAGGCGGTAGAGAAAAATTAATCTCTTCTTGAATAAGAAGATGAGAAGGAATGATTTTTGCTTCAATGAAATGGTTGATGGCTTGTTCATTTTCTTTTGAAACAAATTTATCATCTAATTGATTGGAATGAGATGAATAGCCTTTGGAGTGTTGAGTCTGTTTACCACTAGTACTTGCCATAAGGAGAAGATAGAATGCAAAATACTTTGAATGTGAAAGAGAACATGAAAAAACTAAAATGATTGCTTCCAAATTAAAGAAATAGGGCACATTCATACAGTATAAAATAAGATTCATACATATGACTATGACTTCATACGGAATGAATAAATTTTTGTACATATGAATGGAAACAGTCAAGAACAATTATTATGATGAAACAACTTTTTGTAAGCTGTAATTCCCAAGGAGTCATTCGCATGACTTTTGACTAATCTGATTGTATAGATGAACAAGTGTTTGTCCGTAATGATCAAGCAATAATGATTGTACCTACCTAATGAATTCGTCTGAATACAAATTGACAACACGATCATACTGATGAACAGGTTTTCAAACAGATGATCTTTAAAAAAAAATAACTATTCTAAAAAATCATGCCATTTTTGTATAGAAAAAAATGAAAGGTTCGTATAGATAATGTCGTGTTCGTACAGTACAATATCTTAACCAACCCAGGAAAAAAATTCTTATAAAATGTAGTGATTTTGTATAGTATGAAGGTGTTTAGTACAATACGAATGGAAAATGAATTTTTAGATTTACACATGATAATCAAGATTCTTTTAAAAAAATAAATCAATAAGATCCATGAGACACAAAAATAAAAAATAAAATTAATTCAAATTAGAATAAAACAATCACAAATAATTACAAAATAAAACAAAAATCAACCAAAAACTAATCACAAATAGATAATAAAAAACAAAAACATAAGCATAAAATAAACAAAAGCAAGTAGTAGAATTATAATTGTCAAGCAAGAATATCAATGACACCGAATTTGGTTCTTAAGGTGCTAAATGTTCAAAAAATCAGTGGTTTTATGAAAATATCTACAAGTTGATTTTCAGTGGCTATATGATATAGCTTAATTTTTCCTTTAGTGATGTAGTTTCTAATGAAGTGATGCCTTTTGTCTATATGCTTGGTCCTAGAGTCTTGGATAGGATTCTCTTAAATGCAAATGAAACTTATATTATTACAGAAAATTGAAATAGTACTAATTGAAATTATAATTTTTAAATCCATAAGTTATTATTCTAACCATAAAACATATGCCACACAACTACCTAAGGCTATGTATTATACTTAAATAGTAAAAAGGGCTATTGAATTCTATTTTATGCTAGACCTGGAAACTAAATGGTTTCCTACGAATTGATAAGTTCCATAAATATTCTTTCTATCAAACCTACACCATGCAAAATTTGAGTTAGAACATCCAATGATTTTAAAAGAGGAGCAATGTCTGGGATACCAACCCCCTAAATTTTGAATTCCTAAAAGATATCTTAGAATTCTTTTAACAGCAGTCTGGTGAGATTTTTTTTATCAACTTGAAATCTAGCATACAGATAAATACTAAATATGATCTCAAGTTTGCTTGTAGTTAAATAAAGAATTGATCCAATAATCCCTTAAAATTTCTTTCGATCGATAGATTTGCTTTAAAATCCTTATTTAACTAACCTGAGGAACTCATGGGAGTATTTATTTGTTTAGCATTATCCATTTTATATTTCTTAAGGATATCCTTGATATATTTTGACTGACTAAGAAAGGTATCATTCTCTATCTATTTTATGCTAAAACCAAGAAAGTAACTCAAGTCTCCAGTCAAACTCATTTTAAATTCCTTACTCATTATTATTTAAAAGTCATCACAAAGATTTTTATCAGTGGATCCAAACAAGATATCATAAATATAAATTTGAATAACAAGAATGTCAACTTTTACCATATTTTATGAAGAGAGTTGTGCCCACACTTCCTTTGACAAAAGATTTTTATGGTAGGAAATGCTTAACCTTTCATACCAAGCCCTAGGTGTCTATCTTAGTTCATATAGTATTTTCTTCAATTTAAACACATGATTAGGAATCTGTGAGTTTTCAAAACTTGGAGGTTGCTCAACATAAACATCCTGTTTTATCACCCCATTAAGAAAAGTACTTTTAACATCCATTTGAAATAATTTAAATCCTTTAAAATAAGTAAAAGCTAGAAGTATCCTTTTTGCTTCAAGTCTAGCTACAGAAGCCAAAGTCTCCTCAAAACTAATTCCTTCTATGCGATTATACCTCTTGGTCATCAATCTTATTTTATTTCTAATCCCTACACCTAAATCATTCATCTTATTTTTAAAAACCCACTTAGTTCCAACAACAATTTGATTTTCAAGCCTTTCAATCTACACCCAAACATTATTTATAACAAATTGATTTAATTCTTCTTACATGGCTAAAATCCAAAATTCATCAGAAAGTGCTTGATTTATTTTAGTGGGTTCAATCATTAAAATAAAAGCTGAAAGGTTCACTTCATTGCTAAGTCAATGCCTAGTTCTAACCCCTTCACTTGTGTCTCCTAAAATCAATCCTTAGGAAGACTTTTAGAATATTTCCTTTCTCTAGGCAATGCATCAAAAACTACTTGTGTGATCTCTTAAACTACCAAAATCTTTTTGTTAAAAAACTCTATAGGATTTGCCAATTCTTGAATATCTATGAAAAAATTTCTTCATTAGATTTAGGATCAAATTTTCTTAAAGGAATTTTACTATTATAATAATTGAATACCTTACATCTAAAGACATATAGATGTGAGAGTTTTGGTGTCCTTCCTTTAAGAAGTTCATAAGGAGTCTTGTTCAATTCAGATCTAATACTCATCATATACAGAACATAACAAACTATATTAATCGATTCAGCCCAAAAATATATAGGTTGTAAATATTCACCCAATATGGCTCTAGTAGCTTCTATCAATTTTTTGTTCTTTCTTTCAAAAACCTCAATCTGTTTAGGTGTTCTAGGGGCTAAAAAGTTATGATCTATTCCATACTCCTTACAGAAAACTTCAAAATTTTTATTTTCAAACTCTACACCATAATAACTATGAATTGTAAAAATTTCACAACCTAACTTGCTCTGGAACTAAGTAAAAAATTTTCTAAACTCTTTAAATGACCACTCTTATAAGATAAGAATCTAATCCAAGTGAACCTCAAAAAATCATCGACAATTACATGCCCATAAACTTTCCCTCCTAGAATTACAATGCTAATAGGTCCAAAAGATCCATGTGAAGGACTTCTAAGGGATTGCTAGTTATAAGATCAGATTGAATGAAAGGAGCACTTGACTTATTTTCCTAATTGACATGCATCACATAAGTGATCCTTAGTGAATTCTAATTTGGGTATACCTCTAAACAATTCTTTATAGGTAATCTTCCTAAGACTTTTAATGCTTGCATGAAAAACTCTTCTATGCAATAACCAAGATTCATCTGTGATAATTTTGAGATAAAAAATATTAAAAGATTTAACATAATTTAAATGAAGCATGTAAACATTATTTATCCTATTTTCATGTAAGATATCAATTCTATTTTGGCTTATAATGCTTTTTAAAGGTAAATTTTTATGTTAAAACCCTTATCACAAAGTTTGACTAATATTTAGCAAGTTATGTTTTAAGCCATCAACCAATAAAATATTTATAATAAAAAAATTATTCTTGCTGCCAATCATACCAATACCTAACACTCTCCTAATGGTATTATCTCCCAATGTCACTTTGCCTCCATTCCTATCCTCTAGAAATTTGAATTGAGTTGTATCTCCAGTCATATATTTTGAACATCCGTTGTCTAGGTATCAAATGCTTTCATGAGGGCTTGTATGAGAGCGTATCTGCAAATTAATCAAATGTTAGACTTGGAAACCCAAATAAATTTGGGTTCACCTCTTTATAATGATAATCCAGATGTTAAAGCTGTAATTGATCTTCTAGAATGTTGTTACATCAGCTCTATCTAATCCTCTGCCAAACTTGAGAAAATTGGAACATGCAAAATTAAATCAATCAAATTGTTTTAAAAAACTTCCCAAAGTTCTGGCATCTTCCACGTTCCATCATGATCAATGAATTCTTGATGTTTTTTTTCTGTGAAGTATGAAAAAATCAGCAATTGCTGGCTATTTACTAAGTCTCTGTCCAAAATCCAGACGTCTTTCATGATGTGTATTTTGCTATCATTAGCTACCTTCCATTTAATGATTGGCATGAGATGTTTAGCACCAACCATCAGAATCTTCCAAGTGGAAGATGAACCCCTTCTCAATCCAGCATCCCACACATTCTAACCATACTTGGAACTAATATTATGGCTCAACAAATACTCAGGAATTTTAATATATCTCCAATCTAATATAGCTCTTAAAGGACCAGATTTATCCACCGTAGAGAGAATTCCCAAGCCACCTAACATCTTAGTTTACAAAATTCCTCCCAAGACACATAATGAAGACCTTGTCTCCCTTTGTCCTTATGCCAAATGAAGTTCCTGCACAGCCTTTCTAAATCATAAAGCAACCGCTTAGGCACTATAGAATGGGTAGTTAAGAAAATAGGAAGTGATAATAATGAAGTCTTTATAAGAAAAATTATCCTAGCCAAGGATAAACATCTATTCCCCCAATTATTTAGACTCTTCAATTCATGGTCCATAATATTCTGAAAATTAGAAGTAACTAGCCTTCTCAACGCCATCTTGACACGCAAGTAATTCATTTCCTTCAACATTTTGATCCCAAGAAATTTGGAAATCTTTTTCTTCCTTCCCATCTTATTAGAATTACCAAATAAAATATGAGATTTTTTTTGTTTACTTCTGCCTCATCCACCCACAGAACTCCATCACAATTTGCATAATAAGTTTAGCGAACTTAACTGAAGCAATAGAAAAAATAAGCACATCATCGGCATATAGCATATGGGATATTGTTTCTACATAAGGAGAAATTTTAATCCCTAATTCCACACCTCTTTGATGGATAGCATTAGACAATAATTGGGAAATCATAATAAAAAGATAAGGAGATAAGGGACATCCTTGTCTAAATCCACTCTCAGCCTTAATCCAATTAGACAATCTAATATTAATAAGAATAAAAAACTAAACCTCTTGCACACAAACCATAATAAGATTAGAGAATTTGTAAGCAAATCCATTCCAATTAAGATCTTTAGCCAATGTTGGCCATCCCATACTATCATAGGCTTGCTCCATATCTAGCTTAACCTCCATAAGTCCCTTCTTTCAGTTAGAATATCTAAACTTGGGAAACAATTCTTGAGCCAAAAGATAATGGTCAGATACAGATCTACTTGGTATATAAGAAGCTTGTTTTTCAGTTATAATCTTTGGAAGACACCCTTTCAATATATTTAGGATCATTTGAGCTGCTACCTTATAGATTATTTGACAAAGACTTACAGGTCTAAAGTTCGAAGGATAAATTGGATTAGAAAATTTCAGCACTAATACAATAATAGTATTTTTCCATTTATCATGCATTATACAAGTTCTAAAGAATAAATCTATGACTCTCCAAGTATCTTCCTTAATAATAGTCCAAAAGAATTTGAGAAAACAAGTTGTAATACCATCTGCCCCAGGAGATTTTTTATTACCCAACTAATGGACAGCGGAAGCAAATTCTTCTTTGCTAAATTTAGCATCCAACAATTCTCATCTATCATGATCAATTCCCTGTTCTTCATTCTGCTCTGGCCAGTCCTTCAGTTTGCATTTCTCGTTCTTCCACTTCTTCTTAAAGAAGTTGATAAACACCTTATCAATCTGATCTTGATCTTCTACAAACACATCATAGTCAATTTTGACTTACTTAATCCAATTTCCATTCCTTTTTGCTGAAGTATAATCATGGAAAAATCTAGAGTAGTGTCACCTTCCTCCAACCAATTTACCTTTGCTCTTTGATTCCACCAAGTTGAAAGCTGAGCCAAAGTACTATTCAATTCTTTCACATATCTCCAGAGCATAACCAATTATTCATGGGTAAGGCCAACATTAGTGCTTTCTTTCATTTATAGATCAAAAATTTTATTTTTTAAATCCTCTTTGAGAGAAAACAAATCCTTCAGCTTGTTTTTGCTCCAAAAGAAGAGTGCTTTTAATGATATTTCCATCTTCATTTGTAATATCTCTACATCATTGCAAAAATTAGCTTTCTTCCAGGATTTATTCACAATGTTCCAAGTGGCTGTGTATGATTTCCACGTGTCTTCAAACCTGAGCATTTTTTGACGTGGACAAGAACTATTATTGAACTTAAGCATTATAAGACTATGATCAGATCCCACTCTAGCTAGATGCCTAATCATGGCCAAAGGGATTTTATGTAAAGCTTCTATCTTTAGCAGACACCTATCCAGTCTTTCAAAAATTTTGGATGTCCCCTCATTATTGCACCATGTAAATTTGGGTCCCAACACACCTATATCATGCAAATCATTGTTTTCCATAAAGGCTCTCATTTTCTAAGGTCCTTTGGAAAATCCAAACTTCTTCCCACCTCTTTTGTCCTCTTTAGAGAGAATGCAATTAAAATTTCCTCCCATAATGATTGGAATATCCGTCAAAGTAATCCTTTATAGACTCTCCCATAGAGTTCTTCAAACATGCAGTTACACTCCAATTACCCATATTAGGGATTTGTATAACTCCAGAAATAAATTGAGTTGAATCTTCCATAATAATAAACTGAACTTCATCTCTCTTCGAAAGCACAGGAATTCCATCCGACATACCCCTAGCATGATGTTGAAAAAATCCCACTCCACACCAATGAGCCTATTAATCTCCCTCCTATCAGCATAAGAAAGTTTAGTTTCTATCAAACCCATAAAGAAAACTTTGTTATCATGGATAATTTCTTTAAGGTATAGAGAAGCCTCAGTTTTTTTAGCTCCTCTACAATTCCAAAACACCATAGAGGACATTTAATGAATCAAAGGAGAATGGGACCCATTTAGTCCCCCCTCACCCTTTCTCTTCCTATTAAACCCTTCAATAGGGCCAAAGGACTTCAATTCTTTACTAAGATTTTATTTGGCACATAAAGAGCCTACTTTAACTTCATCTACTTTGTCCTTATATTCAGAATCCTTCTTCTGAGAATTTTCAACTAAAGAATTATTTGCCACATGGGACGCAACACCATCATTTTGAATTCCAACTTTAGTTGCTTGATACTCTTTAGGATTTGAATTAATCTCTATCTCAGACACCAGCAGCACAACTCCAGTAACATTAACCGCCTCTAATTTACCTGGCAAGTGTAAAGTATTAACATAACATTCTGCATAGTTTGGTAAACATCTTCAAGTTCCACATTACCAGCAGCATCCACGTTATCAGGATCATCAGAATATTTTGACAAAATGTCAAATTTATTATTTTGTAACACTGACTCAGATGAACCACCGCCTATATCCATATGAATCCCATAATTTCTAGAATTCTTAATAGGAGATTTATTTTCCCCTCCATTCTTGTAATCAAAGATTGCAACAGAGCCCCTTTGTTTCTCATAATTTCCATATTCAACAACATTCTTGTCTACTTCCTTCTGTTTGTGGAAACTTCACTATATTCCAAGGCCCATACTCCAATTCCTTAGAATTCCCATAAGCATTATTTGAGCTTCTATCCTCCCTCCTTCCCAAATCCGTAACAAATTTATTAGAAACCTCCTGAGAATGATCAACTCCACCAGTAACCTTAAAATCAGGGCACATCTCCTTATGCCCAATCCTCCACAATGATAATAAAAAGATGAAATATCTTTGACCCTTTGGGGTTATATGCAGTTCTTTCCTAAATTTAGCTATAATATTTAGGATGTCATTTACAATTCTAGATATGAACCCATCAGGATATCTCATACTACCTCTTCAGGTGGTATATCATTTCAAATGGATATTCAATTTCATAATTAAAGTTTAAATTTAATTTTAAACTTTTCCCAAAGAAAATTAACCTTTTCAAAACCTCTTCTTCAAACTTAACTCCAACCCATACAAAAGGTGGCATGCCCCGTGGGACTAAATTTCTCTCTCCATATTTAATAACTGCATAAATTTTATTATATTGGTAGTTTTGACTACCTTTCCATATGTTGGTCTCTCTACCCATTTTTTATTGGGTCAGCTCAACCAACATAAAAAAGAAATATCAAAAGAGAGGTGAGAAATCCCTACCTGAATCAGATTTTAAAATTTTTGCCCCCAAGGCAATTGGTGGAGTGAAAGAGTCAAATTGAATCCTTAGGACCTTCATATCAATTTTATAAAACTGCATGACTAAGTCTAACACAATATGTTGAGTTTTAAAATTTAAAGGAGATTTGTTCAATTCAAATATTAAGATCAAGTTCATTCTCAAATCTCAAATTCAAATTGGACTTTGACATTTTACCCCTAAGCCACTCATTGGATTGAAAGGGTCAAGACAAATTATTTGATTTTATCGTATCAATTTTGTAAACCTTGTGTTGAGCAAAATTTAACATTCCTTATTTTAGTGTTTGAAGAAAATTTCTCAAATTCAATGCTCCAGTTCCTTTTCAAAATCCTTCAAGTCAATTTTGATTATCATTGTATTATGTTATGCTATAACACTATCTTATAGCTTAACATATATAGTTGAAATTCAAATCTCTCTTATTCATTAGTGATATTCCTATCTTATCATCTTATGTTCATTATAGCTTTCCATACCCTAAAATATATGATAAGATACAAGATCCCTAGACCAGCTGATCAATCCTCCCAAATCTCATCAAATTCCAATCACCCCAATCTTAACCAATTTTGATGACAAAGCAAACTCAATTTCATTCATAATCATGTTTTGGTATTTTGTTCATAAATTACCATGTTATATCTATTTTTTACATATGAGTAGTCAATTACCATCATCTCATTGAGATCTGCAGGTTTTCAAGAGAAAGCTTACCAAATTCTATCATCTAGATCTCCAAAATTCCACAAAAATTGAGATATCACTCAAAATCTTAATTATTCACCACCCATCCATGAATGCATACAAAGGCAACAACATTTGGAGCTTCAATTTAAGAACTATGCTTTAAAAGAACTCAAAGAAGAAAGTAAGATATTGTTTCAAGACTTAAGTTCTTTACAAAATCCTGATGTTCATGAATTTCTCCAAGCTGAACAAGCCCAAATTTTAGAAAAGAGGTTCGGACAACAACAACATCAACAACAACCTCCTTCTTCAAACTCATTTGAACAATATCTCAGTGATATTGGTGGAGCCGATATCAATCTTCCAGATTATTAGATTGGCATTACTTGTTATTTTAATTTTTTGTTATTCGAATGTTTTTTGTATTTTAATTTTTTTTGGTATTGTACTTCTCGACATCTTTTATGTATGAAAATTTTATCTTGATTTTTATCTTTATGCTGTAACTTAACTTAATTAATTATGAAAAAAATATTTAAATTTCTTTAAAAAAAAGATATTTCTAACTTATTATTTTAATTAGTAATAAAAAATTTCTAAACTTCAATCTTTAAAATTAATAATTAATTTTAGAATTAAAAAAATGGTGGATGAATAGTGTGACGCAAATATTAGCGTCACACTGTTCATCCCCGATCAAATGGCATTAAAAATGGCATTCGATTGGAGGGAAGGAGCATGGTGGGAAAACATGATTGGCGACCCCTGAATCCTACTATTCTGATGCCTAATCCACCTCGAAACCCACTAGGAAAAAAAGGGAGGAGAAGAAGAGTAGATCAGAGTAGCGAAGCTGGGGTACAAAGAGGTGGTTCGGGATGGGAACAACGAGGAAGAAGCATGGTGGGAAAACATGATTGGCGACCCCAAGAGGAGGAGGGAGTATGTTGAGGGTCTGAGGTGGCTCCAAATTGATTACAAGGTATTTGCGAAGTATCTTCCCCAGAAGCAGCTACTTATGACATGCCAGTTTCTTGGGGAGGTCTACCTTCAGCTACAGCGCTTCAAAGAAGCACTCCACTATTATGTTATAATTGTTTAAATTTTAATTTGCTCTATCAATTTGAATGGTTGCAAGTAATGTTTAATATCATTTACACGGTGGTATTTCTTCTTTTCCTACTTCATTTCTTTTGCTTATTTGTGTTGGTTGGTTGTTTCCATTGTGTTAGTGGAGTGAATACTTAGGCGGTGATTGTAAGAAACAAAGGGGATGAATTAGTCCTACTATAGATTTCTTACAGAGAAATTTTCTTATTGTTTTCTCCTTTTTCATTCTCTCTTTTATTTTCTACACCACTTTGGTATAAGGGTATTTTATCCATGGCCGACGGTAGCAAAAATCTTGGGAATGACATAAAAACATGATGCTTATTTTGTTGGGGTTCTACTACATCCTCACCAAGGTTTGGATTTATAGAAGCTCTAGATTCCAAGAAGTCCTACATCACAACTATTCTATTTTTTGGATTATAACTCAAGTACAAATACATCTAATATATCTATTAAGTTCAGTTAAGATCACCATCTAATTATAGATGAGCCTAAATGTTATTCATCTCTTACGTTTGTATGATTTGTTCTTTCTTGCAAGAGGAATTTTTTATTTTTCTTTTTTAGTTATACATATGGTAGTGACTGCCATTGCTATCCATCCAATATCATAGCTTAGAAATTCATTCTAAACATTTCTTATGACATTGATATGTTTCTCAAATAAAAGAAATCATCATTATATATCCTAATATACTTTTAAATCCATTATTAAATAATATAGAAAATCCATCAGTGACAAGTCTTCTATAGATCTTCCTGACAGAAGTTATTCTGGCTGTAGTTATTTTGCAAAACTTTGAGGAAGAGGATGAAATTATGTTTTAATATGTTAACTACATCCAATCTTCATGCCTAGAGGAAAGTGTTATTTTAGTAGGGAAATGGAGATTTAGTTCTCATGGCTTCTTCCATGCCTGTGGCTAGGCAGACAGCCCTTTAACTGATTCCATCCAGTAATTAATTCTTCTATTATTTTTTTATGTAATGGAATTCTTTAATATACCATTAAACTTTCTACATGATACACTATTGGGTTTCATGGATGATAGAATCCTGAACAAAATAGAACTCAAAGTTCCAAAATATGTAGACTTTTGTGGAAGTTATGGGGTTTGCTGATTTAAGAAACAACATCTGCTTAGTGTTGGCAGTTCATAAAGCTAAACAAAGCTATGAAACTTTTTCTTTCTTGCTTTCTTCAGTTATTAAATAAATTGTTAACAGTTCATAAAGGGTGATCCTGATGGTTTGAAATTATATTTCGTTGAGGGCCCATATTTCTGAAATTTATAGAAGTGAAATTCTTAACCACCAAAAATCCCATGTAGTTGAAATATTTTGAATGCTAATCTTGTATTGTTTGGAAAATCTTTGTATAGGCCATTTTTTATGAGTGATAATCAGAACTTGCCCATTTGGTTGACTGATTCAACAATTTTCTTTTGGTCAAACTTGTTTTCTTATTTTCTTTTGTTTCATTAGGTGCATCTTTATGTAGCAACATGTAATAAGAATTCAAAGTTTGGCATCCAAAATGAGATGCTGCAATGGTTCGTAGACACTATAAAATCTTATTCAAATGAACTCAAACTTGTTAAGGCTCATTGCCACTTGGGATCAACTATTACTAAAGTATACTCTATACTTTTCATTTATCTTTGAAATACCTTCATCTCAGTATTGTTTGATGGAATTTGTATTGTGTTAAGCTTGTAATTATGACATTGAGAATAATTTTGATTATTATCCATTTTTTCTATTTCACCACCTCAACAGCATTATTTTAATTATCTTTATATCCTTAATTAATTCTTTGTGATTTTGGAGAACAAGTAGTAAAATCATTTGTGATTATACTTATTATATGTTTCTCATTCTTCTTTTTTACTTTAAGGAAGAAGCAAAAGCACCATCAGAAGTAAAATAAATATAAGGGTAGTAAAAATTTTAAAAATTCTATATATATGATTCATTTGAAATGCAAGAAGCTGAGACATGTTAAAGCAGATGGTCCTACACTTAAGACTCACCCAAGAAAGGAGAATGGTGATGAGTAACCCAAGTTCAGAAAGGATAAGAAGCGATTCCAAAAGGCATTCTGGGCAAGTTCTGCATCTGACTCCTCTGAGACTGAAATTGAAGAGGAGACAACAAACCTGTGTTTGATGGTGGACGGTCATCTTGGTCAGTCTGACCAAGAAGAGGTATGTGAACTAACCTACAATCAACTACTTGATGTTTCTAAGAAAATTCATGTATCATATATGAAACTTAAAAAATTGTATACAAGCATGAAAATTTAATTTTTAAATTTACAAAAAGAGTATGAAATTTTAGTTAAAGATCACTCTACACTTGATAGCAATCACAGGTCATTACTTGATGAGTTAAATAAAAAGTATTTTGAGTTGGTCATTGAGCTTGATTAATTGAAAGCATCCCACACTGCACTTGAAACTGATTTTAAAACATATATTGATGAAACTTAAAGTAGGAACCACTATTTGAAAGTTGATAATACTATTTTAGAAAGTGCTAACATGATGTTTAAAGCGGAATTAAAAGCACTTGAGGAAAATAGGACTCTACCCACACGTGAATAATTTTTCAATTCTGATCCAAAGCCAAAAATTTTGAAACTTAGGAAGAGGCACTATAACCCGAATAGATTAGTAAACCCCTTCCATGGTGTTAGATGTTTTTCATGTGGCTTGCTTGGATACATTTCACACACTTGTACTGTTCAACGTACTACACATTAGGTGTGGAGACTTAAATTGCATGATTCACAATATAACACATATATATTGAATTCTTCTTTTCATAAGAAGGGACCCAAACTTGTTTAGGTTCCTAAATCTGATGTTTGATGATTTTATAGGAATGCTCTCACAAAAGATCTCATGAGAGCTTATGGTACCTGGATAACGGATGCTCATGACATATGACTGGAGATGCCAACCAATTCGTTTTGCTGGAGGCCAGGGCGAGAGGCAATGTCACTCTTGGAGACAATACAACCAGGAAAGTGGTGGGTGTAGGTATAATCAGAAATTCCAATAACCTTTTGATTGAAAATGTTTTGCTTATAGATGGACTGAAACACAACTTGCTAAGCATCAGTCAGCTATGCGATAAGGGTTTCATCATAAATTTTTTGGCAAATACATGCATTATTAGCTTGAATAATAACATAAAAAAAGCTTGAATAATAACACTATTTTGCAGGAAAAATGGATTAAAAATGTTTACATGCTTAATTTAAATAATATTGAATGTGCTGCTTCATTTTGTTTAAAAACTGTCGCTGATGAGTCTTGGTTGTGGCATAGAAGGCTATGTCATGCTAGTATGAAAACTCTTAAGAGAGTGACCCAAAAAGACTTTGTTAGAGGTGTCCCCAAGTTTAAGTTCACCAAAGATCACCTATGTGATGCCTGCCAACTAGGGAAGCAAGTCTAATCCTCTTTTCATTGCATTAAAGATATTAGTACCTCTAGACCTTTAGAAGTCTTTCACATGGATTTGTTTGGACCCATTAGCACTGCCAGCTTAGGGGGAAAGTCTATGGATTTTTTAATGTTGATGACTACTTGAGGTTCACTTGGATTAAATTTTTGTCACATAAGAGTGAGTATTTTGATGAATTTAGATCATTCTTTACTTGGATTCATAAAAAGTTAGGTTGTGAGATCTTGATCATCCATAGTGACCATGGTGGAGAGTTTGAAAATGAGAGATTTGGAGACTTTTTTTAGGATAAAGGGATTAGTCTTAACTTCTCAGCTCCTAGGATCCGTCAGTAGAACAGGATAGCTGAAAGGAAGAACATGACCTTAGTTAAGGCCACTAGAGCCATGCTTGTTAAGTATTCACTTCCAAAATACTTTTGGGCTAAAGAGATAAACACAGCTTATTATGTGTTGAATAGGGTGAATATTAGAGCCAAATTAGATAAGACACCCTATGAAATCATTAAGGGTAGGACACCCAACCTTTCCCACCTCCATGTCTTTGGCTATAAGGTTTTCATTCTTAATAATGGGAAGTCGCCCTTAGGAAAATTTGACCCAAATATTGATGAGGGAGTCTTCTTAGGATATTCAAGAGTGGAGAAATCCTTTAGGGGGTTTAATATGAGGACATTGGTGGTAGAGGAAATTAATCTTGTAGTGTTTGATAAATCTGATCCTAAGAAGTCTAGAGTTGAGGATGAACAAGAAGTAGAAGAGATTATCCAAGGAGTTGAAAATTTAGAGAAGAGGGTAGAGCCACAAAACACTGAAGGAGTAGGTGAGATTACCCAATGAGTAGAAAATACAAATCTTAAGGAAAATGTAGAATCTAGACACATTTTGCCTAGAGATTAGAGATATTCTTCGTGTCATCCTAAAGAACTTATCTTAGGTGACCCTTCTAAAAGTGTTAGAACTAGCCATGAACTTAGAAAGGAAGTGAACCACTCTGCCTTTATCTCTATAATTGAACCCACAATCATCAATCATGCTCTATTTAATGAGTTTTGGATCTTAGCCATGCAAGAGGAATTAAATCAATTTATTAGGAATAATGTTTGGGAGCTTATAAAAAGAAAAAAAGGGACAAAGTATAGTTAGAACCAAATGGATCTTTAAGAATAAGATGAATAATTCTGGTGTGATGATTAGGAATAAGATGAGATTGGTGGCTAAAGGATACAACCAAATATAAGGGATTGATTTTAAGGAGACCTTTGCCCTTGTAGCTAGATTAGAAGTCATTAGAGTGCTACTAGCCTTTGTCTGTTATAAGGGATTTAAGCTTTTCCAAATGGACGTCAAGAGTGCATTTTTAATTGGGGTAATAAAAGAGGATGTGTTTATAGAGTAACCCCTATGTTTTGAGAGTTTCTAATTTCTAAATCATGTTTACAAATTAAAAAAAAACCTTATGTGGATTAAAATAGACACATAGAGCATAGTATGAGAGGTTTAGCACATTCTTATTAGAGAGGGAGTTTGTTAAGGGGAGTGTAGACACCACCTTTTTTATGAGGAAAGTAAGAGATGAGCTACTCATTGTTCAGATCTATGTTGATGATATACTGTTTGGACCTTCTGATAAAAAGGCTATGTAATGATTTTTCTAAAATAATAAGTAAGGAATTTGAGATTAGTATAATAAGAGAGTTGTCCTACTTTTTGGAGTTTAGCATAAGAAAATTAGATGATGGAACCTTTGTAAATCAATCAAAGTATATTAAGAACATATTGAAGAAATATGAAATGGATAAAGCCAAGACAATAAATACTCCCATAACCTCCAGTGTTCAGTTGGATAAGGACCCAAATGGAAAATCTGTTGGTTAAAAGAAGTGTAGAGGAATGACTGGATCACTGCTTTATCTGACAGCTAGCCAACCTGATACATTGTTTAGTGTTTGTCTCTGTGCTAGATTTTAAGTTGATCATAAAGAATCTCAACTGACTTTAGTTAATAGAATTCTTAGATATCTCTTAGGGACCCAAAACTTAGGAATCTGGTATCCTAGGCACAGCACTTTTAAGATTATTGGATATTTTGATTCTAATTTTACAGGATGTATGATTGATAGAAAGAGGACTTTTAGGACTTGCCAATTCATAGAATAGTCTTAAATCTCCTAGTCTAGTAGAAAATAAAACTCAGTTGCACTTTTCACTATTGAAGTTGAGCACATTGCCTTAGAGAGTTGTGTGGCCGAAGCCTTTTGGTTGAAGAAATAAATTCTTGAATTAGGAATACCTATAGGTACAATTTCAATCATTTGTGACAACACTAGTGCAATCTACATCTCTAAGAATTCTATCCAACATTCAAGAACTAAACAAATTGACATAAGACATCACTTTATTAGAGACCATGTGACCAAAGGAGACATTGAGTTACACCATGTGGCAACTGAGAATCAACTGGCTGACATCTTTACTAAATCACTAGCCTTCAATACAATCATCATTTTAATGACCAGACTAGATGTGTTTGACATAAATGCATGAACTTGATTCTTTCTGAATTCTAAATTTTATTTTTCGATTTGTTGTTTGTTATTTTTCTTTCTTTATATTAACTTTAGTTTTATTTGTTTATTTTTATCATTCTTTTCATGTTTCATTTCTGTTATTTCAATTTTCTTCTTTTTTTGTTTTTCTTTTTTTTCTTTGATCACTAATGAAATGATATTTTGAGCCATGTTTTTGTTTTTGAAAATTTGTAGTCAATATTTGATATCCCTAAATTAGTTAAAGCGGGAAACACTGTTGATTGTTTTCCTTTCCTAACTTCTTTGAGTGATTTAATTTTTTTTTCTAAATAAAAGTCTATTTCAAATTAATAACTAGACTTTGTGATTGAGATCTTTTCTATCATGCTATAGTAATCTATCTTGTATAAATAATGTTCAAAGTCATTAAATCATTTTCAAGCCTTCTAAATCTTATCGTTGTATTTATAATTTGAATTTGATTTTACTTTGTGGATTAGTCTTCCTTATATTAGAGAGTGAGATTTTCTTCTCTAATATCTGGAAGATATTCTCACAACTGAGAGTGTTTAAAAGTTTTGAAAGGGATCTAGCTTGCAAAAAATGATAAGGGCATAAAATTAGCCCAAAAAAACTAAAAATATGCGCAATGATTACAAAAAAAAAATAAAAGATACACAAAGTTTATCAAAAATCAAAAGATGTGCAAAGTGCGCCAATCAATCGATAAGAGGTATAAAATGAGCCCACAAAAAGTAAGCTTCCTTCTCTTTCAAATCTTAAAGTCTTAGAGGAATTCATGTGTCACTTAATATTTATAAGAACTTGTGTTCAAAATTCATGATTTTGACTAATTACTTTGGTATATTAATCTATAAGATATTTTTCAGGAACCAAGTTTTGAACGGATCTCTTTTTCCTATCCACTTAATTTTTTTGGGTTAGATCTTTATTTTAAAAAGACAATTTGCCCTATGAGAAGTCTAAGCTAGAGTTAATAGGATCAGTTATTCTACCATTTTTTGGATTTTGATGATGTTAACTCATTAATTCTTACAAAAATTATTAATTCAATCACATGGAGAATTTATCATATTCGTGCATTGATAAAAAAAACATTTATTTTTGTTCTTCCATCTGACGACTGATATGACTATTTTGTTTAAGATCATCATAGACGATACATTATCATCCCGAACGATTTGATCGTAGTTTACTTAAATTATATGTGATTGTCCTGAATGATCTTCCAAATTTCTACCAATTAATGGTGATCATCCTCAATGATCCACCTGTTTATCCTTGATGAAACATCTAATCGTCCCAGATGATCTTCTTTTTCAACAGTCATCTGGCATGGCTCCTTGGGACTATCGCCTGTGTCTAGTCATCCCAGATAATGTCTGATCATCCTAGATGATATAACTGCCTTTTTGATACATCATCCCAGATGCAATAATTTCTCCTGATCATCTTGGACGATTATGCGATCGTCCTGGATGATAGGTCCATTTCCTTATAAATAGTAACTTTCAATGAGTTTTCTCACCTCAAATCTTCCATTTCTTCCTTCCTCTTCCTCAAGCTTTCACATTCTTGTTTATGGCGGGTGGAAAGCGATCCCAAATGTCGGTTGGAATCTCTTCAAGGGACAACATTGACCCTCATTTCACTGAGGCAGCTGACCAAGCTGCCTACCTGTGCTACAAGATAGTCAGGACCACCTTATCCCAAATTGTCAATTCATATATGCTTATTTACCATGTTCTTGATCTTTTTGCACACACCACTCTCACATTCATCCTTACCCTCGCCTTTCCTTTCAATTTTGAACCACTCTTTGAATTTTTTGCAAGCCATCAAATCAAATCGATCTTCTTACACTACACTCCAATCCTATGTCAACAAACATTATCTTGAAACACTTATCAAGACTGTCACGAGCTACTTCAATTGTTCACCACTAGAGACAAGCTTCACATCTTATCTCAAGATCCTGAATTTGACTGGGCTCCGACCAATCATCTTTTATGAAACACTTTTATCTTCTACCATGATTGGGTGTCCAGTACCTTAGTCAAGGATGCTAGGATAATCCAACATGTGCTTTGTACCTATATTATCCCCAAAGCTGGTGATAGTGTCTACATCACTCCTCTCCTTTCAATTACAACTTTCTACAATATGGCCCATAAAAAATTTAATGTTGCTAATCTTTTTTTCTATTATATTGAACATCTCACTAGCATTAGGGATCCAGGGCATCAAAGGAAGCTTAATATGGCCTTAACACACATCATCGCTTTTACCTTAGAAACCAAGTATAACCTTCATTTTTTGTATACCATCACTACAAAAAAATTAACTTTTAAAGACATATATATTAAAGAACTTTTATTTAAGTGCCTTAAGAAGTAATTATTAGGGCATAATCTTTTTTCACGCTAAAAAAGAAGATTTGACGCGCGGGACATGCGATAAGTTATGGTGTCTGCGACTCTGCTTCTTCTTCTTCTTTCATCTTTCTCTTATTCAACTATTTGCCTCTTTCCTAAACCCTATGCCCTATGAGTGTTTGGTCTCTTCATTTTCCATTACTAATTTATATTCTTGTTGATCGCTGCCACAACATCATAATCCCGACCACCGCATAAGGTAATATGCTTTAATTACCGGCGTCAATCCTTCGAATGTCGAATGGCCAATGTGCTAATCAAAGAAAATTTCTTCTTTCCTCTTTTTATTTCTAGGGTTCTTTAGGTTCTTCATTTTACATTGATAATTCTCGTTCATCCATGCGCTACATCGATAATCCCCAACTTTGCATCAGGTAACATGCTTTTAAGTAATAAAGTTAATCCTTCAATGTCGAATGGCCACTATCTACCGCTCTAAAAAACTTTCTTCTTTCCTTTTTTGATTTTTAGGGTTCTTTACGTTCTTGTAATTTCTGAACGATCGACGGAAGGCCGACTCTGAAAGAGGTAAATTTTTCGCTGATCTTCAAGTTTATCCGGAGGATAGTTTGATTTTAGTTCTCTTCATTTTCTTGTTCAATTCGTCTTCCTGCTACTTGAGAAATACATTCATGACAAAATGTGAATTTCTTCCATGCTTGTTTTAGTTCAACATTGCAAAACTTTTTTTTTTCTTACGTTTTGATATTAACAAGTCTATGTATTTAAAATACATTCATGATAAAATGTTAATTTCTTCCATGCTTTTCTATAGTTTGCACTTTTCAGTGAGTAACCATAAACAAAATGTAGGTTAACCATTTTGTCGTTTCAAATTTGTTCAAAAATTTGTTCCGGGGGCAGCGCCCCCTTGGACCCTATATAATGAATACATGCATAATTTTGCATAACATCATTATCGAAGATGAACGTAATCTCACTAGACCAGGTCAAGTTGCATGAGGAGCGCCACCCCTAGATGTCAAAAGGTGATTGATGAAAATATCCAGTTTCAGGAATTTATCGCTCGCCATAAAAAAATTAGAAATAAAGATGCCCATATTGCACTACGAAATACGTTGATTGATTATTTGTGGTATCAATATACTAAGTCTAATGTTTATTTGCCTTGTATTTTTGTCATTCCTACTTATATGTTATAATGTAATTTTCAATTTATTAACTAATTTTTTATTTATTTATGACATATTAATATTCCAAATTATTTTTTGGAGCAAAAAATATATATTTTTTTAATTATAATAGATTTAATTCTAAAAATCAATAAATAAAATTTATGATTAAAAATATATAAAATGAAATATGGTAAAGAATATACTAAGAATATTCTTTTTTTGGTGTTAGAAAATGGAGTTCGTTTGGAGACAAGTTAATGCATTTTGAAGTGAAAAATGAGTTTTTCGGTTGGAGATGCCCTCAGCATGATGGGATGATTCAGCATCTGGATGGTAGGATTCGGCATAGAGATGGGTGGTTTCGGCATTGGGACTGCTGAATTGGCGTAGATCACCATCGAAGGAAGATCTAAGAAGATGAAATTACGGGTCGGCTAGGGCTCGAACGAAGGAGAATAGATTTATGAGCAGCCTTCTTTGTCGGCGGTTTGCAAACCGCTGCTACAAAATCTTATGGCCATAATAATTTTTTGATAGTGAGTTTAGCAGCAATTTTTACATTTGTTTATATCAATCTATAGTGGCAGTTATAAAATTGTTGTTATAAATTATTGCGAAAATATTAACTTTTTAGTAGTGTTATAAATGTCATCTATTTTTTGTCTTCTCCGCAGCTTCTTCATGACTTCGCTTGCTTCATGGGGTTTTTCTCATTTGAATTTTCTTGCTTCACGTGATAGAGTTTTGAACGAGTCACATTTTTCACCTCCTCTGATGACATTCCCTTTTTATAAGATCGTTGCTTTCGGCTTTGAGATTATCGTAAGAAGTATAGTTTTGAAAGAGTCGAAAGAAGCTTCTTGGCCCCTTTTTACATCGTTGTCCTTGTCAAAAGTCAGGAAGGGAGCTGACTGCGTAGGTAAGCATCTTTCTCGATCCCCCTTCACATGCTTCATGTTCCAAGTCTTTTAAATCCGCGGAACCCCAAGATTCAGTAAATAATGCCTGTTATTTTGTACTTAATGGATGGGTCTACGCATGGTGAGGTTTATTCCTACTGTCCCATTATGAAGAAGCATCAATGTTCTATTTAAGGGATTAGAGGCCATTAAGTTTCCTTACCCATTAACATCTAGCTAGCCAGTAATTAATTTTGTGTGGATTGAAGTGGATGCTATGCTTCTTGTCCAGATTTTTACTGATGTTGTGCCTGGTAATCCTCAAAACTTTTACCTTATTAGAAAAATTAAGATTTCCCTTTCTTCTCTTAATTATTTTATCTCTCACATCTATCATGAAGCTAATGTGTGTGCTGATTGGTTAGCTAATAAGGGTTGTTATCTTAATAATTATGAGGAGTTTGATATTCAGAATTTACATCCAATGTTGAAGGGTAGTATTTTACCGGATAAAGCTGGTTTACCTTATATTCGATATGGTTGATTTGTTTTTGTTATGTTGCCTTTGCATCTATCTGTTTTGGATTTTTCTGTTGTTGCTTCCATTTGTTTCAGGTGTTTGGATCTTTGGATGAGTTTGAGTTACTATTTTGTGGGCTCTTTACATTAACCATTTTAAGGTTGAACACGGGGTGGTTTTTATATTTGGTCTGTCTGTGCTTGCAATTGGGGTTTAAGGCTGTTGTTTATCTATGTTGGAGCTTCTTAAATCTTAATATTGATAATCTGGATTTTGTTGTGGCCCTGGGTTGTGGTCATATCTGGAATGTTGGTCTTGCTATTTTCTTGGTGCTCTGCTCTAATGCTCTGATTGATTTAATTTTTGAGGATTTGGCTCTGTTCCGTTATTCTAGTCACTCCTGGTCGAATTTCTGTGTGAGAAACCTTATCCTGTTATCTATTGTCGATTATATCGTGAAGTATAAGATTTATGATGTTTGCTATTTTTCTGGTGGGGATTGGATTAATGGTAATTTTTGGTTTTCTCATAACAGCTATCTAACTATTATGGTCTGTTAGTATTTTTTTTTTTGTAGGTCCGTTGGTAGGATTTTTGCTCTTCCAGGACCTTTGGACGTTTCTTCTAGCTGGGACTTCTACGGCGAGGTTAACATTTTTTGCAGAAAGCTCATGCTAAAAGATTTTGCTCTACTCTTCCTTTTTGGGTGCTGAGTCCTTGCAGCCCTAGTATGTTTTAACCTAGCTCTATCAACCTTTAATTCAATCCTCAACAACACATTATTCTTGAACTTTTCATTATAGTCTTAATATTTTTTAAATTGTTTTTAGTGATTCTTTCTTTATTAGATTTAAATGAGAATTTGACTTTTAATATGACACAATGGTGAAAAAGGACTCATGTAGCCAGCCCCGCGTGGTGGGACAAAGGCTTGATGATGTTGTTGTTGTTGTACTACTAATTTAAACATAACTTATAAATAGTTGTCCTAATAGTTGAAAATGAAGCACACTTGGGTACAAATCATTATCGTTAATGTCAATTTTATGAACTTTGCAACATAAGTAGTTGATTATTCTTTTCAAAGTAATGGGCAAGTCCAAGGGAAGATTTAATGGAATTAATGCTTAGGCAAAGTAACCTCTTACTATATTTTTGTTCCATGTAAATGCTCTATTTACAACACTTTTTGCATTGGGTAATCAAATAGCTAAATAGGACCATAAATTATTCCATTTTCTTACATGGTAGGACACGATAATTATCCACATAATGAAAATAAATCTTGCAATTATTATATGTTATCTTCTAAACCATTAATTAAATTATCATTATCAAATTCAAGAAGCTTTTTAAGTTATTTTTTATGAGCATGTTTGATTTCACAAGATACTTTGAGCTAAATTTTTCTTTAAATTCAAGAAGAATTAGAGATACAAGCATGATTCAAACATTGAAAATGCAATATTATTCATAAGTAGAATTGGAAATTCCTCACAAAAAAGGAAAAGTCTCAATCTTTCCTATGAACAAAATTGGTTCAATGAGCACTTTAGCAATAATTTTTTCATGAATTCTGATGAGTTGGTATAAATGTCAACTGTGTCCTAGCAGAAAAAATCAATAAAGCTTGCAAAGTTTAAGTTTGACCTCATCAATGAAAATGGGATGTTATATGTTGACATGAATTCTCTACTTATAATTTTCCAATGTTCTTCCACCATTTTCTTAAGCTTCTTGCATGCTTCCATCTCAGAGTAACCATGCTCTTTAACATAGCATTGAACTAATGAAACAACAAGATTCCTTTTTTGTTCATTATGAAACAATTACGATGAGAATATTGTTGAGTGCATTATATGATCAAAATGAATGTCTAGTGGATTATTTAGAAAAAATGACAAAATAAGCTTTTAATATAGGGAAAAAAAGCTTGTTTGGAACATCATAATTAAATTACATAATTTTTTTAATTTAATTAGTATTTATTACATCATCCAATTTGACACCAGTCAAACCATCAAACCATTAACCTTTAATTCTTCTTGTTCGTTGACCAGTTCAAATTTCACAACCTTGCTAAAAATGTTTCAGAACACTTCTACAAACCTTATTGAACTCTACCTATTTACTTATGCCAGCTCAAATTCCCTAGCTTGGCTTCGTAGGTCATAGATAAAAATTATATGTGACTTCATAAGTCAAAAATAAATTTATTGGGTTTTCGTTAAGTTAATGACTTGCCAGTAACATGTATTGTCATCCTACAAATAGGCAAAGAATTGAAAAACAAAGCTCTTTCATTAATAGTGTTTGCAAAGTCTAATTTCAAAGAAAATAAAAGATTGATCTCTATTATGTATTGTCATTTTAGTTTTCATTTGATCATATGGAGAAGGCTCAACAATGGTGCTCTTACTCAAAAATGAAGTGAGCATGTTATTCTGTGAAGAAGAGTTGTGAAGATTTTTATGCCTTCAAATAGAGAATGAGTTTATTGACTAAAAAGAAGAACTATAAATAGTGAATGTATGTTATTTAGGATCAAACCACTTATAATTATTAATATTTATAATATAAAAAGTGAATGTATGTTATTATCAATATTCCAATTTAGTTAAACTTATTATAGGGCTTGAGTTTTTGCCACTTTATTTAAGTTGTGGGGACTAACATATCCATAACTTAGATTTTAAAAAAATATGCCTGGTGATAATTAACATAAATAATTTCCATGTTTAACAATATCATTTTGTTGTTTCTCCTATTTATGATAATATTTGTGGCTATGTAAACTCAATGCAGTTCTCATTTCATCCCGGCTAAGTCTACATTTCTATATCAATTTTGTATTTGAATTACATATGGAATGTGAGCTTTATTATTTCAGGAGGTTATAGAGTAATTCCTTATGAAAGTACAAATCCATTTCTTATCTTTTTTTTTTATTTATTTAACCTCTTAAGTGGTCATGTACATGTATATTGTTGTTGTCATTGATCTTGATGTTGTTGATGGAATTTGCTTAAATTATCCATATCACATAGTTAAGTATAAAAATATCAAGTGATTGGTCTGTATCCATAGGCTTAATATTTTGTAATAAAAATTGACTTGACCACAAGTAAATTTGACTGAATTTATCTCTTTTAGATAAAAATTTTAATAAGTAATATCAAGCAGATCAATTTGAAAGAGCAAAAGACTCCTACAAACCATCAAGTGGTTCAGTGAACTATTAGTGGAAGTCATTTTTCTGAGCTTCTCTTAATATTTTAGGGAGAATGATGACCAATGTAGATTTTTGCATGCTCTCATATGAATGGGAGGCTAATAAGAGAAGCTCAGAAAAAATATGAATGGGAGGTTAATAAGAATTGGATTAATAAGGAGAAAAAATTAATGGGAGGTTAATAAGAATTATGAGGGTTTAGGTATAACCTATTATTAATTATTAAAAACTTATTATTGTAAAAATAACAATTGGTTACTCATAAGCCTACGCTTTGGATATGAACATAGGATTAATAGTTAGTGTATTTGAACCAAGTTCTATCAATCTTTTGTTCAATCCTCTACAACACAATATTCTTTAACTTTTCATCGGTTCTTAATATATTTTAAAGTTATTTTATGATTCATCATAATTCTAGGTTGGCACTACCAATTTAAACACAAATTTTCTAACAAATAGTTAACTTAATGGATGAAAATGAAGCACACCTGTACACAGATCATTATAATCCATGTCAACTTTATGAACTTTTTAATGTAATTAGTTGAATTTTATTTTCAAAGTAATGAGCAAGTTCAACAAAAGATTTAATGGTCATAATGCTTAGGTAAATGATCTATTTAGAACACTTTTTTTCCTACGGGTATTCAAATAACTAATTAGGATTATCAGTTATTCTATTTTCATACATTGTAGCACACACTAAAAAAAGTTAACAAAATGAAAAAGAAATATTGAAGTTAATATATGGTGTCTTCTAACCCATTAATTAAAATATGCTACTAATGAAATTTTATCTCAGTGTATCTTGTGAAATCAAACATATTCTTTAATAACAACTTAAAATCTTATTGGATTTGATAATCATAATTTAAAAGGTTCACACTAACAAACATTTAGGTAGCTTAGAGATACAAGCATGATTTGAACATTACACATGCAATATTATTCATACGAGAATTAAAAATTCCCCACAAAATAAGAAAAATCTCAATCTTTCCTATGAACCAGAACCGGTTCAATGAGCACTTTAGCGATAGTTTCTTTCATGAATTTTGATGAGTCGGTATAAATATCGGCCGTGTCCTTGTAGACAAAATTAGTAAAGCATGCCAAGTTCAAAACTGGCTTAATCAATGATAATGGGATGTAATCCGTTGACACGAATTCACTATTTATAATTTTCCAATGCTCTTCCACCATTTCTTTAAGCTTTTTGCATGCTTCCATCTTAGAGCAACCATTCTCTTTGGCATAACATTGAATTGATGAAGCAACATGATTCCTTTTTTGTTCATTCTGAAAGTTCACTTAAAATGAGAATACTGATGAGTGCATTATATGATCAAAATGAACACCTTGTGGATTCTTTAAGAAAAAAATGTGAAAATTTTAAATTTTAGTCATACATTTTAAAAATATTACTAATGGTGTCAATCTCCCTCTCTCTCTTACTCTCTCTCTCTCTCTCTCTCTCTTTATTTATATATATATGATATTATGACGTATTTAATTTATAATAGTAATATTTAACAAAGATAATATTGATTAATGCTATAAAATAGGGAATACATTATGATTTAATTACTGGGAATATAACTTGTTGGAATATCATCATTAATTGAATTTAAGATAGAAAAAATATAGTTTTAAATAGCTAGAAAAATATTTTTAATTTTTTCTAAGTAATGCTTTCTATCTTGTAAAATGATGATCTACGACTTTTTTAGATTTTTTCTTTAAAAAGTAAAGGTGACCTTTCCTCTTTTCAAAAAAAAATCTATATCCTAAACTAAAATTATTTTAAGATTTCATGTTCTAATTTATTTCCTAAAATGCCACATAGTTCAAAAACTTATTTTAGAAGTTCATTGTAATTTCTTTATTTTATGCTACAAAAGAAATTATCATTTTTTAATATAATGTCTAACTATAACAGATAAAATATGTCCTTAATATCAAGTGTGTATAACTTACCTGATATGAACCAATATCATTCATAAGCCTCCCAACTATATTGATAGATTTGAGTATTTTAGGAAGGCTGACAACCCATTTATAAGTATCCTTTGAGATCACTTCCTTCATTCCAAGATACGAAGCATAAGTGATTAATGAGTACCCAGCTGTAATAAGTGTTACTCTCAGATGTTCCTCAAGCATAGGAACATAGCCGACGCTTGCCCATTTTGATTCCTGAAGGTACGCACGAGCCATTCGCTTGAACTGAAATTCAAAGGAACAATCAAAACAACAGTAATATGATAACATTCTATTTCATTATATAATGAAATACTAGAAATTTATTTTTGGTTAAAGTTATAGTTTGAGCACAACAACATCAAGCCTTTATCCCACTACGTGGCATCAGCTACTTGAATCCTTTTTCTCTATTATATTTTGTTTAGAGTAAAATTCTCATTTAAATAGAGTAATGAAAGATCATTTCTAATGTTTTCTAACCAAATTATTTTAGGTCAACTACTACCTTTCTTAACATAGTCCAAATCTAATACATCTACTGTCCTAACCATGTCAGTAGAAGGCCATCATTTTATAATAAATACAAACTATCAATCATAATTTTAAAAATGCAAAAAAAAAAAGTTTCCTGTTGTAACTCTTTCTAAATTTACTACCTCATCTATAAGGTAATGGACTCGAAAAGAATTCTGTTGGGGAGCTAGCTCATCCTCAATTTCCTTGAAAGTATTGTAAAGAGCAAGAAAGAATCGTTGCATATATTCTGGCAACATACTAACTTTATCAAGATCCCACCTGTAAATTAAAATTTTAGCATAAAAAAGTATTGAATTAGTTTATATATTATAATGTCAATGTTTTTTTTTTTACCTTTCTATTACGTTGGTGAATAATTCGAGTTCTTCCAGTGTCCCAAAAACATCATAAATATCATCAGTTGCTACAACGAGGGGCATCACCTTTGACATAATCACTCTAGCATGTGAATAGCAGGGTTCAGAGTATGTTGCAAGCATCCAGAAGTAGGATTCTACTATTCGATCACGCAAAAATGGTAAGTGTTTGGAGAAGCCTAAACCTTTCCACCACCTGAATCCACATGAATGAGAAATTTTGTAGGATATCAATTACAACAATTTTAATTACAAATAAATGCTAAAAACATAAAGACAAACTTACTCTGATATGATTTGAACCTCTTCTTGATATATAGATTGCAATATATTGAAATCAAATTTAGCAAAATCAAGCAGCTTTTGATTACACAATCTGTATTTGTCATATATCTCTATAAAATTTCTAGCCTTGAGCCGATCAATTCTTCTCACCAATGGTATTTCTAAAGCATTTCTCACCATCAAAACTAAAGATGGATCCATCTTGCATATTAATGACTCTAACTGAACCCTCGAAAATGTTTTAGCTTTCTCTAGTATATCTTCATCAGGAAATCCAAGATAAGAAGCTTCGTATAAGCTTAGTAAAGCTTTCACATTGTTGCTTAAACAATCCTGAAAATCTCCATTATCATCCAAAAACGTTTTGAATACATCTGCAAGATGTTCAAACATAAATGATTTGTATTTAGTTTAATTGTAGCTTTTGGCTTTATAATGTTATAATCATACATACCAGAAGTTATGTGATATCTTTGTTGTCTTAATAGTCGAAAATGAAGTGCAGTTGCATATAGATCACCTTCATCGATCTTGATCTTATGAACTCTACAAAATATGTCATTGACTTCCTTTTCAAAATGATATGCTACTCCAAGACGTTGAATTGAGTCAATAAGTTCAAGTGATTTCAATGGATCAATGGCATCGGTGAGAATTTTCCTTATCTCAATTTGGAGCCCTTCATTCCTTTGTTTTTGTTCTTCCTGTATTTTTGTTAGATAATAGAAACGTACTACATTAATAATAGTTAGAAAAGTTATTTAGTAATAAAAAGTAGGGCGGATCAAAATAAAATCAACAAAAAAATATTTATAAAGTACTTAATTTATTTTCAATGCAGTTTATCAGAAGCTTTTGATTCCTCGATATAAGCTCTTGTTTCAAAGTATTAAGCTACTAATTTTAAAAAATTAAGATTATATATATACTACACAAATATGTCTTTTAAAAATAAAAAAAATAAAATGATCCTAAGCACAATGTTAAGTTTTAAATGTTTTATTTTTATTTTAAAAATAATTATATTATTTTGAGTTTTTTTTTAATAACTAGTTATTACAACGACCATCACCACTATTGTATAAACTAACATATTTAATTTTTAATAAATTTAAAATAATAAATTTCTAAGATGTAAAATTTATTTATTTAACATCAAAATATAATCAATTAAATTAAAAAATAAAAGCAAACCCAAATTGCTCCTTAACTATAGATTTCCTACTCATGACAACAAATTTATAATAGCTGTAAATGAGTTTTGATGACGAGAATAACATATTCTTCCTCGAAGAGGATAAATATTAATAATTTAAATAATTACCAGACTCATCTTTGATTCTAATGGTGAATAGTTGACAAAATAATCTCCCCAAACTGTTGGGTGGAAATCTGCAGATTGGCGAGCATTTTTCATTGGTAGAGGAAGAGCCTCCATTAAAGTCTCTCTAGTTAGAAAGAAAAAGATGCTTAGAGAAGATTTTGATGGCTAAATGCACTGATAGTGCTCACAATTTATAATAGCATGAGATCGAGTGATGATCAATTATAATTATTTTTATTTATGATTTTATCTTTTATATTACAATTTCAAATAAAATAAACGAGTTATTTTAAAAACATGTTTTTAATTTTATTTGGTGGTAAGTGCCAGTCATGGTTCGTGGCAAAGATCGTGATCGGCTATTATCACCTATAGTAGAAAACAATGATGGTGACCAATTGAGAGTGGTGATTAAATTCTTGCTCAAAATTAAAAGAAAAAAAAAATTAAGATATTTCCATTAGACGTTAATTAAGAGTGGTGATTAAACTCTTTTCTTACAGACTATTTTATGATGGTAATAATTTTTTGACTCGCGTTTTACCGGCGTAAATATTTATGGCGGAAATTCTAATTTCAGCCAGATTTTGACTATTTTTTGGCTAAAATTATCGTGGGAAAATGACATTTTTCCTGTAGTAAACTAATACTATTCATTTATGTGCCACTTATTTAAGTGTAAGGACTATCAAACATTTAAAATTACATTAGAAATATGTTAATCTTATCAACATGATTAGGAATTTTACGCTATTTGATATATCAACTTTTTTACATATAATATATTTACTGTAAGGAAATTGATGTACACTGTCCTTGCCGAAAATTGAAACACCAAGTTGCAATTGTATGGAAGTTGACAATTCTTATGTGGCGCTTGTGCGGGTCTCAGTGTAAGTGCCAATCATATATAATTAATGTGGCGCTGAAGGTGGGGAGTGATAGTGGGTGACAAGCAATGATGGAAAAGATCATTATCGGCTACAGTCACCTACAGTAGAAAACATTAATGGTGGCCAGTTAAGAGTGGTGATTAAATCTTGTTCAAAATTAAAAGAAAAAAAAATTAAGATATTTTCATTAGACGTTAATTGAGAGTGTTAAGGAAACTGCTGTATGAATTATGGCCTCTCGTACACTGTCCTTGTGGAAAATTGAAACACCAAGTTGCAATTGTATGGAAGTAGACAATTCTTTTGTCTTAGCATAGTTTGTTAGGAATCTGACAATTAAAAACAAAATGACAAAACTTTCACATACAAAATAAAATATATATTTATTCATCACCACATAAAATGAATACTTAATAGTAAGTGCTTAATAATAACAAAAATGTTTTTAGTGTGGAAGCTATGTGGAATATAACCCAATGCTTCAATTCAAATCAAAACTGGACTCTGAAATGTTTTCCATTAAAAAAAAAAGTTGCGAAGCTAATTAAAACAAGTAATATAAAAAAATAAAATATATTAAAATGCCACTACAAATCAGTTGAAATTGAACAAAAAAAAAAAAAAAAGATAATTATGTAGAAAATAATCAGAATTAAAATTGGTTTTAAGAAATTAGTTGTTTCAGTTATGCGGATGGGTGAAATTTATATCATTTAGTTTTATATAAGGTCACTAGGTCCTCAGATGGTTTACTATTGCAAGCTTTCCTGTCTTTATATTATCTAGTTTTCATGCAATATGAAATATGATTTGGAAAATCATCCCTATCACGTAGATTAGATAACCTCTATTTGCCTCCAGTACTTTCCATACATCATCAAAACAATTTTTGATCAGACACGAATCTCGAGGCAAAATCAAGTTGAAAACTTCCGAAATTAAAATTGGGACCATCCGAAACCTTATTTTAGCTAACTTATAGTCGAACTTAACATCTCAAAAATATGAATCCAACGACACCAAATTAGACTCAATCCGAGCCCAAATGGATCAAATGCACTGTTGGAAGGTTCAAACCACAATTTGAACTGCCAAATGATTTGCAAACGTGACATGCTTAAAGTCGAATTGAGCAACTCGACTAGACGAATCCAACAAGCCAAAGATCATGCAATTCCGACATCATTAAGACCCTTAATGTCTAGAGAACGGTCCATGATCACTATAGGAAAGAAGCTCATTTCCGATGGAAGTAAATTAGTCACAAAATCGGCGAATTTTTCAGCAGAATTCCAGTAGATTTTCTGGTGGATTTTCGAAGAAAAATTTCCAGCGGATTTCGACAGAAATTAAATATTTTAAAATTTTAAAAAATATTTTAAAAACTATTTTTGAAAATATTTTAAATAACTTATTGTCAAATTAAATTATTATATCAAACCACCACCTGATGCCGAAGTTCTGCCGGACCACTACCTGATGCCTGAAGTTTCATGGAACCACCACATGATGCTCGATGTTCGACGGACCACCAACTGATGCCATGTGTTCTGCTAGACCCCGCCTGTCACCCAGAGTTTGCCTGAGCACCACTTGAGGCCAGAGTTTTATCAGACCCCCACTTAACATTGGAGTTCTGTTGGACCACCACCTAATGCTTAGAGTTTCATTAGACCACCACCTAATGCCTGGAGTTCCGTTAGACCACCATGTGATGCCAGGAGTTCCAACAACTTACCACTTGATGCCAAAATTCTGCAAGACCATTGCCTGACACCTAGAGTTCTATCAGACCACTGCCTGATACTAGAGTTATATCAAACCACTGCCTGATGCTTGGAGCTATATTGGACCACTGCTCGATGCTGAATTTCTGCGAAACCACCATCAAACTACCAACTAATGCCTGAATTTCCAAGTAATGATGGACTTCCGCCAAACCACCAATTGATGCCAGACTTTCATCTACGTTTGTTGCTAGTTTTCATCCATATGGTTGACATTTGTAATAATATTTCTCTCAAGGATGAGTTAACCCACTGTAATCTACCTAAACACTCGTGGATTCATTTTAGACTAGGTCAGGTCGCATGATTTTTCTACTTTCTAGGGTTTTCAATGTAAAATTTTTTTGTTCTTTATGTGTGAGCTAGATATCCGTATAATACCGAGAAGTAGGATTTTAACTCTATTATTATGAATAATCTTAGCCCGCAACAGCTTGGCGCCATATGTGGAAAACCTTAATCCTAGTATTCTCAGCACGACTTTGATGGCCAAAAGGTATGGGAATCACATTTTAGGAGCCTCCCGCTCTAACTCACACTAATCGATGAAGCATTCCATGAACCAGGGATGCCAAGCATCTGCCTCATTTCACCATAGTAGGAAAAACCCTATGGTGCAGGGACATTAGGACCCTCCCTGGAAGATCATATAAAAAAAGATGGAGGAATATAAGAATGAGATCCTTCAACTCTTACGAGAGACTCGGCGACTGGCGCTAGCACCACAAGAAGAGAATATTCTCCCTCGAGATCAACCAGGACACAAAGATGTTCAACCCAAATATCTTCATGTCAAGATTCCCCTTCCTCCACCAAGGATGTGTCCTCTGACACATCAAGATAATGAGCTTGCTGACATAGAAAGCTCTACCCATCCTTCACATGCAGGTCGCCAACCTCGCATTTTTTTGGACATCCCCAAGGACTTAGCACGACAGCACATTGCTGAACTCGCCCATATTTCCCTACGACATGAACTATGATGATTAGTTTGATAAAAGTTCCCCATAGGATGTATAAGATAATCTCTTCATTAGTGGGACTTATAATAGTCATCACCTCTTACTGAAACCATCCTTCAGTACCCCCACTTAGATAAAATTCAAACTACCAAGCATCGATTCCTATAGTGGGCCATCTGAGCATATAAATTACTATAAGACCATCATCATGCATATCCAGTGATCCTCTAATGCATTCCTTTTTCAGATCTTTCTAGCTACCGTCAAAGGGCAATCTCGAATAAGGTTCTATTCACTCCCCCAACAGAAAAATTCCAACGTTTATAAAATTGGCTAAAGTGTTTATCGAATAATTTGTTTCCAATTGGAGAATGGTCAAAGATTCTTCCCATCACTCAAGAATTTACTAGAATGAAAATTAGTCCCTCAAGGAGTACTTTCAAAGCATTTCTACTAAGGCCCAAAAAATTTTAGAGGTGGATCCTGAGTAACTTAGAAGAGTATTTCTCGGAGGGCTTCATCCTAGTCCCTTCTACTCAGCACTCATGTGAGATACGACCCATTTGTATGCTGATTTGATTCATCATATGGAGGCACAAATCTTTGTCGATGATGCCATTAATGCTCATAGGAAATAATTTGAGCAAATAATTGGGAAGCATAAAAGTGCATTAGGGATGGAAAATCCATCCTCATAATGGAAGAAGTAAGAAAACTACTATTTAACCTCTCGACCCTCACAACCACGATTAGAGCCTCACGAAGAAAATGAGTACACCCCACTTAATATATCTTGAGCAAATGTGTTGTGGCTATACATAATAAGGAAAATATAAAGTGGCTGCATCCTTTGAAGCCCAACTTTAGAACTTCGGAGTAGTACTTCTACTTTCACCATAGCTAAAGACACACTACTAAAGCATGCAGATGACTCAATGTTGAAATTGAGAGGCTAATCCAATAAGGATATCTCTGACAATTTATCCAAAACCCACCTTTGAGATAAAGCTGGTTCTGCTGAGGGGAAGAATCAATAATAAAGGCTATCATCAAACAACCATCAAATGGTTAGTGAAATTGAAATCATTACTAGGGGTCCTTCAATGTCTAGTCAAGTCTTGATTGTAACCTTTAAGGAGCCAACACCGAAGAAGTCTCACACCAATCACTCCATTGCTTTTGATGATTTTAACTTAGAAGGAATACAAACCTCTTATTAAGACCTAATCATAATTAGAGCAAGGATTGGCCACCCGTGCTATAATGTCAAGAGATTCTTGGTCGACAATGAGAGCTCTGCATATGTCTTATTCTACTCCACTTTTCTCAACTTAGGCCTCCCTAGAGAAAAAGTACACCCTACCGTAGGTTCATTATATGGATTTGACAATCCACTTGTACAAGTGAAAGGAACGATCAATCTTCTAGTCATACTTGGATAATTCCACCGATAGGCTACACACTCCATCCATTTTATTACAGTAAAATCAAAATCGGCCTATAACGTAATCTTTGGAAGGCCGCTCTAATCGATCTTTGGGATTATTTCTTCAATCCCTCATCTCAAACTACAATTTTATACCCCTATAGGAATTAATATAGTATGAGGAGGTCAATAAGTAGCATTATCTTGCTATCTTAGGCAGTCTCAATCACACCCATTAGTTACCTTAAGCATCGAGGACTTTGACATCTAGAAATGAGGATATTCTTCAAAGGGCTTTCCCTATAAAAGATCTTATTTATGTCTCTCTATCAGATGAGCACCCATAAAGAATGGTGCAAATTAGATTGCTTCTCTCAGATGAAGAGAAGAAAATATATGTAGATTTTCTACATATGAACCAAAATATTTTTGCATGGAGTCCAACCGATATGCCCGAAATCAACCCTAAAGTAATCATGTAATCCCTCAAAGTTAATCCAGTATATAAGCTAGTAATCCAAAAGTAGCAAAACTTTGTGCAAGACCGTCGGCAGGTTGTTGAGCAGGGAGTTGATAAGCCTTTGGAGGCTGGATTTATAAGGGAAGTACATACCTCACTTGGTTGGCAAACATTATCATGGTTTGAAAGGCAAGTGGAGTCTAGAGAATATGCATAGACTATACAAATCTCGGCAAAGTCTACCCCCAAGGATAGTTTTCCACTCCCCTATATTGACCAATTGGTTGATGTTACCTTTGAAAATCTAGTGTTGAGCTTTATGGATGCCTACTCTGGATATAGTCTACTAAAGCTGGACCCTGTTGATGAGGAGGCAATAACTTTTCAAACACATAAGGGGTTGTACTGCTATTTGGTGATACCATTCGGGATCAAGAACACTAGAGCAACATATCAAAGACTTATGAATAAGGTTTTTAAAAACCTTGTTAGGTGCACTATAGAAGTTTATGTCGATGATATGTTGCTAAAAATTCTTAAAAAATTTCAACATGTACCTGACTTAGAATAGTGCTTCCACCTATTACGATTCTATAATATATGACTCGATCCTACCAAGTGTACTTTTAGAGTCACATCTAGGAAGTTCTTAGGGTTTATGGTAACCAAAAGATGGATTGGGGTTAATCTTGAGAAGAACAAGACACTAAGGGACATGGTGCCTCCAAGAAACATAAAAAATGTTTAAAGACTAAATGGAAGGATTATAACACTCTCTCATTTCCTGCCTCGCTCAGGAGATTAATATCTATCCTTCTTCAAGATCCTCAAAGGTGTTCGTAGCTGAATATTTTAATTGATTGATTAATATCAAGAAGTCTTTAAATAGCTACAAAAGTATTTGGCATTCTTGCCGCTACTTTTTAAACTAATACTTGGAGAAAAGTTATATTTGTACATGGCTATTTTTGCTCAGGCCATCAGTTCCATTATGGTTTGAGAATAGAATACTGTACAATGTCCTATCTATTATATTAGTAAAATTTTGTCCGAGATAGAAGGACATTATCCACTAGCAGATAAGACAACTTTTGCATTAATCTTCTTGGTCAGAAAGCTACACCCTTATTTTTAAGCTTATACAATTAGAGTAAAAAAAACTATCATTGAGAAATATTTTTTAAAAGCCTAAGGCATCTGGAAGATTAATTAAGTAGTCGGTAAAGCTAGGAGAGTTCAAAATCCACTACCTTTCTAGACCTGATATCAAATCTCTAGCACTTGCAGATTTTGTAGTTGAATGTATCATCCCCGTATCTTACTATCCACCTAGTGCTTCTACCTCTACCTCGTGCTGGATATTATATATTGTTGGAGCTTATAGAAGTTATGGCACTATGGAAGGAATTTTGTTGATATCTTTGTGGAAAGTTTCCCTAGAGTATAGGCTCCCACTTAAATTCCCTATACTGAATAATGCAGTGGAGTACTTGGCCCTTATTGCTAGAATAAGGCTAGCAATCGACTGTGAGGTGCAGAACTTAGTCGTTCATACAGATTCACAATTAGTTACCTCTCAGGTGGAGGGGGAGTTTGACATCCACAACCCATAATTGGCCTAGTATTGTAAGATAGTAAAGTTTCTCTTAGCCTATATACAAGAGCATCAGATCATTCTTATTCTTCGAGAGCAAAATGAATGAGCGGATGCTCTTTCTAAACTTGTTACATCGATAACAGGATATGTCTTCAAGATAAAGTGTATCGAGAAGATCCACTTTCCAAGCATCAATAGTCTTTGGGTCATACAATCAATCGATGTGTCAAGAGCAGCTTCTTGGATTGATCATATTTTATCCTTCTTACAAGATGGTGTTCTTCCCGAAGATCAAATGGTGATAATGAGACTTCGAAGGTAGGTAGTAAACTTTGCTATTATTAGTGGAGAGTTTTACAAACGAGCCTTTATGGGACTATATCTCAAGTGCCTTCCTCATTTAGAGGCAAATTATATACTTCGAGAGGTACATTCGGACATCTACGGAGTATATCTAGGTGAAAGGGAATTAGCCCATAAGATCATGAGGCATGGGTTTACTAGCCAATGATAAAGCAGAATGCATATGAGTTCATACAAAAGTGCAATAGTTACCAGTTACATACACACCTCACCCATTTACCTGCCATAGTGATCTCAGTATTATTGAGTCCCTAGCTATTTGCCTAATAGGGGATGGACCTAATGGAACCCTTCCCTATAACGATCGGATAATAAAAGTTCATCATCCTTGTTGTGGACTATTTCACCAAGTTGGCAGAGGTAGAACCTCTGGAATATATCACTGAAGCAAATGCTAAATAGTTATTATAGAAGAATATAATATATCATTTTGACATTCTAAAAAAATTATTATCATTAATGAAACTAAATTCACTAGAAAGATCTTTATAATATTTTATAAAGATTTCCAAATTCAATTGGTTCATACGGTCGTAGCCCATCCTCAGACAAATGGGCAAACAAAGGTATCCTATCGAACTATATTAAAAGGATTGAAGACTCTTTGTGGACTATTTCACCAAGTTGGAATAAATCACTGAAGCAAATGCTAAATAGTTATTATAGAAGAATATAATATGTCATTTTGGCATTCTAAAAAAATTATTATCGATAAGAAACTAAATTCACTTGAAAGATCTTTATAATATTTTATAAAGATTTCCAAATTCAATTGGTTCATACGGCCGTAGCCCATCCTCAGACAAATGGGCAAACAAAGGTCACCAATCGAACTATATTAAAAGGATTGAAGATATAGTTAGAGAAGGCTGGGGGGAAATGGGCTGATGAATGTCCGAATGTCCTCTAGGCCTATCATACCACTACCAAAAATATAAGACAAGAAACCCCATACAATCTCTTCTTTGGCACAAAGGTTATTATTCCCGTCGCATTGGAGTCCCAAGTCACAGGGTTTAAACTTTTGACTCTAATGGCAATGAGGAAAAGCTCAGATATAACCTAAAACTCCTTTCAGAAGTAAGAGATATGGCGATGCTTAAGGTTTCTACATATCACCAAAGAATCGCCCATCACTATAATCGAATGATTAAACGTTTACTTATTTTGATTGGAGATTTAGTTTTGTGTAGCGTCAAGGTGGTAGGAAAATGCCCTAATGTAATAAATTATCCCCTCTCTAGGATATTCCATACTTTGTGGCAGCCGTGGTGAAGTTTGAAACTTTCAAGTTGAAAAATACTGAGGGAAAGATGCTCCTTAGGACCTTGAATGTAGAGAATCTCCATAAGTACTATCAGTAGAGGATATTAGTACTACTTATTTAAGTGATGTATGTCTTTAATGTTGAGTGTCATTTATATCCCATGTTTATAACTTCTTTATCCCTGAGTTATATCAGGGAAGTATGACATTATTTAATATAATAAAACTTTGTTCCCTCTTTAGTCACATTATCGCCTTCTTTAACTACATTCACACATACTGTAAAATTTAATCATAAAATCCTTGATTCAGGTAATATGCAATCATTATTACAGCTTAATCACTGGATGATAAGTCCCAGACAAATTCGATCCAACCACTTCCGTATAAGATAAAAAACATCAAATAATACTTTAATTTAGAACCTTAGATAGATCAAACATCTTAGGTGGGTGTCACTTTTTTTAACATCCTTGATTCAAGACCTACGCATACTTTATTACAACTCAATCACTGGATAATTAGTCCCAGGCGGATTTAATCCAACCTCTTCCAAACAACTTAAATAACATTATATAATACTATAACTAACAATATCGGCAAGGTCAAACATCTTTAACGGATATCATTTACATCTTAAAATCTTTAATTTGAGAAGCATGAATCTCAATCACTAGATGTTCGATCCCAAAGGGGATCTAATATGAGTTCCTCCACACAGGTTAGAATGCATTGTGTAATGCTATAACTAACAACCTTGGATAAGTCGAGTGCCTTATAAAAGCATAAATGAAATTCACTCGAGCTTAATAAGAGTACTAAAATGTCTTTCACTAGATAAATAAAAGCATCAATAATTCTTTACTAAATCATAGAATATAACATGTATGAATGCAAATATCTATTACATAACAATCACTAGGAAAGATAAAGTGATATAACTAACAAAAAATTTAAAACTATTCCATGTATATAATTGCATCATCCTCCTCAGAGGCAAAGGCCTTATGCAGCTCACTCTCTGTTTCATCACCATTAGAATATGTAGGGGAATTATTAGAAGCCTGACTAGGTGTTAAGCCTTCAACTTCCAGTCGATCTTTCACTGTACTAGGAGAACTCCCTTGAAGAAGCCCAGATGAATCCCTCGTCAGTACACTTCTACTCTAAAGCCTTCACTTCTATAATATATATTTGATCATGAGCCTACTGAACACGATCTTAGATGATGGCCTTGAAAGTTATAGGCTTCTTGAAATATTCAATAACTCTTAGAGATTTTAGCAAGGCAATGTTTCTTCCTTCTCAATTATAAGAGTCTAAGACCACTTATACTTAGCTTAGAGCACTACTATCTTCTCAACAAAGGCCTGTTGATCTTTTAGATACTGGGTGATCAATTATTATGCCTCCACCACGTCAATCTAGAGTCAGGCCCTCTATGTATTTTGAAGAGAGATAGAATGCACCATAATTGCCAGCTTAGTTCTACAGCCAGTCAACTCCTCCACTACCACCTTCACCTCTTTTGTCTTTAGGTTGTATATTTATTTATACTCTCCCTAGAAATATTTAACCTTCACTAATTCTTTGTTCCATTCATCTAAAGACTGAGTAAGCTCAGCCTTAAGATCCACCCACTATAGTTACTAAAATAATAAGTTAATATTGGTAAGAAGTTCTTTGAATATATCCAGTAAATAAGGAAAATGAAAAAGAAGTTGTTACTCACCAATTCATCAGCTCGATGATGTTTGCTACACTGGTGGTTTAAGACATCCTCTAGAGAATACAACTTAATAGTGGGGGGGGGGGGAGGGGGGTGTGTTGCAATGAGTATTAGCAAGTTGAATTTGGTGTCATTTTTTTCTGAACAGAAACTCTTCTTCTATCTATTATTTCAAGTAACAAAACTCATATAGTAGAAGTTTGCTATCAAAAACCTTGAGGATCCTCAGCATACCTTCTTCTCTGATGTGTAAAGGGACAGGTAGATCCATCATCTTCCCCCACTTCTCTATCAAGACATTCATTTCTCACAAAGAAAAATGTACTGACCCAACTCTTCAAAGGATCTCGGGTACGTATGTCCAACCACTTGGATTTGAATGTTATGCGCCCCTAAGTATTTCTAGTAAACTGACCCATCTGTGAAAGATATTCAGGTGTTAGAATGTCTCCTTGATCTCTAAAGAGTGCAATCTACCCCATCATCACAGATATGGCTCTATACAAAAAATAGGATAGACTCAACATAAGCCATATGGAAATCTTAATCAACTCAATAGGAAGTAAAAAACATAACGCTGCTCGTAAATTGGTCTCACAAATGGTCAGGTATCAGAGAGGAGGAAGGCTACCCCAATCATATCTTTTAGGAACCGTCGTCACCACATCATTTAGAAATTGAAACTTTTTGTGGAGAACAATAATGGAATCATTCGTAATGGTGGACACAACATCATCCACCATCGCTCCCTTGTTGGCCACCACTCACCATTATTTAGGGCAATAAGATCTCCCCTAATTACAATATATCTCAAAGGAAGGTGGTCACCTGACATATACTGGGCCAAGGGCTTGGACATGGGATACCACATATACAGAGCCAAGCGAAGGCATCAATTGAAAGAATGAGGAAACCCCTACTTAGTGAGGGACCTTATATTCAAACAAGGGCTACTATCTAAATAGGAATAGGGGAATGCCTCATATTAAGGAAGAGAAGAGATGGGAAAGGGGAAAATTTTAATACCCTATGGGGGTAATTATAGGAGGTTAGGGAAAGGAAAAAAAATTAGTGCCACATCATCACCATATTAACTCCATGTCAGTGTCATATCATCCATAATCTTGTGCGTCATGGCCACATCAACCATAACCCAACAGGTCATGCTTGCTATAATAGCCACGATCCCACTTATCATGGCCATATCAGCCATGACCTAACAAGTCATGTGTGCTACGTAAGATATGATCAGGTGTGTTGTGGCCAAGTCAGCCACTACTCAATGGTAATGGCCCACGTTAGCCAAGCTGGGCCAATCCAAGCCAAGCCAAGCTGGCTGAACCAAAGCTGGCGGTCTAAATATATTTTTAGGCCCAAATTTATGTGTGAAAAAGCTAAATTGAATGTTTTTTGTCTCCAGAACCATTATTTAACTTTCCATAATCAATTTTTTTTTTCAAGTCCCAAATTGCATAAAAAAATTTTCCTAGGGACTATAATGCATATATTCAAACTTTCAGAGCCTTGACATCAAATAATTAGGGGGTAATTGATACATCTTGAAAGTTTTTTTTTGTTCAAGCACAAATCTTGAGGCAAAATCAAGTTGGAAACTTCCAAAATTAAAATTGCGACAATACAAACTCCAATTTAAGCAAACTTATAGTGGAACTAAATGTATCAAAAAAATAACATAATGACACCAAATTCAACCAATCCAAACCCTAATAGGTCCAAATCAAGGGCTCAAAGCGCTATAATAAGGTTTGAACAACAAATTGGTTAACCAAATTATTTCCAAGCATTGCATGATTTTATTTGAATTGAGTGGCTCAATAAGACAAATCCAACAAACCCAAGATCATTGAATTCTGACATCATTAAGACCTTCAAATGTCTAACGAACTATCCCCGATCAAGGGATTCAATATCAGCTGTCCATCAAAACCACTCAAAATTTACCCTTGATCTTCCTCCTATTTATGGGCTATGCCACTCTAAGAAATCTATAAATAGACCCCTCATTGCTCCTGAAAAGGGACACCCTAAGCCAAAGTAAATAAGAGATTGATTGGAGATCTCTCTTGCCTCCTTACCTCCTTGACCACCGTTGGAGTTCCACCGGACTACTAATTGATGCTTGGAGTTTCGCTGGACCACCACATGACAGTTGGAGTTCAACCTGACCTTCACCTAACACCAAAGTTCTACTGGACCACCATATGATGCCTGGAGTTCTACCGAAGCACCACCTGACATGTGGAGTTTTGTGAACCACCACTTGATGCCCGGAGTTCTGCAGGACCACTACCTGACATCGAAGTTCTATCGAAACATCACCTGACACTAGAGTTTTGTTAGACCACCACCTGACACCTAGATATCTGTTAGACCACCACTTAACACCTTGAGTTTCACTGGACCACCAACTAACGCCCAGAGTTTTGCCGGACCACCACCTGATGCCAGGAGTTTTTTCGGACCACCACCAAACTACTAACTAATGCCTGAATTTCTAAGTAACACTGGACATCCTCCAAACAACCAAATGATGCTCAACTTTCATCCATGTTTGTCACTAAATTTTAACTATATGGTTGATATTGGTAATCTAATGACCCTCAGGTACAAGTCAGCCCACTATAATTACCCAAACACAAGTTGAATTACTTCAGGCTGGGCCAGGCCCCATCATTTTTCCTCTTTCTAGGGTTTTCCATGTAAAACATTTTGAGTTCTCTACATGTGAGTTGAATATCCAAGCAATGCTAAGATGTAGGAATTTAACTCTATCATCGCATCTATTCTAGACCACAACATCCTTATAACGCCATCCTTCTGCCAACTTATGTTTAAATGAATCCCCTACTTTTAGTGATGAACTAATACTTCTACTTGAAGTGGCCTTCATAACCTTAATTTACGATATTTTTATTGCCTTCATGTATTTCCAACCCTATCCATCAAGGAATACTTATCAATAAGTTAAAAAAATTATTTTATTTCCCTATGATTATCATATTTTGATGCTATAATCCTTGTGTTTTATGCAAGAAATTATAAGAAATTGAAAAGAAATTGGACCAGTGCCGCATCTCCAAAACTCAATTCAGCACCACAGCACCAAACCTTCAGTGTTGTAGTAGAGAGCTTAACAAAAATTGATGGACAGCTTAGTGCTAAGGTGCTACCCAGCAAGTGCCTTAGAGCTAGAGCAAAATCAAAACATTAGAGCAGAAAAATGCCTAGCATTGTAACTAAAGTCAATTGGACTAGTGAACCAAAGCAACTATTAGGGAATCAACACATCGGTTCAGTAGCATTGCAGTGCCACAAAGCAAATCCTACGGTGCTAGTTCAAAAAAATAATAATATAAATTATCACCTTATTCCTTGTGTAGAAAGGTTGGAAACTTGGAGGATTCATGTGTGGTGTCATTTTGTGAGTATATGTGAGTGTGTAGGAGTTGAATAGGGGAGTGTATAACTTGTGTTCCTTGTACCTGAGTATTGTATTGGAGTGGAGCAAAATAAAGGAATGAATAAAGGATTGTAGTAATACTTCTTGGTCATTTCTGAACTTTTCTTTCTCTTATTTTAAATTCTATCCTTTGTTTGTACTTGTGAATTATTTTGTATAATAAAATATTTGTTTTGTGTATTTTGTTTGCTATGAGTTTCAACACCTCAATGAGCAGCTAATTAACTTTTCTAAATCTATGATGAATTGAAAGACATGTATTGCTTAAGAGTAGGATTTAATGTATATTTAATCACATTATTTTTATCATCTCCATACTTAAATATATATATATATATATATATATATATATATATATATATATATATATATATATATATATATATATATATATATATATATATATATATATATATATATATATATATATATATATATCTACATAAATTAAAAATATGGTGTGATATAGAGCCTCGATGGAGGAATTAAAGAACAACTATGGAATTTAAAATGTAGTTTGATCTTAACATAGATGTATGGTCTTTAGAATTATGGGGGTCTTAAGCAAATATTATAACTATTAGCGGGGATCCTAGCTTATGTTATGGTGACGTAGACATAAATTAAGAGCAAAATTGATATGAATGACAGTAACTGCAAGAAGTAAACCTTTCTAATACAAGCAATTTCTTATGAGGATTCTTTTTTTTTTTAAAGAAAATGTAATTAGTAAATTTTATTAAAGAGAACTACTTACAATCTAATTCCTCTAACAAATTAAAAAAAGGAGGAATCTTATTAGAACTAATGTCATCCAAAAAAACAAAAATTGAAAAAAGAGCTAAGTTAGCACATAAATATGTTAACTTATTACATTTCCTACTAGAAAAAAGAAATAGAACTTGCTTAAAATGACTAAGAAATTCTAAATCCATGGGATTTGGGTAGTCTTCCCTCACGTCATCCTTATTAATAACATCTTGAAAGAATTTGATAACATTAAGTTTATCACCTTCAATAATGATACCTTCTACATCAAACATCCAATTTTGAACAAATCTTTTTAAAGAAAGAATTGATAATATCTCAATTTGTGAGCAATACCAATGTAGCAATTGAATCCAGAAGCGCATAAGAACCTTCCTTTACAGTCTCTAAAGACTTCTCCAATACCAGCTTTATTTGTCTTTAGCAATGAAGCATCCACATTAACTTTGATCCATTTAGGAGTAGGACGCCAAGACAGTGGAGATAGCTTAGACAGCTAATTAGAATCCTAGTTCTCCCAAATAAGATTAGTACTAAATGAGGCAATTGCATGACTAACAGAATTTGCTGCTATATAAGAAGAAACATCTTCTAATCCATCATGAACTATTTTATTTCTACTTTTCCAATAAAAAAACACCACAGAACAATACAAATTACCTTGGAATGGATTAGAGTTTGCAAGAAGCTTCAATCTATAATGACAATCCTCCAAAGATTGGAATGTCAAAATAACAAATTCCCATTTTGCAAGAAAACTGAAACTTGATGCAACTTAATTCAATTTACCACAACATGTTTAGATTTCTCCAGAGTTTCACATCCTCTCGAGCAATTATCAAAATTAGCTAGCTGTTTATACCTTAGAAAATGATTACAAGGAATCACATTCCTCTTTAAGCGCCACAAGAACAGAGCAATTCCTAGCCTTAATTTGAGTTTTTTCAACCAGCTCCAATCTTAATCCTTCAAAACATCAGCATTAGATGCCTCCATTGCTAAAGCCAAAATGGATTTACCAGAGTATTTGAATAGCAACTCCAATTGATCTTTCATCAAACCAGATTGAATGGGGATGGATAAGTGACATCCACTAGGTGCCACCTAAAGAAATCCTTCAACTTACTTTCATTCCACTTCCCATCACATATAAATCAAGAAATGAATTCAGTTTCTTCATTCATATTAGCAACAAAGGTAGGCCACTTATTTATACATTTATCCAAAATCCAAGTGTCGTTGATGGTTTTGATTTCCATACCATATGACACCTTCCATCTTGCAATTGGATGAACAAAATTTAGCTCCATTTAATATAATATTCCAAGTGGAAGAAGAATAACTATTGCATTCTGAATTCCACACATCTGTACCATACTTTGCTGTCCGGGTTCTTTTTAAAAGTGATTTAGGCTTAGAAATAAAATTCCAAGCAAACTTGGCCTTTAAAGGGCCAACTTTCTTCACAATGGATTGCTATCTGCACCCTCCATCACTTTTAGTTCTACATAGAACATCCAATGCTACATAATGAAGTCCCTTAGTAGCATCATTTTTATACTATAAAAAATTCCTGCACATCTTCTCAAAATCATTCAGTACTCCCATAGGGACTAATGAATGAGTTGCAAAAAATATAGGAAGTGAAAGACAAGCTAAATTAAGAAGAATCAAATTTCCAGCAATTGAAATAAACTTATTTCCCCAAGAACTATATCTACTAGCATATTTAACTAATAGATCTTGAAAATTAGAAAATATCATTCTTCTCAAAGCAATTTTATCCCCAAAATACTCCATTTCATAAACAACTTTGAAGCTCAACATCTTTGAGAGAGATCTCCTTGTTCACCTTTTAACTGACTTCCCAAATATAATAGAAGATTTGAGCACATTGATATTCTGACCGGTCAATCTACAATAGTCTCCATCAATTTTCCTCAATTTCTTCATGCTTTTAAGGTTTGCCTTAGCAAAAAAAAAATCGTCGGCATACAATAAGTGAGATATTAAAGGAGCATTGGGAGCTACCTTTATATCCACATTTTTTCCTCTTTGAGCAAAAGCATCAGTCAATAACTGAGAGCACATAATAAAAAGGTAAGGAGACAAAGGGCACCCTTGTCTAAACCCTCATCTTGCCTCAATCCATTCGGAGTGACCACCATTAACCATAATAGAAAACTTCGGCTCTATCACACACTCCATTATCAGATTAAAAAATTTCCTTGGAAACCCAAAACCATCAAGCACTTGACTAAGAGTGGACAAACTCATACTATCATATGCTTGCTCTATATCAATTTTAAAAGACATCAACCCTTTCTTTGATTTAGAGTGTCTGAGTTTGTTAAATAACTCTTGTGCTAGTAAAATCTGATCTGACATAGATCAATCTTTTACATAAGTATATTAAACTTTTGAAATTATTTTACGGAATAAAAGAGACATCCTATTTAATAACATCTTAGCCACATTCTTATAAATGGATTTACAGAGGCTAATAGGATGATAATTAGAAGGATTCAAAAGGTTTTTCACCTTTGGAATCAAAACTACATTTGTCTCCTTCCATCAGAACACAATTTACCAAAAGTGAAGAAGGAATTAATTGCTATCCAAACGTCATTTTTGATAAAAGGTAAATAAGCTTTAAGAAATGAGTAGGTTATTCCATCATTACATTGAGACTTGTGTGACTCCAAATGCTTAATCACTTGCTCCAGCTCTTTAAATGAAAAATCCTTCTCGAGAAACACATTATCATCTTAATATATTTTAGCCGAAGAGGAAGGCCATCCACTCAATAGACATCTTCGTTCACCCCATTAACTTTGAAGTAGCTAAAGAAATTTCTTTCAATTTGCAATTGGTCTCCAATCAGCTCCCAGACTTCATTTTTAATTTGATTAATCCAATTCACATTCTTTCTTGTTGAAGCATAAGCATGAAAGAATTTGGAGTTTGAATCACCTTCTTTCATCCATTGAACATTTGCTCTTTGTTTCCACCAAGTACAAAGCAGTCCAAGTGTGGAATTCAGATCTTTAACCTTAGATTTTAAAAGAAGAAGCTTCTAATTTGAGAGACCTACACAGCTAGATTCTTCAATTTGTAATTCAAGAATTTCTTTTTTAAGAACTTCCTTAGTTTCATACAAGCTTTTGTGCTTTGCTTTACTCCAAAAAAATAAAGCCTTCATAGCTCTTTTGAATTTAACATTCAAAGTTTCTACATTGCTACCTTGCACAGGCTTCATCCAAGAGTTAAATACAATAGAATAAGATACAGGAAATGTCATCCAAACAACCTCAAAAATGATAGTCTGATTTCTACAAAACCCTATAAAATAAATTTTCAGCATTATGGGATAGTGGTCAGAAGCCATTCTAGTCAAGTGTCTAACAACTGCCAACTTAATATCCTTCAAAGCAGCACATTAAGAATACAACGGTCAAATCTTTGTAATATTTGAGCTTTACCAACTTTGTTGTTACACCAAGTGTATTTAGGACCTACTATTCCCACTTCATTAAAGTCACAATTGCTCATAAACAAATACATATCTTGAGTCCCTTGAGACATAACAAACTACTTACCTCATTTCTTATCATCTTGAGACATTAAACAGTTGAAGTCTCCACCCACAATAGATGGAATTTTTATACCTGAAAGCATCTCAAGGCTACTCCACAAACTCCTTCTCTTGAAACAATATTTGCTTCCATAAATAGTGGCTATCAACCACACACCTTTATTGGCAATATTAAGTTCTCCTACCACAACTTGAGAATTTGCTTCTTTAACTAAAAATGAAGCAATATCCGATCTCATACAAGTGAAGATACCGCCAGATAACCCATCAACTAGAAAAAGGAAAAAATTCCATTTTTCACCTATAAACTTCTTGAATTCAAATGGATCAATTGAAGAAATTTTGGTTTTAACCAAACCAACAAATAAAGCATCATGATCATTCACAGTCTGCTTCAAATACTAAGAGGCTTTAACTTTCCTAGCCCCTCTACAATTCCAAAAGATGATGGGCGTCATTTATGAATGATAGTGGGATTGCTCCCACTAGCATTTCTCTTCAATACCTCATTTCTTCTATTCCGAGGATGAACAATATTTTTCCCAAGCAATTGAAGTTCTTTTTGAAGTTTAAACTTGACAGCACCCAAAGCAATACTATTCTTCTTAATAGATGAGTTAGAGCATACTAATATCTCTTCACTCAATTCTCCTTCATCTTTGTCATTTTTAATGATTTCAACAACAACCTCATTAGGATTCAAATTCTCTTCAACTATATCTGCTTCCAATAAATTGAACCGGTTATAATGAATAGGTAAAGGCTCCTTATATTCACCCGACTGGTTGATATTATTTAGCTCTTGCTTATTTGAGGAATCACAACCAAATCAATAGTTCTTACATTATTCTCTACAACCTACACTTCTTGTTCTACATTAACTGGTTCAACTTCATTGATCTCAGACAAAACAACACTAGCATCTTCGATAGTATTTTCCACATTTGGATTACTTGTGTTAGTTTGCTGAATTTTCTTGACATAAACTGTGGCAGGTTTAGTTGAATTGACTTGAACACCTTTAAATGGAGCATGAAATTTCCTTCCTCTTCCATATCTAACGTGTATCCAAGGACCACAAGACAACCCCTTTTCAACAGTAACCTCTAAGATTTCTCTTCATTGACATTATTAGAATTTGAAAATTTTGAATTATCAGGAGCAATCAAATTTTTATCCAATCCGCAATTTTTAATTAGATGGCCAATCTACCCACATTTGAAACAAAAAGTAGAAATTTTCTCATATTCTATTTTTTGAAAAAAGCAACCTTCAAGTCCTTCCACCCATGCACCCAAAGGTAGCTATTTGTCTAGAGCGACATGTACACAAACTCTACCAAATTCTCTTCTCCCCCATTGAAACATATTGCCATCCAAAAATAGAGGAGTTCCCACCAAAGAAGCAATACGAGATATGTTAATCTCATCCCAACAATAAAGAGGTAGGTGAGGCATCCTTACCCATATAGGAGATATCAAACCCTTCAGAGATGTAGGAGTAAACTTTGGAGTCCACTGTCCAACCCCACAATATGGCTACGAACAAACCAAGGTCCACCTAATAATACTCCTTTCATAGCTTTGGATGAAGAGAATGAGCAAAGCACCCAACCTAGCCTAATAATAGTTACATGGAACTTCCCAAATTGCACCCATTGTCGATGCAACTCTTTTGTAATTACATCTACTGGAATATTACTCCCAAAAACTTTTACCACTATAGAGCTATGAAGTTTTTCATAATTAGATTTGACATTAGGTTCAAACAATTTAAATGCAAGACCATCTTCATATAAGATTGATTCATCCTGTATAAAGTTTATTTTGACATTAGGATGTCTAGCCCATGGATTTCCTACCTTCTCATTTTTAGCATTTACAGCCTTAAGGTCATCCTCCTTACCAATTCGAGCTGAATTTTCTTCAATAAAATTTGTTTGAGCACTTTCGCAACCATCTGAAATGCCTTTTCCAACATTCTCAAACATAGAGTTATCTTTATTAATAGCATTTCCAAATCTCTTGACAAACAGATTCATTTTTGATGATGATGAAGCCTCAAAATCATTCATTTTTACTTAACACAAAAACCTTACCAGTCGACTTAGGAGTTTTAAAAATTGAATCATCTTGAATTTGCTTTTCTTTACAAGCAACATGAGATCATTTCTTCACAAAACCTTCCACAGGTTCCTTAATTACTAAAGGACCTTCGCTTCTGATCTTCTTAAAAAAATTTGTGAAGAACTTCACAAATGATCAATACTGGAATCTGGAGGAACAAAGTCAGATACCTTCCAGCTGTCAAAAGTGGGTGCTGAAGGTGCCACCACTACAGGAAAATCACTTATTACCGGCGGAATTTTCGGCGGCTATCTGGCGGCCTGTTTTCCGGTGGGTTTCCGGCGAATTATCGGCGGCTTTTTGACGGCTCATATCCTACAAAATTTTCCGGCGGCTTTTCAAGTTTTCCGACGGAATTTTTAAATTTTTTATTAAATTGATTAAAATTATAACTATTTAAATGATTTTTAAAAAATGACTAAAAATAATATTAATTTTTTCCTTAATTTAAGTATAAGGATTTAAATTAAAAATTATTATTTACATTATTATTTATTTTTTTTAACTTTTTTAATTAATTTAGTTGTTTTATTTAATTTTATTTTGAAAATTTTATTTTCTATTAAAAGATAGTTTAAATAAAAAAATTTGACACTAATAACACATTTAATTCATTAATAATTTTATAGTATATTTAAATTAATTATTTATTTTAAAAAAAATTATTAATTTAATAACATATTTTAATTAATTGTTACTTAACTAGTTTATTTTAATTATCAATTAAAAAAAATTTAAATAAATAATGTTTTAATTATAATATTCAGCATGTTTTAATATAAATAAAATAATACTTAAACTTTCTCATTTTGCAGATCGGTGCATTGGTCAGGCTTGTGCGCGTGGGGGCTGCGGGTGAAGAGGTCTAGGTTCGAATCTCAGGGAAGACAGACGCGGGAGCGGTCGAGTTGGCGCACTCTGGCTCGGGCTGGCTCACGCGTGCGCGGTCCGGCGCGACCTAGGGCTGACACGGTCCGGTGCAACTTGGTTTTGTCCGGCGTGACCCGCGGTTTGGCGCGACTACCGGAGTAGGCGCTGGCGTACCGGCGGGATCGGGTTACCCGGGATGCTGGCGCTTGGCGGGATGTCGGGGTGGCGGGAGCGGCTATAGGGGGTGGCATTTTTTTTTAATTCAACTGACGGTTTATGTCCGCCGGCAAGCCGCCGGCATTATTTTCCGCCGGAAAAAGCCATCAGAAATTATTTTCCTACGTCGTTTTTACCGGCAGCAAAAAAGCCGCCGGAAAATTAAAAAACCGCCGGAAACTGCTCAAATTCCGCCGAAAAAAGCCGCCGGAAATGGATGATTTTCTTGTAGTGCACCACAATGAGCAAACCAATCACACCAAAATGCGGGATGGAAAAATTTGAAAAACGAAAGGATTCTCTCACTAGAAAATCAAGAGCTTCTCTCACTAGAAAATTGTAGTAGTCAATGGTGTTACATTTTGAAGGCTTGTCTCACTAGAAAATCGTAGTAGACTTATGAGGATTCATATTACTATAGGTGGGTTATATCCCTATTAGAGAATTTTCTAAATATTAAATTAACTAATATGCATTTTCCCTTAATAGTTGTTGCGTAGTCGACGGGTGACGGAGGTCTGAAGGACCGTAGTCGGGAGGTCTGAAGGACTGTGGTCGGTTGGCGACGTAAGTCAAAAAGAGCATAGTTGAAAGGGCGACGGAGGTCTGAAGGACTGTAGTCTGATGACGAATGTCAGAAGGATGGCGTCCGGTAGAAATCCAACAATGGACAGATATCCATCATCGGATATGTACGACAAAAGTCCAATAACTGGCATAAGTCTGGCATCGGTAGAAACATGGTGACGAGCGAAGGTCCTGCATCGGGTAGAAGTCCGACATTAGTTGGTGGCCGAGGAGAACTCCGATGTTAGATTATATTCAGGAAGACCTTCGGCATCACTTGGAGTTTGGGTGAAACTCTGACGTCACTTGGAGGTCGGGCGGAATTCTAGCATCACTTAGAGGTCGGGCGGAATTCTATCATCACTTAAAAGTCAGGCGGAACTCCTGTAATGGTCAAGGAGGAGTTTTTTCCCTCCTATTCTTCTGTTCTCCTCTTCTTTTATTATTCTTCTTTCTTGGTTCCCCTTTCAAGAGAAATAAGGGGTCTATTTATAGATTTCTGGAGTGGCATGGCTCGTAAATAAGTGAGAGACCAGGGATAAATGTAGAGTGGTTGGATGGACGACCGGTATTGAATCCCTTGATCGTTGACCATTCATCAGACATTTGAAGGTCTTAATGATGTCAGAATTTGGCAATCTTGGGAATGTTAGATTTGTCTCATCGAGTCACTTGATTTGACTATATGCATGTCATGTTTGAAAACTGTTTGATAATCCAAATCATGGTTTGAACCTTCCAATAGCACTTTGTGTCTTTGATTCAAACCCATTTGGGCTTGGATTGAGTTAAATTTGGTGTCGTTGGGTTTGTTTTTCCTGAGACGCTCAGTTTGACTATAAGTTTGCAGAAATCAGAGTTAAGATGTTCCCGAATTTAATTTTTGAAGTTTCCAACTTGATTTTTGCTTTGAGATTCGTGCCCAATCAAGATAATTAATTTATAATAAGTTATTTGCCCCCATATTTTCAGACGTCAAAGCTCCAGAAGTCCTAAAATACTTGTTCAGATAATTTACAATGGCCAAATTGCAAAAAGTTGTGTTCCAAAAATTAAAAACTTATTCAAACTTGATCATACAGGCCCCGTTGAGCTCCAAAAATATCAAAATTGAGTCCGGAACTTCAAAAAATGTGTCCGGGGACCCAAAAAACATCCGATTTAGACCGTCAGGCAAAAAATTGTGCCCAGACAAGTGTAGGCAGCGACATCCACGCGGCACGCTAGCAGCCATTACCATTGGCGCTCGCGCTTAGGGGGCCAATGGTTTGCAATTTAAATTTTTTTTGGGGCCCACATAATTTTTTTAATCAAAAATTCTTAAAAATTCAAAAAAAATTGAGAAAATTCCACAAAATTCTAGAAATTTCTGGAATGTTATTTTCTTCCCAAAAAAGGCTTTAAATACCCCCAGGGCTAGGGGGAACTTGCACCTTCTTCTTTTCTTTCTCTGACTTTCTTACAGTCGAGGCATTCTACTATTTTACGTAGGTGACTTTCCCTACTTAATTCAGCACCCCTCCTCTTATACAGAAGTTGAAAATTCTTCTTCTTTTTCCTTCTTTCTTCCCTGTTTTATTCTTGCTCTAGAGGCCTTCAGCTATTTTTTGTAGGTGACTTTCCATACTTAAATTCAGCGCTCCTCTTCAGTGTAGAAGAAAATTTTTTCTCCTTTTACTATCATCTCCTCTAGCTATTTTCTTATAGTTGAGACATTTCATTATTTTTTGTAGGTGACTTCCCTACTTAAATCGGTGCCTTCCTCATGTACAGATGTTAGACTTTTTACAGTCATTTTTTTTCTTTCTCCTCCCTCATTCTAACTTTTTTACAGTTGAGGCATTCCCCTAATTTTTGTAGGCGTCATCCCCTACTAAAATTCAGGACCCCTTTCCGTGTGTAGAAGTTAGAATTTTTGGAATTATTTTTTTTCTTCTTCTCGAGTCTTCTTCTTTCATTTGAGGCCTTCCCCTGGTCCTTATACAGGCGGCATCCCTTGTCCAGGCCTGGGACCCCTCTCTACAAGAAGGAGATTTTCTCCACCCTTCTTCTTATTCTATTCCTCACACTAAGGCATTTCTCTTGTCATGTTCGGGTGGTATCCTCTGTGTAGGTCTAGAGCCTCTCACTGAGTAGGAGTCTCTTCCTCATTCTTTGAGAGATCCTACGGAGGTCCGATGTTAGTCGATGGAAATCTGGCAACGGACAAAAATCCGACGTCGGGGAAGAAGTCTGGTGACTAGTGAAAATTTGGCTTTTGGGGAGAAGCTCAATAAATGTCTATTGAAGGGCAGTATTCTGGCGTCAGGTAGAAGTACGTCGAAAGTCTATTGACGGGTAGTAGTCTGACGAAGGGTAGAAATTCGGTGTCGGGTAGAAGCCCAACAAAAGTCTGTTGACTGGCATAAGTCCAATAATAGACAAAAATTCAACATCAGGGAGAAGACTGACAAAATTTTGACGATGGGTAGTAGTCTGATGGCAGGAAGAAGTCTAACATCAGGTTGAAGTCTAACAACGGCTAGAAACCGGATGAAAGTTCCATGATGTGTAGGAGTCTGACGTTGGGCAGAAGTATGATGATGCATAGTAGTCTGATGGCAAGCAGAAGTCTGACGTCGGGTTGAAGTCTAACAATGGGTAGAAACTCGATGAAAGTTCCATGACGGCAGGAGTTTGATGTTGGCAGAAGTATGACATCTGGAAGAAGTAAGATGAAAGTTCATCAATGGATAGAAACTCAATGAAAGCTTAACGACGGGCAGGAGTCCAAGGTTGGGCAAAAGGATGGCTTCAGGTTAAAGACCAATGAAAGTCCGATGATATTCTGGTGATGTTAACCTATGTGGAAAAGATCGAGAGAATCCATCAAGGATGTATGACCTATCCAAGGTTGTATGTCAAAGGACTGCTCGATAATGTTAACATATATGGAAGAGGTTGGGAGAATCCATCAAGGATGTATGACCTATCCGAAGTTGTATGTCAGAGGCCTGCTGGATGACGTTAACCTATATGGAAGAGGTTGAAAGAATCCACCAAGAGATAATGCCTATCCGAGGTTATATGTCATAACCTTTGCTCGATGATGTTAACCTGTGTGGAAAAGGTCGAGAGAATCCACCAAGGATGTAATACCTATCCGAGGTTATATTTCAGAGCCCTGCTCGATGATGTTAAAATGTATGGAAGAGGTTGAGAGAATCCACCAAGGATGTAAGACCTATCCGAGGTTATATTTCAGAGCCCTGCTCGATGATGTTAGCCTGTGTGGAAGAGGTTGAGAGAATCCAACAAGGATGTAAGACCTATTCGAGGTTGTATGTTAGAGCCTTCGCTCGATGACGTTAATTTATGTGGAAGAGGACTAATCGAATCCCATTGGGATCGATTTGGCCTTAATTGGGAGGGGGAGAACACCGCGTGTATCCCGAATTAGAGGTAAAAAATGATTTATCTTTAGACGTTACTGCATTTTTTATGTTAAGATTAAGACATTTCCCAAGGAGTAGAAGTCCAACAAGGGACTGTTAAAGCTTATAATTGATTGGAAATATCATTGTATTTATTGAGATTTTCCTAAAATATTATCTAGATGTCAGAGGATCTTTTTTATTATAGTTGGAGTCAAAGTTGCCCCCTAGTCCACATCTGATTCCTATGATTTTAATGAAATAATGACTAATGTCAAGAAGTTGATACGAGTGATCTTTTGAGATTGGAGCAATAATTTTCCTCTAGTTGGGAACCACTTTCGCACAGATGGCACCAAACTATTACGTCCTGGAATATTCACTACGGTAGAGAAATACAAAATTTAGCATCTTAGCGTTGTATGAAAATCCAGAATGCAATCATATAAGAGAGAGGGTCTAGCATTTATGAGACACCAAAGGTTTTACGTGAAAAACCACGGGGCCTAGCCCAATTTGAATGAATCCACTAGTATTGCAGTTGATTACAAATGAGGCCCTTCCTTGGGGGAAGAACTTTACTTGATGTACATCTTATAGAGTACATTACATGATGAGAATACAAAGATTCACTACTGATATGTTTGTTTGGTCTAAAGGATTGTAGTTGGCGGGTGACGGAGGTCAGAAGGACCGTAGTCAGTGGGGCAACATAAGTTTGAAGGATCGTAATCGACGGGCGACGTAAGTTAGAAGGACCGTAGTCGGTGAGCGACAGAGGTTGAAAGGACTGTATTCGGTTGGCAACGTAAGTCGGAAGGACTGTAGTCGGCAGGCGAAGGAGGTCAGAAGGACTGTAGTCGGTGGGCGACGTAAGTTAGAAGGACCATTGTTGGTTGGAAATGGAGGTCTGAAGGATTGTAGTCGGTGGGCGACGTAAGTCAGAAGGGCCGTAGTCGGCGGGCGATAGAGGTATAAAGGACTATAGTCTGACATCAAATGCTTGACAGATGAGTACATTCTCTGTCGACCACCAAGCCAGCCAACACCTGAATATACAAGAATGATAATTGGAATAATAGATTCATAGAAATTTGTATGATAAGTGTTCTCGGTACTTTTTATTATTACTCGGTACCAATCGGCTCCTCTTAGTATTGATCGGTATAGAGCAGTATCCCATGGTACCGCTCAGTGCTTTTAATTATTACTCGGTATCAATCGGCTCCTCTCGATATTGATTGGTACCGAGCAATTCCCATGGTACCGCTCGTTACTTTTCATTATTACTTGGTACCAATCGGTTCCTCTTGGTATTGATCGGTACTAAGCAGTATGCCAAGATACCGCTCGGTACTTTTCGTTCCTCATAATATTAATTTCTTGTAAACATAAGGTTGTTCATTTATTGTTGTTACCGGATTTTTGCAACTTTCATTGTATTTTAATAAATGTTTGGTGGAGCATTTAATTTAGTAACTACTCCTTTATGAAGAATTTATGATATTTACTGTAACTCCCTTATTTATATATATGTAGTTTGGGTCTATGAAATTGAGTTGCATTTTACACGACGTTTCTTTTACACTCAGGAGGCCGAATGGTATTTATTCTTCTATGAGTAAAAGTAGCATTTACGGCATGCAAGTAAATGTCTGGTCTTATTAGCTTTGCAAATGGCTTTGTGATTCATGGAAGGCAAATACCTCTCGTCTTTGGTAATAAATTCCATCAACCTAAGCGTAGTGTTCTAGTCTTTGGAATTACATTATGCCATATAAATTGCTTTGATAGAAACTAATCTACTTGGTAGGATATGCAGTTGGTGTTTAGTATAACTCAAAGTAGACCAACTTTTTTATTTAATCGGTACAGCTCGATACCGATAAAATATCGAATTAATAAAAAATATGTTTCTACCAGGACTTTTTTTTTTTTAAGTTCAATGTTCATTCGAAGATCTATAAAAAAGAATTTGTGAATGTAATCGAGAAGGAATACTTTTATTTCTGAATAAAAGTTTAAACATATTTATTTTATTGTAGTAAAAAAAGGTTGGCGTATGAAAATTCTGCCCTGAATTTAGGCATATTTTCTTGCCAGTCCTTTACATCAACCCTTACAATAGGTTTCGATTGGATAGCGTCTTCCATATATTCATATACATACATCCCACAATCTACGCTATTTTTCTGGGTTGGTGCTCGTGTAAATTGTCGGATCAGCCACAGTCATATGTCCTATTCAAAAGAATTTTTTATTTTGTCGTAGTGATGAGATATTTATAAATACCAAATGCATGACATTGTATAAGAAATTATATATGACGTTGTATAAATTAGTATGTGATACTTACAACTTTAGGAAGGACAGCCATGTGATTCTTCTTTGGTAATGAATCATAAAAAACCCACATTTTTGTCTTCAGGTTTCTGACAACGATAGTCCAATGAGATTTTTTTATGATGGGTACAAGCTTAAGATTGGCAGACCTAATAGATTCTTTGCTTATATGGGACATGTATACTGTAGTGTCTACCTTATATGCATGATAACCCTGGCATAAGGAAAAATTAAATTAACTGGGATAAAATAAAAAATTAATTATATCATCAAACTCACCCAATGAAAACTAAAAGCAAATAGGAATGGTTCATAGAGGCCAAGATATAGCTGGTTCTTTTTAGCAAGCAGAATACCAAATGCATCGATGTGGTTGGTATTTAGGTACTCTGACTTTAAAAGCTCATCAATTTGGCTTCTAAAAATAATTATGTTCCCAGCCGTATAAATAACATAAATCCTGTAAAAAAAATGCTCAGTATATGCAGTTGGATTAAAACAATACCTAGAGATTACGAGTAATACCGAGAAATATCGAGTAATATCAAGCTTTTCATAGGTACTAGTCAGTATATTATTGGAACTTCTCGGTACCAATCCTATCGACTCTAACAAATAATAATCATTATAAAAAATGTTTGGAACTCACATTCCATTATATTATTAGAGATATTTGTTAATGAATATATGCTTTTCATCACTTATTAATAACCGACCCTAGTAATCAGGCATAAGTTTGGTTGGTCGTGCCTCTATCTTAGATTCACTTACTACCTCAATAATCTCGATTCTAGATGGAGACACTTTCTCTTCAATATCTTTCAGCCTCTCATCGATATTTTTATCTCTTTAATCTATTTGAACTTCGATATCAACAATCTTACAAGGCCTGGACAATGCAACACATTTATGTGGCTCACTTTATATTGTTTACATGTATTTGCAATATATTTTTGTTTATGTATTTACTAACATTTAGGATTGCAGTGTACCTTACAAGTCTCAAGTTTTGGCATAACAAGTTTTATTTGTAATTTTCATTAATATATTTTTATTCTGTAAGGGTGTATGCTTGCTTGTAACCTTACTCACTCTCTATCTTTTCAGAGTTTTCTATTTTTGGTCACATCGTCCGGGAGGATCCAAAATTTGGCCTAGACGATCCGTTAAAAATAGAAACCCTAATTAGGGCATCCTAGTTAAGGCAGCCATCATTAAGCTCATCATCTTGGATAATATTCATATCGACTGGGACGATAGGTTCATCGGCTGGGATGATAGGTTCAAATCAAAAAGAATCTACCTCCAGATCTATTATGGTATTATTTATTTTTAACATCGTCTTGGATGAAGCAACTCAATTATGCCTAAAATAATCTGTTAATTAAGGAAAGCAATTAAAGTTAGATTTCTTGATCATATCATCTTGAACGATCACAGGATCGGCTAGGACGAACAGTTTAAAAACCTTAGTTATTCCTGGACGGCCAAACATCGGCTAGCTTCCTTTCAAGGTGATGTTCTGGATGATATGTGTGGATTTCAACTAATCGTGCAAGACGATATCCTATCGACCTGGACGATATGAACAAAAACCTTCTGATTGTCCCAAATCATCTTGGCTGATTGAGCTTTATTTGTACTGATCATATAGGATAATATTTATATCAGCCTTGACGATATTGTCGATTTATTGCAATTAAGAGCTAGTTTTGAGCTCCTCTATTTAAGCTTTGACAAGGCACTTTGTAAGTGTCTTTGGCAGCCATTAAAGCTTCATTCTTCTAGAGGAAACTTGAAGAGAGAACATGAAAGGGAGAGAGGAAAGGGTGGAGTTTGAGAGAGGGAGAAGATCCTTGGAGGGGGTTTCAAGGGAGTGTGGAGGGGAGTCCACACAGTTTCTCTGGCTAGCTTGCACCTTAGTACCATCGGATTCTACGTTCATCTTGAGGGAAGTTTTCAGAAGAGGAAGATCTCTTTGGTGTAGAGGACCCGGCAACTCTGCCGCACCGGGGAAGGTGGAAGTGATTTTATAAGGGCTTCTCCGCCTAGCTGTGGTGGCTAAAGGAGAGACACTGTGGTTAGTGCAATACCGGAGGGTACCTCTAAGGAGTGGATGTAGGTCAAGGTTTGACTGAACCACTATAAATATGGTGTGTTCTTTCAGATTATTTTTCCACAATTAATTTCCACACTTAGTTTCTTTTGTGGTGATTATTGATTTGGTTTGAGTTTTTGTTTGGCTTTTGATTAAAAAAAATTTTAAAATACCAATTCATCCCCTCTTGGTTAGCCTTGGGACTAATTCATAAGGGATTAACATCCCTGTCGAACTTTCAAATAAATGCCATCAGAGCACTTTCAAGTGGTATTATAGTAGGATTCAGAAAATTAAGCTTGAAAACTTTTTTGAATTTTGATCCATGGCTAATTTTTATAATCGTAATATTGCAGAAAGTTATTCAATCACCCGACCACCTTTATTTGAAAATATTACTTTTGATTTTTGAAAAATTTGCTTGTCTACTTTCTTACAATCAATTGATTACCGAATGTGGAAAATGATTTTAACTGGTTATTCTATACTGTCGCGTGTTATAGATGGAATCAAAACATATATTCCTTTTAATCAATAGAGTATGGAAGAATAAATCAATGCTCAATTAAATGCTAAATCATTTAATTGTTTTTTATGTGCTTTAAATTATGAAGATTTTATGTTTATATCCACGTACTCTACTGGCAAGAAAATTTGGGATAATTACACAATATATACAAAGGCACTAGTGAAATCAAGCAATCCAGATTGAATATTTTAATACATGATTATTAACTATTTTGCATGAAACCTTACGAGACGATCTTAGACATGTATACTAGGTTTATTCAAATTGTGACATCATAACATACTTTAGGTAAATAATTTTTAAACTCTAAAAAGTCAATAAAATTCTACATTGTCTACTTAACAAGTTTGATGTCAAAGTGGTTGCTATTTGTGAATCAAAAAATTTGAATGAATATTCTATTGATAATTTTATTGGCTCACTCATTACCTACGAGCAATGCTTGGGCCAAAGACTGTTGGATGCAGGTGAAATAATAGTACTAAACAATGAAGACTCGAAGAAAAGTGGCTTAGTTGGTGATGAAAGCGATGACTTATCAAGCAAATTGGAAAGCTCACTAAAACATAAATATTAATAAAAGGGGAATAAAGGTAAAAATGGTAAGAATGTTAAGATTTCTTCTAATGTTATTTTCTTTGGATGTAGGAAATCTGGATATATGAAAAATCAGTGCCCTAATTTGAGAACTCTTCCTGCAAAAGAAAAGGGTAAAGCTAAGCAAATTGTAAAAAAGGTAAATAATGAAAAAAAAAAATCTCCTTAACAGACCTAGTTTCTGAATCATCAGACCATGAGCAAGATGCTGTTTAAATCATTATTTTTTTCTGTGTATGCATGTTTTTGTTCATTTTTGTGTGTTTTTTTTGTGTTTTTCTTTGGATTTATTCTTTTTTTTTTCTTTTTCATTAAAATTTTAAATTTGCCTTTACATTTTCTTTTTATGATGTTTTCTCTGATGCCAAATCAAAAGATGCGCAATGATGCTAAATTGAGAAAGATACATAAAGTGTATCAAATATTAAAAGATGCGCAAAGTGCGTCAAACAACTGACAAGAGGCATAAAATGAGCCGACAAAAAATATGCTTATTTTTTTGTACTACTTATAGTTCAAGAAAACACTTGATATTTTTGGTACTTGAGCTTGAAAATCATGATTCCTGATTCACCAATTTTTGCATTGATCTTCTATTAGATATGTTTTATGAATGGAGTTTTTGAAAAAAATAGTGTTTCTTTTTCTATTTGTTCCTTGATTTAGATATTGGATTAAAACATTTTTGAGCCTTTAAAGGAACTTGAGCTTGGAGTAATAATTTTTAAATTTCTAACCTTTTCTGGATTATGCATTATCAATACATTCCTTACTAAGTTTTTGAATAAAATCAAGAGGTAACTTTCTCATTTTAAAGACTTTTTTATCAGGGTTCATTTTGTTTATTTGTGTCCCTTCTCTTTTTGATAATATCAAAGGGGAGAACATACTTTTGTATTTGAATCTTATTTTATAAATTTTTCAAAAAAAATAAAAACAACAAAAAATTTGATTTCCCTTATTTTTTTTTTTTTATTCTAGTAAGGGGGATATTAGGAGAAAATATTTTCCTTTTTGGCAAATCCAACCTATAATGTTTGTCCTCATCAAAAAGAGAGAGATTGTTGTAACTCGTGCCTATTTGTTTATGCTTTCGATAATAATAAATATTGTGGCTCACTTTCTGTTGTCTATATGTATTTACAATATATTTTTATTTCTGTGTTTTCTAACATTTAAGGATTACAGTGCACCTTACAAGGCTCATGTTTTGGTAGAACAATTTTTATTTGTAATTTTCATTAATGTATTTTTTATTCTGTAAGGGTGTATACTTGCTTGTAACCTTTCTCACTTGAATATATCTTTTTAGAGTTTTCTACTTTTAGTCACATCGTCTGGGACGATCCACAAATCAGCCTGGAATATCCGATAAAAATAGAAACCCTAATTAGGGCATCCTGATTAAGGCAGCCATTTTTAAGCTCATTATCCTAGATGATATTCGTATCGGCCGGGACGATAGGCTCAAATCAAAAAGAATCTACCGCCAGATCAATTTAGGTATTATTTATTTTTGAACATCACCATGGACGATGCAACACACAATTATGCCTAAAATAATCTGGTAATTAAGGAAAGTAATTAAGGTTTGATTGCTCGATCATATCGTCCTGAATGATAGCAGGATCGGCCGAGATGATCAGTTTAAAAATCTTAGTTATTCTTAGATGACCAAAAATCGGCCAACTCGTCAAAAAAGAGGAGAAATTCTAGAGAGAGAAAGCTAGAGAGAGAACATCTGGGAATTCTGAATTCCTGCTTCGTGGGTTTTTCGCCGATCGTTGATGGCGATGGAGGATCACCGGACTACCGCATCTGGTGCTCCAGTCGGCCTCCAACCACCTCCTCTTCCATCATCTCGAAAGGTTTTACGTCAAATTGATTCATCTCCTCTGGCTTTTGGAGACAATGGTTATGAAAAAGAAGGTAAACTTTGGTTCAATAAGGAACGCCCTCTGGTTATCAAGGAAGGAGGATTATTGGTTAAAAAAAAGAGTCCTGATTGTATTGGTAAGGGTAAGCAAATCTTGATGGAAGAAAATTGTAATTCACAGGCTTTGGATATCAATTTTTCTAACAAGATCATTAATCCAAGAAATTCACTCAATTTTGATAACTGCACGCCAACTTCTTGTAAAATTGGGTCAACTACGAAGGAGACAGATGGAAATGATGTATTGCAGGAAATCCAGATTACTAAGATCTTGGTAGAACTGGAACAAACATTTGTGCCAAGGTTCAAGATAGCTTAGATGGTAATCTTCTTAATTCAGACCTCCTAAAGGTTTGTGCTTGTGAAGCGGGAGAGCTTGGGAATTGCAGTATTCAAAAGGAAATTATTGATCATCCCAAAAATTTAACTGGTAATTCTGATTTGAATGTATGGAAGAAGAAGGCTAATATTAAAGTATCAGATTTAAATTTTGGTGAAAATTTCACGAAGGAAGATGGTGTGGTTAAGCTTCATGTTGAGAAGGAAATAGAAAATTCTAATAGACTTCAAAAGGCTCTGGTAATTAAGGTCTTCGGTAATAATGTTCCTTTCAATGTCATTAGCATTGAGCTAAGGAAGCAATGGTCAAGAATTGGAAAGTTTCATTTAACCCAATTGGGGTTAGGCTGGGTGCTTTTTGCTTTTAAAGAACAAGAATCTTTGGAGGAAATCATTGCTCCCGGTCCATGGTATGTCAATGGCAACATAGTAGGCATGGATAGATGGACAGCCTCTTTCTCTCCTACTTCTTTCAAAGGGCTTATAGCCAACTGGATACGTATGCCTAATCTTCCTCTTCAATGTTGGGACGAAGTTAATGTGTGCATAATTGCTTCCATGGTGGGTTCTCCTTATTTGATAGATGGAAACATGTTTCTGAAGAGAATTTGCAAGAGTTTGTGTGAGAGTTAAGCTAGATGAGCAACTTCCTTTGGGAGTCTGGGTGGAAGGAGAATTAGGGAAATTTTATCAAAATATAGAATATGAAAGGTTACCTACTTTTTTCTTTAAATGTGGTAAGCTGGGTCATTTAAGGGAGGACTGTTTGAAAAAATTGATTCCTTTCATTATTAAGCCAGGTGGAGAAGTTTTGGTCAGCAAAGTTGATAAAGTTTCAGAACCTACTTCCAAATCTCAAGTGGTTGCTTCAAACAATGAGGTTAATAAAGAGATGTATGGGCCATGGATCCATGTGGATTACAAAAAAAAGAAAGCTCCGAGAATAGCTTCTAATAAAGGAGAAGACAAATTCTGTAAATCAAATTTGGAGGAAGAGTCAAATAATGTTATCAATAACAATATTAAAGAAGTTGCTGGAAATAATATGCTGGAGTAAGTCATTAGTGAGGGCACATTTCAAATTCTTATTGCTAAAGGTGGGAAGAAGGAAGTGCATTCTGAAGAAGGTTGGAGCTGTGCTGAATTGATCATCCAGAGAAAGACAGAAGAGGTGGCTGCTGCTAAAAGTGCTGAAGGAATTCCTTCTTTCAAAAACAAATTTGATGCTTTGGGAACTTTGGTCGAAGAAGGGGAGATATTGGTAGAAAATATCACTCCAGTAACTCAATTTCAAGAGGAAATTACAAACCAGAAGAGTTTGCTGGTAGCTACAGATCCTAACAAGGATGGAACCAGATTAATTGAAGATAGCTCTTCAACTTTTAAAAAGAAAGGCATGAAACAGTTGAAAGGCCTATGACCCATCAATTTGAAGAATAGAAACAGGAAAACGGATGGTAATGTTAAGGAGGAGGGGAAATCTTCCCCACCAATCCATCAATGAATTACATTTTTATTTGGAATTGTAGAGGAGCCAAAAAAAAGAAGGCTTCTCTCTACCTCAAGGAGGTGGTGAAAGATCAAAATGTTTTGTTTATTGGGTTGTTAGAAACCAAAATGGTTTCTATTGAGCTTAAAGATGTGGAGTCTCTGATTGGCATTGACTGGGATTTCAGTTATATTCCTTCAGCTGGTTTATCTAGAGGTATTCTAGTGCTTTGGAGGAGGAAGTTGGCTAAATTCAGCAAAATTGACTATTCTTCTCAATTCATAATTGGTGATTTAGATATTCTCAATCAAGGGAAATGGTGGATTTCCACTATCTATAGAAGCAAAGATGTTTACAATAGGAGATCTCTTTGGAATGGGTTGGAACCATATATCACCAATGATTGTCCTATGGTGATTGGTGGAGACTTTAATTGTCTTTTATCCAAAGAAGACAAGAAGGGAGGAAGGAGATTTTCATTTTCTTTGGGTCCTAAAGAGATGAAATCTTTTATGACCTCTAATGATCTTCATGAGCTAGGATTTATTGGTCCTAGGCTAACTTGGAGTAACAACAAAAATGGGAGTTGATCGGATTATGGAAAGACTGGACAGGATGTTGTTCAATTCTGTTTCTGTGAATCACAATCAGCATTTAGTAGTTAAGCATCTCCCTAGGATTGCTTCGGATCATTTTCCAATTCTTCTCAAAATTTCAGACTTCTCTTCTAAAGGTGTGAAATCTTTCATTTGAGGATGTTTGGGCTTCTTACCGGCATCTTATGTAGTGGTGGAAAAAGCTTGGTAGCGAAGGGATAGTGGAATTACAGCTGAAATTCTCAATTACAAATTGAAAGATCTCTTAAATCTTTATTCTTTTGGAGTAATGCTAAACTTAAAGACTTGGACCTTCTCAAAGACTTGCTCAAAGATGATTTTAAGCTTCAAACTAAGGAAGCTGAAGTCGGTGGGCTTTCTCAAGATGAGTATTTTTTGCTGAAAATTAAAATTAATGAGCTTAATTCTACTTTGGCTTGATTAAAAACATGGTGGATACAAAGATCTAAAGTAAAATGGATAAGGGAAGGTGATCAAAACTCTATGTTTTTTCACTCTATGGCTAGTGCTAGAAAGAATACAAATTTCATCCATTGTATTAAAGATAGTAATGAAATCATTGTAGAGGAGCAAAAGCAAATTGAAGAAGTGTTAATTTAGTTTTTTAAAGATAAATGGCGTGATAGGGGATACTTGCTTGAAGGTTGGCCGGAGAATCATCACTTTCTGGAAGAGGAAGATAGGAGTTATTTAAATAGTAACTTCATGTTAGAAGAAGTTGAAAAAGCTATAAGTGAAACTACGGGCTTCACTTCTCCTGGTGAGGATGGGATATCTTACTCCTTTATTAAATGTTACTGGTCACTTATTAAAATCGAATTCTGGGAAGCATTGAATTCAGTTTTTCAAACAACTGATATGGATGTTAATTGGAAAAGAACTTTTATAGTTCTCATTCCCAAAATAGGTAACCCAAATTATGCTCGCAATTATAGGCCTATTAGCCTTTGTAAAACGGTTTACAAGATTGCTTCGAAGGTTATTCTTAATAGAATGAAAGGTATCATTCTGAAACTCATCACTATAGAGCAAGCTGCTTTTGTTAAGGGGAGATCTCTTCAAGATCATGTGTTGATTGCTCAAGAACTTTTCCACAAATTCAGACTCTCTAAAGCTTCTAAAGGTCTGATGTTTATTAAATTAGACATGGAACAGGCTTATGATTCTATGGGATGGCCAACTCTTCAAAAGGTTCTTCCTTATTTTGGATTTCCTGAATTCTTCTCAAAATTAATCCTGGAATGTGTTCAAAACCCCTCTTTCTCTATACTGATCAATGGGAATCCATCCAGTTGGATCAAAGCAAGGAGCGGGTTTAGACAAGGTTGTCCCTTGCACCTTATCTTTTTATACTTTATTCACACTTCTTACTATGCCATATGGAGAAGGATGAAAATGGTGTTGGGTTAGCAAGAATGGTCCAAGAATTTCACATCTACTATATGCGGATGATATCATATTCTTTGCTGAAGCAAAACTTAAGAAAGTGAAAGCTATTAAAAGCATTGTTAGCAGGTATTGTGATTGGACTAGCCAAAATGTTAATTCCAATAAATCAGGAATCTTATTTGGTAAAGCAGTCAACAGCTGGAAGAAGAGGAAGATTAAAAGGATCATGGGTTATAATGAAGTAAAAGAGTTTAATTATCTGGGATCAAACTGGCATTAAGAGGATTTCAATGGATGGATTTCCAATTCTTATTAGATAAGGTCCTAAATAAGTTGAACAGTTGGGGTTTAAAATTCATTTCACTTGTAGGTAAAATAACTTTGGTTAAGGCTGTCATTCTTGCTCTTCCTTCTTTTCATTCCACGATCTCTTTGGTTCCAAAAGCTGTGCTTGGTGAAATTGAAAAACTCCGTAGAAATTTTATTTGGGATAAGTCCAATGAGGGATATGGCTTACAATATATAAGCTGGAATAAACTATGTGATCCTATTGATTTAGGAGGCAGAGGTCTACAGTCTTGTTCCAATAAAGTGGGTCCTTTAAGTGCCAAAATTGCCTGGAAATACATGAAAGATGAAGAATCATTATTGCATAAAATGCTGTTTGCTAGATATAGATCTTGTTGGAAGGCTTTGAACAGGAATAATTCCAATTCTTCAGCTTGGAAGATAATTAAAGATGGAAGTAAATTCTTGAAGAAAATCGTGAGATGGGATGTTGCAAATGGTCATTCTATAGATGTATTCGAGGATACATGGATTTTAGATAAATGCCTTAACAGATGGTCGACTTTTGTCAATTTCATAGAAGATGTGGATGGAGTTTAACGGTGGAAAAGTTTATATCTGGGAGTCATTGGAACTTGCCAGAACTTCAAAAGTTTTTCGGTAATGACATGGTTGAACTCATCTGTCAAATTGAAATTAAAACAGAGCATTCTGAAGATCAATTTGATATTATTCACATTGAATCTAGCAGAACTATTACTTCTATGGTAGCTGGTATAAATTCCTCTCCTTATTCTGATAATACATTATCGAAATGGCTCAAAAAATCTAAATTGAATGCTAGAGTGGAGAATTTCTGCTGGAGACATTTTAATAATGCATTACCAACAAATTCGTTTTTATAATATAGAAGACTTCAAACCAATACTTACTGTCCTAGAGGCTGTCATGAAGAAAAGAATATTTGTCATCTAACTTGTAGATGTCAAAAAGTGGCTGAAGTCATTCAAATACTGAACATGTGGGGTTTTTATATCCCGTTATTTAATTATAAGGAGTTGTTTGGTTGGTTGGTTAGACAAAATGCTTTTCTTTCTAGCTTATTGTGTAATGCCATCTATCTTACTTGGAAGGAGAGAAATGAATTTGTTCATGGAAAAAAAGAAAGGAGTTATGTTTATATAACTGCTGAGGTGGTCAGCTTTGTAGGAGTTTTTAATACTCCTAATTTCATCAACTCGGGCCGGTTGGGTACTAATCAGCTTTTGTTGTTTGAAGATCGTTGGTACTCTCCTCCATCGGATTGGATCAAGGTGAATGTAGATGCAACCTTATTTCCTTCTTATAAAGGAGGAGTTGGAGGTGTAATAAGACACCACAAAGGAAGACTCATAGCAGCTTATGGAAGACCCAAAATGCATTGGGATATTACTTACTTGGAATTTTTTGCTATTGCTTCTGTTAAAGAAGTTTTCAAAGATCAAATGCATGGATACAAAGGTATAATCATTGAAAGTGATAACGTCAATATTATCAAATTCATCCACAATAATATAAAAAAGGCGTCAAAGGTATGGATAAATTTTCTTTGGTTGATAGTTTTAATTTTGTTATTTTCAACTGTGTGAAAAGAGATTGTAATAAGTTAGCTAACCTTTGTGCTAACTTTGGTGTTTTTTCTAGCTTTTTTGGGAATATATTTTAATTGATAAGATTCCTCCTTCGTTTGTAAACATTTTGAAGGAGGAGTCTTTAGCTTGTACTTAGTTGGTGCTCTTTTTCCCCTTTTTTTTCTTTTTCTAGTAATGCTTATTGCTTTCTTAAAAAAAAAACATCGGCCAGCTTCCTTTCAGGGTGATGTTCTGGATGATATGTGCGGATTTGAACTAATCGTACAGGACGATGATATCCTATCGGCCTGGACGATATGAACAAAAACCTTCTGATCGTCCCAAATCGTTCTGGCTGATTGAGCTTAATTTGTATTGATTTTACATTAAAATATTTATATCAGCCTAGACGATAATGTCGATTTGTTTTAATTAAGAGCTAATTTGGAGCTCTTCTATTTAAGCTTTGACAAGGCACTTTGTAAGTGTCTTTGGAAGTCATTGAAGCTTCGTTCTTCTGGAGGAAACTTGAAGAGAGAAATTGAAAGGGAGAGAGGAAAGAGTGGAGTTTGTGAGAGGGAGAAGATCCGTGGAGGGGGTTTCAAGGGAGTGTGGAGGGGAGTCCACACGGTTGCTCCGGCGAGCTAGCACCTTAGAACCATCAGATTCAAGGTTCGTCTTGAGGGAATTTTTCGAAAGAGGAAGATCTCTTTGGTGTCAGAGGACTCGGCAACTCCGCCGCATCGGGGAAGGTGGAAGTGATTTTGTAAGGGTTTCTCCACCTAACTGTGGGGGCTAAAGGAGAGACGCTGTGGTTAGTGCACTACTCGGAGGGTGCCTTCGAGGAGTGGACGTAGGTCAAGGTTTGACCGAACCACTATAAATCTGGTGTGTTCTTTCTAATTATTTTTTCATATTTAATTTCCGCTCTTAGTTTCTTTTGTGGTGATTATTAGTTTGGTTTAAGTTTGTGTTTTACTTTTGATTAAAGAAAGTTTTAAACTACCAATTCACCCCCTCTTGGTTAGCATTGGGACTAGTTCATAAGGGCTTAACATCCCTGTCGAACTTTCAAATGCCATCAGAGCACTTTCAATTGCTCCTGATAATGGTCTTGGAAGAAGACTTTGTAGGCTTTCCACTTTGATAAGCTTTAAATGCAGTAGGGAAATAGTAGACTAAAAACTTCTCAATTCCTTCAAATTTCAAAATTCTCTTCTCTCAATTCAAAAAAGAATAGTTCAAGAGCTTGCACACTATGCTCTAACAAACTGGACGTCATTTCGAGCACGGTTAACTTCATCACGAGTAATTTATTCTATGCAATTAATTTACTAATGGCTTATTGTATACTCTTAATGTTAGCATCATTTAAAACTTCTGCAGTTAACGGTTCTTTCTGGGAGGGGGTGCTACAGGTTCAGGGGGGGGGGCGGCGCTTGGAATTCTTATGGAGCTAGCTAGATTAGCGGGTCTGGAAGAGATTTTAGGGTATAATTAGGGGCTGGAGTGTTAATGGAGTTGAATTTTGAGTTGTTTATCAGGTGGAGTTATAATATTCTGTGGAGAAAGAATGGGAGAATTCTCTAATAATGTTTTCTCCACATTTGTGACTACTTCAAATTTACGGACAATCTACAGGATATTTTTTGTTAGTTTAAGCTTAATAAAAAATGAGTATCACTACATCTTGAATCGTTACCCGATGATTGCGTAGACCAGCAAATAATGTTTTCACCTCCTTCTCATTGTACATAATGTGGTTGTCCCAATGAAAAAAATGAGGTCGGGGTAGGTCATCCACTAGAGCGTGGATGCTTGTATACTTTAGAAACCAAATCTGCATATTTTGAGAATAACAAGTTAACCTACTAAATTGAATGTGGTTTTACAATAACGAAATAAATCTACATGATTGATTTAATCTTAACTACAATGATTTCAAATCTATTTATGTAACCCAGTGGGTTGCCTTTGGAATTCTTCCTGGCGATGCCATTAAATTCAGTCACTAGAAATTTTCTAATGGATGTTGGCCAGTTATAAGTTCAAAAATTATCAACATTGTCAACAACAGTAAGGATTGCAGTAGATATTCTGAAGTTTGCCATGAGAAAAAAAAAAGGTTTGATAAAAAGTATAATATGAATTTCTTAGCAAGATCTTTTGGCTGAGTAGAGACATCCTGACTTTGAATCTCATGCCGGATATCATTTGTTATTTTTCCACTTATTCTAGCACTTATCGACACAAATTTAACACCTCGATTGAGCAGTCCAAGCATAAGGGAAACCTCATCTAAAGTGAATGGTAGCCTATATCCTTTGATAACAAAACACTACTTCCAGATTTCCCACTTGGTGAAGAGCTTATGCCCTAGGGGAACATTCTGATGGAATGGAGGCAATATCAGGAACTAATTAAGTTGGAGCTGTCTGAGTCTATCAATGAACTGTTAGCCAAATGTACTTACTAAATGATTGCAAACATCTCTAAATATAGATGTTATACATTGAAAATGAATATGCGGAGAATATCCCTGCAACATTGGGATCGATAATAAGTTAACAAAGTTAGGTAATTAATAATACATAGTCGGTACCGAAATGTACCGAGCAGTACCAAAGAATATACGCACAAGACAAGTTTAGTACCGAGTGGTACCGATCGGTAGCAAACGGTTCTGCGCTTAATTAGTGTATTTGTAACATAGATTTCTATTAAAATATCAAATAAAGCATTTTTAACCCATGCATTATAATTTCCAAATGAGCCCTAAACCACAGCAGCTCGGTACTGAGCATTACTGAGAGGTAGCGAACGGTACTAAGAGGTACACTCGGTACGCTGTTCTGATACTGATTTGTATCAAGAATCTGTATATTGAAAGTTCATCGAAATAAACATTTGAATATTTTGATCTAAACTTTTACATTTTGTGATATAAAAGAAACCCTAAAGCTAAACATTTCATTTATATTTTTTTATTTTATAGCAAAAAAAATCCCAAACAACCTAAACATATTGCACGTATCTCTCTACAAAATACTAACCATAGGCTTCAGAATCTCTCTCCCCAAAGAAGGTGATTAGCGAAACCTAAAGCTTCACTCGACAATGAATAGCACCAGAGAAACTAAAAAGCCTCGATTTTGAATTTTTTTGACAGTGGTCCGCAGTTCTTTTCTTTTAAATTTTCCATCCTATCCTAGTCGGGTCGTCGGGCCACGCAAAAATTAGAAACGCACGTGCGTTGTATCGACTTCTCGGTGAGTGGGGTTGGCTGGTTCTCGGGCCACACTACAAGAAACTCAGGTTTTACTAGTGGTTTTTTATGGCGGTTTATCCAAGATTTCTGGCAGTTTAGCATATTACCAACGATTTTTTGGCGGTCCAAAAACCGCCTGAATAACTATTTCTGGTGGTTTTAATCATCAGTGGCGGAGACGGCCGGTAAATTCTGGTGGCATAGGCGGTCAGTGATTAGAAATAATAGCTTTGTTAAAATTTGGTTTTCTATCATATCAATCTCATTTCCATTTAATCATAACATAAATGAAAAATTTGAAAGTAAATTTTTAGTATTGTTCATGAGTTTAAATTAAAATGAAAATCCTCTTCTAGTGACTCGCCTCAAGTAGATTTGTTAGTGATTTTATAGCTATATTAGACATAATCAACATCATGTAGCTTAATACCCTAAACTCAGCTTATTCACCAACCATCTAAGGCGACTCTCTCTAATCCTATATGTCACTAGAACTACTCCAACATTTTCCTAGATGCTCGTTTCATATCCGGTCTCTAAGAGTATGTCCACTCATCCATCTGAGCATTCTCATCTTAGTAACATTTAACTATTATGCTTCTCTTTTAATGGCCAAAATTCTTCACTATAAAGCATTGCAATCATAAGATATCTAAAATGTGTACTCTTATTAAATGTGTACTTATAATATCCCAATCTATTTCATGATGACTATGAACAATAATCACAAGATATGTAAAATGTGTACTCTTATTAAATGACTTGATTGGCCAAAATCAACAAGAAGAATATCATGAGCAAAAATTAAATACCAAGGTACATCCTCTTGCAAATGTCTAGTGAGACATCCTTGAGTAAAGCAAAAAGAAATGGACTTAATGCTAATCCTTGATTTAATCCAAGAGAAATAGGAAAAAAAACTTGTTCAAATCACAAAATAACATATTTTTGAAAAAAAATAATGCAAACCTATATACTGTTCGAATGACAGTTTTGCGGGTGGATTGCGGCCGTGCTCTGATGCCGGAGTGGGGGCAAGATCTTTGGCAGGAGGAAGGCTGTCGGCAGCCAGAATCCTGCGCAGGTGGCGCGATCGATCGCGAGAGGCACTCTAATGCCGGAGTGGGGGCGAGCGTGCGAAAGAAAGAAACATGCGAGGAAATGAAGCGGAAGGCTCGGGATGGCTAATTTTAGGGCATTTTCTGGTGATTTTCAACGGAAAAATTCACTTAACACCAACAGTTGTGGCCGCCGATAAAGATGCCTGTATTAAATTAAACTGGCGCTATAGTCCGCGCTTATTAAACCGCCGCTAATTTCAGCGGCGGTTTATGAAAAATGGTTGGTTAATACCGGCGGTCTAACGGTCGGTATTACCGGCTGCTATAGGACCACCGGTAATTGCCGCTTGTAATATCTGAATTTCCTGTAGTATCACTACGTAGCAACATTTTACTGGTGTCCGAACGTAGAGCTACATCCAGTGTTCGCACCAAATAAAAATTCCAGTTCGACAGGATACAAGGTTTGCAATATTTTTTATTTTGATAATATAATAAATAATAATAATAATAATAATATAATAATAATAATAATAATAATAATAATATTGAGATAATGTGTGCAAATCAACTTTCGTCATTGAAAGAAAAACTACTTTTTTTAATTTCAATATAGTTTTTGACGGAATAACCATCGGCACAAATTATATCAATTTTTCTATAATTTCTCCACCGAAAAAATGACTGAGAATCTACTAGCAAAATTGGCTACAGAAATTGTCGGTAGCCTATTGGGCGGCAACATTCCACTAGTAGTTCCAAGGCTTTCTCGGCGATAAAAATTTTGGGGGTTGCTGCCAAAATTTTTGGTGTTCAATTCTACATCTAATGCCCAAATTCTAACGGTATCATTTTTTGCTAAAAATTGCTAAAAATTATTTTTGTGACATTTTTTATTCCATTGATAATTCCCTCATATTTTTTGTCCCATAATTGCCAAAGATATTTTTTGAAAAAATATTCTATGCAAATTTTTTTTTCTATGAGACAGTAAATAATGCTAATCCATCCGAAACCTTAATTTCCAGCAAAAACTTTGGTCAGGAAATATCAACTTTCCTATAGTGAAAGAATAAACATGAAAATTTTACTATGTCAAAATTAAATCATTATAGAAGCATCTTAAACACTCACACAATATCACATACATTTGCCTCCACAACATTACAACACAATCCTTTTGCAATCTTATGTTCATATGACACATTTATTTTTAGAGATTAACTAATTCAATTACTTGAAGAAGAATTTATAATATTAATTTATCATATTTGCATCGCCTACAAGTCCGGTAATTTCCATTCCTTAGGTAATATCTTGTCAAATACCATCATTTACAATTATGACCTTCTAATTTTATTTCATCATCATATTTAAGACGTGTCACCTCTACTTCTTAAGGATGATGACTCTAGTTAATTTCAATAGCCTTCATAACTTTTCTGTGACACATCAACATTGCATTAGGGTTTTATCATCTCTACTTCGATAAGAAGGACTACTCACATTGAACATAGTTAGCAACATACTTTTTGGATCAACTTTCTTTACCTCCTTTCGGTCTACTTCCTTTGCAAGGAGAACATTCCTTATGCTTGGCCTCATTTTGTCAACAGCATCAAACATACATGATGATAATAGATAGCTTATATATTCATTGTATAAACACATTCTCTAAATTCATGAGAGAGAAATCATTTGTACCTTAAACCTATGGCTCATGACTACTACTACAATAGGGAAAATCAACAATTGGATCTCAATCATATTGTTGATAAAGTGTTTGGCTTGGGTGGAGGAAAACGACATAGAAGAAATTTTAAAAGGATGTAGTTCTTGTTTCTTTTTGGCTGATCGGCATGAATTATTGGTTTTTTTATCTTTTAGTTGAGGGTTTTTCCGGTTTCCTGTTGCCTGGACTTTTTTATTGGGCAGTGTTCTTGTGGTAACGGTTGTGGTGGTTGGTGCTTGGTTTTTTGTTTGGTTGGGCGGCTTGGTTGGGGGTCTATTGTTGTGTTTTTTTCTTTCTATTCCTCTACTTTCTTGCACTACAACTTATCTCAACTCCTAGGTAGTGGTGATATCTTTGTTTTGTAGGTTTCATTTGTTGATTGTCTTTTGCTCATCATGGATATTGTTGCAACCCATGACCCCGAGTTTGAGATTTTGATGATGCCAAATAATGAGTGTTTTGGAACAGCTTTTCATTGAATATTATTTTATTTGCTATTTTCCTTGAGCACTAACATTTCAGGAAGATCACAAGTGACTCAGGAAGAAAGGAAGACTCAAGACCGGGTAGATTAGGAGTATGAGTCAAACATTGTATTTTCCATTTATTGTATTTTTACTTTATTGAGTCTAGCCACAAAATGCGTAAGAGTAAGAGCAACCATGCACACACACAGGGGGAGAGTTGTTTTTTTAACTGCAAAATGTAATTAAAATTCTTCTCTGGAGATCGTACTGTACGATTTTATTTCGTACCGTACGATCCTAGCTATGTGGACAATTCTATGAATAGATCGTACTGTACGAATTCTTTCGTACTGTACGATATGTTCAGATCCAAAACCCTAGCCGTGATTTAATTTAAGTAAGTGATTTTGCACCGTTCGTACTGTACGAACAGGTTCGTACTGTACGATCCATTTTTAATACTTACTTAAATTAACCCGTGATTAGTGCATGTAATCCAGGCCTAATTAAAATTTGAACATCGTACTGTACGAACTCGATCGTACCATACGATGAACAGAGACGAAGTATGATCGTCCCGGATATCGTCCTGGACGATCTCTTGGTTTTTGTCACATCGTACTGTACGATAGTAATCGTACCATACGATGAACAGAGACGACATCCGATCGTCCAGACCATCGTCCTGTACGAATAGTATCTTGTTGGATCGTACCGTACGATATTATATCGTACTGTACGAATGGTTTTTGAACTGTTCGTACATCTTCGTACCAGGACGACGTCTGTTTATGAAGATCGTACTGTACGATGTTGAATCGTACTGTACGAACAGTAATGGCTACTTTTGAATTCAGAGGTTTTTGGAGCCTTTTTTAGATATCAATCAAGTTCTTTTTCAGCAAGATTTACAGAGGGGGTGAACGTGGTTAGAGAGGGATTCCAAGGGAGAGAGCTCTAGAGAAATTCTTGAGGGTTGAGAGAGGAAGGAGGAGGTGAGCGTTGTGAGGGAGAAGAGGTGTGAGGGAGATCACACGGTTGCTCCAAGCTTGCTGCATCTTGCTCCTCCTGTGGCCCTAGAAGGATTTGAGGGAGGATCTCCAAGGGAAAGGCTCGTCTACATCCGTTACCTCGAGGTTCTCTGCCTTCTCCAGGAGGGAGAAAAATGAGAAGGTTCTCTGCCATCGCCAGGAGGGCGAAAACAGAGTTTGGTACTCCGCCACGCCGGGTTGGTGAACGGGAGGTTTGTACAGGCTTCTCCGCCTTGCCGAGGGGGGCAAAAGGAGAACTATTTTGATAGTGAAAATCCCGGAGTGGAGGACTCCGGGGAGTGGATGTAGGTCATATTTTGACCGAACCACTATAAAATTCTTGGTGTGTTCTTTCCTTATCGTTGTTTACTTTTTACTTGCATTTTAAATTTGTCATATCTATTGCATGTGAAATTTTGTGAAAGTAAAATTGCATAAATTTTTGTTCTAAAATTTCAAAAACAACAAAAAAAATTAGAACTCTTGTTTAGGGTTAATTTTATTAAGAAAAAGACTTTTACAATTCACCCCCCCCCCTCTTGTCGTTTAGTAATTTCAATTGGTATCAGAGCCTGTTTTTCAAAAATAGTGTTTTAGAAAACCTTGAAAAAACGATCATGTCAAATTTTGGTAATCGTAACACTGCGGAGGGTTATTCAATAACCCATCCACCACTTTTTGATAACATACCGTTTGATTTCTGGAAAATTAGAATGTCTACATTTTTGCAATCTATAAATTACCGCATGTGGATGTTAGTAAATGATGGGTATGTTGCACCGTTTAAAATTGTTAATGGTTTGAAAACTCCTGTACCGTTTATTGAATGGAGCAATGAGGATAGGGAGTTAGCCCAACTGAATGCTAAGTGCTTAAACTATTTTTTTTTTGTGCATTGAAATTTGAGGACTATATGAGAGTATATATCTACTTGTGCTTCTGGTAAGGAGATTTGGGATAGACTGTGCATTACATACGAAGGAACAAATGAAGTAAAACAGTCTAGGATTAACATTTTACTGCATGATTATGAATTATTCCGTATGAAATCTAGCGAAACAATTTCTGACATGTACACTAGGTTCACCCAAATCGTGACATCCTTGCATGCATTAGGTAGAGAAATTTCAAATTCTGAGAAAGTGAATAAAATTCTTAGATGCCTACCTAGTTCCTATGATGCTAAGATAACTGCTATCACTGAGTCCAAAGATCTTAATGTTTATTCTATTGATAACCTCCTTGGGTCACTCATTGCATACGAGCAAGGAGTGAGCCAAAGGCAAAGTGATGCAGGTGAAAAGAAAAAGGAGCGAACGGTGGCATTAAAAGCTAACAACTCAGAAAGTGAAAGCTCTACAGGGGAGGAAGACGATGAAATATCACTGATGACCCGACAGTTCAAAAATTTCCTAAAGAGAAAACAGAAGCGTCATCAGAACAGCTGGAATAAAGGTAAGAGCTCAAGGCCCAATAAGGTTTCATCTGATACAATTTGCTTTGAGTGCAGGAAGCCAGGTCACCTTCGAGCCGATTGCCCCAATCTGAAGAGTCAACCAGCAAAGGAGAAAGGAGATGACAAAGCTAAATACAAGAAAGGAAAGACAAAGACACAGAAAGCTTTTTGGGCCGACTCTGCCTCAGAATCATCAGAAGAAGAAGCAGAGGAGGAGGTAACAAATTTGTGTCTTATGGCTAATGATAACCTTGATCAATTGGATCAGGATGAGGTATGTCAACTTTCTTATGATGAATTATTACTTATTTCTGAGAATATTCATGACTCGTATAGGAAACTGAAGAAAATGCATGCTAAACTTAATATTGAATTTAGTTTTTTACAAATTGAGCATGCTAACTTAGTTAAAGAAAATTCTGATTTAGATAAAGATCACATGTTACTTCTTGATGAGTATGATACATTAAATAAGAAGCATATTGAACTAATTGAAGCGCATGAATCCTTGAAAACATCGCATATTGAACAAGATGTAGAGTTTGAAAAACTAACTGCACTTGCATTAGAAGTAGATCATAGTGAGCACTTGCTATTGATAGAAGTTGATGGATTGACAGCTCAAAATAAAACTTATAGTGAGAAAATAAAAGAACTAGAAAATGAAATTGCATCACTCACAGTAGGCCATCCTAGAAAACCCCCAACACAGCATGCATCACAAAACTTTAGGAAGAGGCACCACCACCCACATATATTAGTAAACCCATTTCCTGGTGTTAGGTGCTTCTCTTGTGGCATGTTAGGTCACATAGCCCGCACATGCACAATTCACCGTAGGACACACTTAGTATGGAGACCTAAACTGCATCCATCACAGCATAACATGCATACATCTCATTCATGCAAGCATAAGGAGGAACCCAAACTCACTTGGGTTCCCAAATCTAATCTTTGAATGAAATTGTAGGGATGCTCTCACAAAAGACATAGTGAGAGCATGTGGTACCTGTATAGTGGCTGCTCGCGACACATGACTGGAGATATGAAGAAGTTCATCCTATTGGAGACCAAAACTGGAGGCAAAGTAACGTTGGGAGACAACACTACCAGGAAGGTGATAGGCTCAGGTATCGTTGGTAATGCTAAGAATTTTTTAATTGAAAATGTTTTACTAGTTGATGGTTTGAAACATAATTTACTTAGCATTAGTCAACTGTGTGACAAAGGGTTTGATGTTAAATTTTTTACTGATAGATGCCTGATTAGTTTATTTGGTGAAATAATTTTAGAAGGAAAACGAATGAATAATGTTTACATGTTAGACCTTGATTGCGTTGATAGCTCAAAATCATTTTGTTTGAAAACAATAGTTGATGACTCGTGGCTATGGCATAGGAGACTATGCCATACTAGTATGAAAACTCTTAGAAACATCACTCAGAAAAACCTAGTTAGAGGTGTACCTAAGTTAGACTTTACCAAGGATCACTTATGTGATGCTTGCCAACTAGGAAAACAAGTTAAATCATCCTTTCACTCAATTAGAGATGTGATCACCTCTAGGCCACTAGAAATTCTACACATGGACTTATTTGGACCTGTTAGTACAGCCAGTCTAGGTGGAAAGAATTATGGATTTGTGATTGTAGATGACTTCACTAGATTTACTTGGGTAAGATTCTTAGCACACAAGAATGAGTCTTTTGAGGAATTTAAAGTTTTCTCCACATGGATTCAACGAAAATTAGGTTGTGAAATATCAACAATCCATAGCGATCATGGTGGAGAGTTCCAAAATGATAGATTTGAGTCATTCTGTCAAGAGAAAGGAATAGAGCACAATTTCTCAGCTCCTAGAACACCCCAACAGAATGGCATAGCAGAAAGGAAGAATAGAACTTTGGTAGAAGCTGCTAGGGCAATGTTAGCGGAGTATACCCTTCCTAGATACTTTTGGGAAGAAGCAGTCAACACAGCCTGTTATGTTTTGAACAGAGTAAACATTAGATCGAAGCTGAATAAAACTCCATATGAACTCCTTAAGGGTAGGACACCAAACCTTTCACATTTACATGTCTTTGGGTGTAAGTGCTTCATCTTAAATAATGGTAAACATCCCTTAGGAAAATTCGATCCCAAGTCTGATGAGGGTGTCTTCTTAGGCTATTCTTCTGTAGGTAAGGCCTATAGAATTTTTAATAAGAGAACCCTTGTAGTAGAAGAATCCACCCATGTGGTATTTGATGAATCAGATATGCCCTCAGAAACTAAAATTGAAGATGATGAAATAGAGGCAATTCAAGGAGTAGAGACTATGACCTTAGGAGACAGGGTCGAATCTCATGAAGCTTTGCCTAGATAATGGAGATATTCTTCTAGTCATCCTAAAGAGTTAATTTTAGGAGACCCTTCAGAAGGTGTAAGAACTAGGCATGGACTTAGGAAGGAGGTTAGTCACTCAGCTTTCATCTCTATGATAGAACCTACAAGTATAGATCAAGCCTTAGGAGATGAATTTTGGATTCTAGCAATGCAAGAAGAGCTGAACCAATTCACCAGGAATGATGTTTGGGAGTTAGTTAAGAGACCTAAAGAGCAGAGTGTTGTTGGAACAAAATGGGTCTTCAAGAATAAGGTGAATGATTTAGGAACAATAATAAGGAATAAAGCAAGGCTAGTAGCTAAGGGGTACAACTAGATTGAGGGAATAGACTTTGAAGAAACCTTTGCCCCGGTTACTAGACTAGAAGCCATAAGAGTGCTCTTAGCTTTTGCTTGCTTCAAGAACTTTAAGTTATATCAAATGGATGTAAAGAGTGCATTTTTGAACGGGGTAATTAAGGAAGATGTCTACGTTGAGCAACCCCCCAGATTTGAAAGCTCACAATTTCCAAACCATGTATTCAAATTAAAAAGGGCACTATATGGATTAAAGCAAGCACCTAGAGCATGGTATGAAAGACTTAGCTCATTTCTTTTGGATAGAGGATTTAAAAAGGGTAGTGTAGATACTACACTCTTTTTACAAAAGGTCAAAGAAGAAATTCTCATTGTTCAAATATATGTAGATGACATCTTGTTTGGATCCTCGGATAAAAACTTATGCGATGAATTTTCAAAATCAATGAGTATGAGTTTGAAATGAGCATGATGGGAGAGCTTAATTACTTTCTTGGCTTTAGTGTAAAACAAATGGATAATGGAACCTTTCTTAGCCAATCAAAGTATATTAAGGATATTTTAAAGAAATATGAAATGGATAGTGCAAAACCCATGAACACCCCAATGAGTTCGACAATCCAATTAGATAAGAATCCTAGTGGAAAATCAGTAGATCAGAAAAAATATAGAGGGATGATTGGATCCCTTCTTTACCTGACTGCCAGTAGACCGGACATAATGTTTAGTGTGTGCCTTTGTGCCCGTTTCCAAGCCGATCCTAAAGAATCTCACTTAACGGCTGTCAAAAGAATTCTTAGATATCTACTAGGCACCCCAAACTTAGGAATTTGGTATCCCAGACACAGCACTTCCTTTGAAATCCTAGGGTACTCAGATTCTGACTTTGCAGGATGTAGGATAGATAGAAAGAGCACCTCTGGTACCTGCCAATTCATCGGACAATCATTAGTTTCTTGGTCCAGTAGGAAGAAAAACTCAGTAGCACTTTCCACAACCGAGGTAGAATATATTGCAGTAGGAAGTTGTGTTGCACAAGTACTATGGTTAAAATAACAAATTCTTGATCTTGGACTACCTGTTGGAACCATCTCGATCATGTGTGACAACACAAGTGCAATTTATATCTCTAAGAATCCAATTCAACACTCTCGAACGAAACACATAGACATTAGACATCATTTCAATAGAGATCACGTCGCTAAGGGAGATATAAAATCACATCACATCGCTACAGGAGATCAATTGGCAGACATATTCACAAAACCATTAGCTTTTGACACCTTTAGCACCTTGAGGACTAGATTAGGTGTCATAGATATAAATGCATAAAAAAAAAACAATACAAAAAAAAAGAAAAACAAAAACAAAAAAAATCTTTAGGGCTGCTCTTGATCACCACACACTCACCACACCAACACTTTACATTGATTGTTCATCGTACTGTACGATTTATATCGTATTGTACGATATATCACAATCTACATACATCCACCAGCAGGCAGATTTCAGCTCTGTTGATTGTACTGTACGATGTACATCGTACTGTACGATAATCTTCCCGCATAATGACCTACCGTATTGTACGATTCCTCTTCTTCGTACAATACGATCCACGTCAGCAACGGATTGGGACGAATTAAACCCGGTTGGTACGACATTATTGCGTATCGTACTGTACGATCCATTCGCTTCGTACGGTACGATCCACATCATCACAAAAGGACAAATTTGAGTTAAAGCTGCTCGGTACGATATTTATTATGTATCGTACTGTACGATCCACCTATTCGTACAGTACGAAACTTTTGGTCAAAAGTCGTACTGAGGGCCTCGGGACGATCGATATTCGCCTGATCGTACTGTACGATACCTATCGTACTGTACGAGTTGACTACCTTTTCCCGAAACGATCGGTCAGAATATTAATTGGATATCGTACTGTATGATACAAGATCGTACTGTACGATTTACGGAAATTCCTATAAATACCCTTGCCTAGGCTGTTCAATTCACTCAACCCTCTCCTCACTCAGCCTTCACTTCATTTTCGTGCCCTCCTGCAATGTCTAAACGAGGTCGGATGACTGCCGGAAGCTCGTCCTCATCCAGTCGTCAACCTGATTGCTTTCTGAATAGTGAGAATGAGGAAGCCTACTACCGATACAAAGCCTGCAAAATTTCCCCTTCAAAAATGCTTAATCAGGCCGCTCTCAATTTCGAGGTAATGGGCCTCTTTGCCTCCACCACCTTTCAATTCGTACTCACCCTAGCGTTTCCATATAATTCTGAACTTCTTTTTGAATTTCTCGCCAACCTCACCTACACCGTCGATAACACCACTTTTCACTCCTTTGTTTGTGGCCGCCCCATTGAAATAACTAGAGCCGACATCGCCCAACATATTGGGCTGTCCACTGAATGACCTATGGTTCGCTCATTTCTTACCGATGATTTTGATTGGAGCGATGTAAATAGAGTCCTTAGGAATACTATTTTTCATCAACACCAGCCTCTAGTCCAATCCTTAACCCGAAATGCCCGTATAATTCAACATGTTCTTCGAACCTCTATCATACCCAAAGGTGGCGACCGCATCAATCTGACCCCTACCTTGTCAGTCGCTACCTACCTTATTATGTCCAACATTAAGTTTGATGAGGTCGATTTGATTAGCAACTATATTCGGCACATGACTTTTGTTCGTCTTCCCACCACTCGACGGAAACAGAATCTGGCTCTTGGTCACCTAATAGGATATATCCTCTACCATAAATATCAATTATCCTACCCTGGTGAACCCGACATGCTTCCTATTTTTTATACGGATGCTTCCTTCCGTATCCTCTTTCATCGGGGACATGAGCCTGAAGAACCCGTCTTTGATGAAGAAGAAGGAGAAGATGCACCAGCCGCAGCTCCAGCTCGACCACGACGCCATGCCTCACCCCGAGCACCTGCACCAGCACCAGCACCAGCACACCCAAATAATGATTTAGTCGCCCGCTTCGACCAGCTGCAGACTCGTCTCGACATGCATATTCAAGAACAACATCAGCAACACGAGACTGATATGCAATGGTTTGGAGAGCGTTTTACTGCAATTGATCACCGCTTCGATACTCTATTTCAATACTTTCAGCCAAATCCACCTCCACCACCAACTGATCAGAACCCGTCTGACTAGATTGTCTGTGTTGGCATTGTAGTTTTTCTCTTTTTTTTTGCTTTTGTGCTTTTAGTTGCTCCTCCTTTTTGTGCTGTCAAAAGGGGGAGAAGTTTGTTGTAATGTTGTAATGCCTGATTATCTAAATGCATTTCCTTTTGTTTCATACTTATTTTTAGTACCTTTTTTTTCTTTCTTGTGTTTAATTTAAAAAAAAAACAAAAGAAATGTTTTTCTTTCTTACTTGCAACAAATTATTTGACATCATCAAAAAGGGGGAGATTGTTGCAACCTATGACCCCGAGTTTGAGATTTTGATGATGCCAAATAATGAGTGTTTTGGAACAGCTTTTCATTGAATATTATTTTATTTGCTATTTTCCTTGAGCACTAACATTTCAGGAAGATCACAAGTGACTCAGGAAGAAAGGAAGACTCAAGACCGGGTAGATTAGGAGTATGAGTCAAACATTGTATTTTCCATTTATTATATTTTTACTTTATTGAGTCTGGCCACAAAATGCGTAAGAGTAAGAGCAACCATGCACACACACAGGGGGAGAGTTGTTTTTTTAACTGCAAAATGTAATTAAAATTCTTCTCTGGAGATCGTACTGTACGATTTTATTTCGTACCGTATGATCCTAGCTATGTGGACAATTCTGTGAATACATCGTACTGTACGAATTCTTTCGTACTGTACGATATGTTCAGATCCAAAACGCTAGCCGTGATTTAATTTAAGTAAGTGATTTTGCGCCGTTCGTACTGTACGAATAGGTTCGTACTGTACGATCCATTTTTAATACTTACTTAAATTAACCCGTGATTAATGCATGTAATCCAGGCCTAATTAAAATTTGAACATCGTACTGTACGAACTCGATCGTACCATACGATGAACAGAGATGAAGTATGATCGTCCCGGATATCGTCCTGGACGATCTCTTGGTTTTTGTCACATCGTACTGTACGATAGTAATCGTACCATACGATGAACAGAGACGACATCCGATCGTCCAGACCATCGTCCTGTACGAATAGTATCTTGTTGGATCGTACCGTACGATATTATATCGTACTGTACGAATGGTTTTTGAACTGTTCGTACATCTTCGTACCAGGACGACGTCTGTTTATGAAGATCGTACTGTACGATGTTGAATCGTACTGTACGAACAGTAACGGCTACTTTTGAATTCAGAGGTTTTTGGAGCCTTTTTTAGATATCAATCAAGTTCTTTTTCAGCAAGATTTACAGAGGGGGTGAACGTGGTTAGAGAGGGATTCCAAGGGAGAGAGCTCTAGAGAAATTCTTGAGGGTTGAGAGAGGAAGGAGGAGGTGAGCGTTGTGAGGGAGAAGAGGTGTGAGGGAGATCACACGGTTGCTCCAAGCTTGCTGCATCTTGCTCCTCCTGTGGCCCTAGAAGGATTTGAGGGAGGATCTCCAAGGGAAAGGCTCGTCTACATCCGTTACCTCGAGGTTCTCTGCCTTCTCCAGGAGGGAGAAAAACGAGAAGGTTCTCTGCCGTCGCCAGGAGGGCGAAAATAGAGTTTGGTACTCCGCCACGCCGGGTTGGTGAAAGGGAGGTTTGTACAGGCTTCTCCACCTTGCCGAGGGGGGCAAAAGGAGAACTATTTTGATAGTGAAAATCCCGGAGTGGAGGACTCCGGGGAGTGGATGTAGGTCATATTTTGACCGAACCACTATAAAATTCTTGGTGTGTTCTTTCCTTATCGTTGTTTACTTTTTACTTGCATTTTAAATTTGTCATATCTATTGCATGTGAAATTTTGTGAAAGTAAAATTGCATAAATTTTTGTTCTAAAATTTCAAAAACAACAAAAAAAATTAGAACTCTTGTTTAGGGTTAATTTTATTAAGAAAAAGACTTTTACAATTCACCCCCCCTCTTGTCGTTTAGTAATTTCAGATATAACGGTGATTGCCTTGCTGTCCTGATCGGGTGGTTGTTACATTTGGTTTCCCAATGGCTTTCCTTGTTTTTGTTGACCTTTTGTTTAATTTTTTGGTTTCTTTACTTTCTCTTGTAATAGATTGGATCAATGACTTATAGATTTTTTTTCAAACGATGTAATTTTAGAGGGCTATGGACTAACAACTTGTAAACTCCTTTTAATTAACATGTCCATTGTGAGGGTTTTATTTAAAAAAAAATGATTTAAAAAAATTTGAAAAAAAAGATGATTTAAAAAATTGTTTTTTAATAAAAAAGATTTTCAATAAATCATTAAAAATTTAAATTAAAACAGATAAATACAAAGTAAAGTATAATGCGCTTTAAATTCAAAGCTTTCAAAGGAAAATAAAATCCATATTATAAAAAAAAAATAAAAAATCTATAATTAATTAAATAAAATAATCAAAATATTAAATAAATACCAAATGATTCCAAACTCTTCAAATCACAACGTTAGGTCATTTATAACTTCTGGTGATGATTTGAATTTAATTGAAATTGATTTGGTTCAAAAACAAAAGTAACCATAATTTTCTTACTTAAATAATTTAATAAATATTTAATTTTATCAAATTCAAAATAATTAAACAAAAATTCTTTTAATCCAATTTAAATTGCACTTCAACTCTAAATAAGTTTTAAGATTTAATAAAAATAATAAATGTCTAAAGTTTTAAATAAAATTTGAATAAGTCTTCTCAACTCTAAATAAGTTTTAGGATTTAAATTGCACTTCATTTTAACTATTCCTAAGACATTTGCTAGATACCTAAAATAACAATTGAATAAGTCTTCTCAACTTATGGTTTATGTATAATTAAGAAATCTAGGGTTATCAAAACGGGTCCGTGGGTATGGTTTAGGTTGAATCCGGATTGACCCGGGTTTAAATTGGTTAACCCTAGTTTGTCCTGTTTTTGCAAACGGGTCAAGAATTCTAACCAAGTTCTGTCTCATGCAGGTTACCGGGCTGACCCGACCCGACCCGTAAATATGAAAACACCACCTTTTCAATGACATGGAGGACCAAGATTTCGTGCAGGTTGACAAGGCAAATGGAGTTTGGTGTTTTCTTAGACGTCGGGGATGTGTCCTGGGATAGCAGTGTCATGTGATTGTGAGCCAAGGCAAAGCCATCGAGCCGGTCGAGTTCACATTAAGCCTCTCAGATGCGAGAAAACTGTAGGATGATATAATGCATTTAAGAAAAATTGTTGGACAGTTGGACGGATAAAACAATGCATTTAAGGATAAAACAATGCATTTAAATTTCAAACAGCATAAGAATAAAAATAAATAAATAAGTAAGATAAAGTTGGAAACTTGGACGGCTCCCCGTGACCTGTGGTGGCCTGGTTATATATTATATTAAATAAGATAGTTTGAATAAGATTAAAAAAAGAATATTTAAATAAGATAATACTAAATGGGTCAACTCGGATCATTTTCAAATTTTCGTGTCAACCTGAACCCGACTTTATTTTTAAAAACGGTGTTATTTGTCGAACCAGAACCCTACCTGTATGTCAAACGGTTGACCCGAATCCAAAAGTTTTTTAGTCGGGTCTGGTTCGAGTTTCAGGTTGTGCCAAATATTGACACCCCTAAAGAAATCCATTGCCAATATAATGTCGGAGCTAGCAATACGAGAGGAGATTTTAATAAGTTTAAAAAACTTTTCATGAATGAAAAAATATCAACACATTATATTTACTATTTCTCGTACCAACTCTAATTAGACTTAGTAATAAATGTAAAAATTCATGTTCAAAATTCAAATGTGATAAATATAATTGGTATTTCATGTAAGTGTCATGATTAGCTTAAAGAGAAATAACGAGAGAAGTCTTTTAGTGGTTCATAAAATGGTGAATGGATTATCTTTGAGGCATGTTGGCAAAACACAATAGGGTTCTCGTTATGAATCACTAGTTAGATTGATCATAATATTCTTCTAAATAAATAATGTACAAAAAATTATTTTGGATGATGACATAAGCTCTAAATAAAAAGGCGAGGCATTTGTATTATTAAGATTTTACAATCTTCTGAATTTTCTTTTTGTGTGCATTTGATGAAAAATATATTAGGAATCACTGCTGAACATTCATAAGTTGTACAAAAAAAAGATCAAGTTATTATGATTGTTATCACTTTTATTCAAATATCTAAAACGAGATAATAAGATATGAGAGATAACAAGCGAGAAAAATTTTATTAATAAAATAGTTTCATTTTGTGATAAAAAAAAATAATTACTCTAAATGTAAATGGCAAATGAGTTGCTCATGGACGCCCTTGATGTAGAGTTCAACGTATAATAAATTTATCTCATTTTTTAGTTGATAAATTCTACACAATAATTATTATATAATTTGAAGAGTTGAATAATCATTTTACAAAAGAAAATATTGAATTACTTTTGTGTGTTACTTGTTTGAATCCATATAATTTATTTTATGCATTAAAAAGACAAGTTAATTAAAATAACACATATATCTATTTGACTTCCTCTAAAGTTGATGATTCTAATGCACAATTTTTATTATTAAACGATATTGAAAGCCTTACTGAGAAAAAAATATTAAAAGCAGGAAGGATATTTATTCTCCTTATTTTCAGGCTATTAAAACTAGATTTAATATTACATGTTTCAATAAAAGTTTAAAGAGCATTTTTTTGCAATAGTTATCATAAAAATTCAATTACAAGATAAAAATAGAGATCATTAAATGAATGATATTTTAGTCGTTTATATTTAAAAATAAATAATTGATTCTATTGACAATGAAATTATTATTCAAACTCTTTCATAAATGAAGAGCTGAAGATATAAATTATAAGTGTTTTTTTTATATTATATGTAATACATTATCTTTTTAAAATAATAACTTCAACAAAAAATATTTAAAACTTTCCATGCTAGTCTAAGTTTGGATTAAAAAAATTTAAAAATTAATTTGAACCTGGCTTAAAAAACTTGCTGGCTCCGTCACTCTTAAGAAACAAATAAAAAAATCTTAGTCTAGCCATGATAAAGGACGTGTGAAATGATTTTTAGGAGACTCATTTAGCAATTATTAATAAAACATGATCACCTTGTAAATATAATATTATAGTCTTGATCATTTGAACTTTTAATTAAAATATATTTTGAGTATAATAAGCCAATCCAAAATATATCATTCAATTATAGATTAAGGAAAATTGTTTGAATAATATCCTAAAAAGGTCGCTTAAAGGAGAATTTATCCGCTAAAAATAATTCAAAAGGAGTAGCTAGAGATTCAATCTTATAAGCTCACTTTAAATTGGAAATAAATAGTTATATGACAAGCAAGATGAAAAAGATAAAAAAGAAAATTGAACCTTAAATTTTCCATGCTGAGATTTGCATAATACTTTCCATCCTTAGCTATTGTCTAAAATAATCGGTCGATCTTACACCAACAATTAGCACTTGATGTAAAAAAATACCGGCAAAGTTCAAATGCATTAAAACTAATGCTTCTAGCTTTCTTAGTGCTTCTTCAACCAGTTTTTTTAGCACAAAAGATAAAGCTGCTTTACAAAACATTAAGAAAGCCATCTCAAATGAAGCCTAGGCCACGTAAACCTTTCACGGTTTGCACAAGTAGCTTTCAACAACTCTCTTAATTTTTTCTGTGATAACCCAAACACGATAGCAAGTTTAACATTGCCTTAATTATTCCAAAAAAATATTGTGAGGCCTAATAGGATCAAATAGCATGTCTCAAGAACTTGGTTTCAGAGGACATTGAGCATTTTTACTACATGTCAACAAATCACTAATCATAGCCTATTTTTTCAAGGCAAGCTTTCATGTAAGAAGTCAGACTATTTATTCTGAAGGAGCATGTTCCCACTGCTTGCTATTATTCTCTATCTTAATTGAAGACCCATTTTTGAGGAAGTTATGGTACCAATAGGCAGAAAACTTTGGCGTCCTCTCATGTCCACTATCCTCAAAATTCACATGGTATAGCCCAAATCGTGTTGAATACCCAGACAACAGCTCAAAAGCATCCACAAATGTCCAAATAAAGTATCCTCTCACATCTACTCCATCCCTATTTAACAATATAGACAAAATAAAGCTATAAGAAGAGTATAAATGAATAATGTACTCTTCGTGATAGCCTAAATAATAGGGATAAAATTGATGATGATGATATGCTATTCAATTTTATAGTACATTAGTCTGTCATGTTACCTGATAGAATCAAGAACACTTCTGATAAAGCCGCTTAGAAAGTATGTCCTTCCCACGTCATTCATTGTATCAACAACTCCCAAGCCATAACCTTTTTAGATGCATAAAGTTCTAGTAATTGAACAACATTGTTGAAGCTTAAACAATGACTTATTTTGAATTGAAGTTCCTAACATTATGCGATCTCAAAGTTACACTCTTTCGCATGGCAAACAAACTTCCTTGAAATATAGCAGCTATACATGAATCTTGAGGTTTTTTTTTTTTCTATTCTCTATTGTTCTAACTAATTATTTTAAAATTGCAAAAGCATTATAACATAGTTCTATGGATTTAAGATGGACATACCATTCTCATGAACGAATATAGGAGGATTTCTGTAGGTCTTTTTGAGATAATTAAGCAGTTTTCAAAGACTTTCAAAATCATTGATCAATGCAGTAGGTGGAAGAATCTGGATTTACACACATGTTTAGTCACACATCATAAAACTACATTAGAGGATGACTAAAAAATAACTAGAGTTAAAATGGCAGATTTATGATATCTTACCCGACTTACTGGTGGAACATTCTTGTACGCTGCAATTTATAGAATTGCATGTGAATATCTAAAATTGAAAGCTACCTTCAATCTATATGAAATAGTTACTTTAAAAAAAATGCCACCTGTGAATTTAGCAAACTTGTCTGAGCTTGAATCTCGAGGAATTGTCTTATCAATAACAGGGTCATCAGCCACGTACAATGCGAAGTAGTAGTTTATACCAATGAAGTCATCTGACCCCTTCACTCTTTCAGATTCAAAATAAGTGAAAGATGGGAGCCTTGAGCCTGCATTTTTCTTCATGCTATCAAGGTACTCCCCGAACAAGATTGGGTTCAAGATCCTAAAAAATGACATCCATTTACAAATGCTAGTGGAATTAGGGGTGCATGCATTCAAATATAGACATATAGACAGATAAACTGCACATAAGAGAGAGAGAGAGAGAGAGAGAGAGAGAGAGAGAGAGAGAGAGAGAGAGAGTCCAACATTGTTTTCAAGTCTAAGTCTTTAAATTCAAGATTAAGGACATCAACTCTGTTTTACGAGAAGGATACTTCATAAGCCAGAAGGAACTTGTTTTTAAAAGCTGAGATCATCTACTTTGATTCACTACGTTGCAATACGAACAGGCTATCAGAGACTAAACCGTCCACTTTGATTCCAAGAAAAATACTATATTGGCAAACTGGTTCAAAGGGAGAATGTTGAGACTATGATATGATGAGATGTCTTTACAATAGTTATTTGTGTATGCAACATAAAAATATGTGTAAAAGCATCCACTCATATAATTCAAAACCTGAGAACTTATTCTAAGCATCATTTAATGATGGTATTAAACAGTTCTTTAATTTACAAGATAAAGTATGAAACTTCTATGTAATTGAACGAATAAGAAGTTGTTTGAATTTCGAAGAGGTAAACATGCATTTAGAAAAAATGCTATTTCTATTATAAAACTTGAGTCTCAATGATTATTTGATAAAAAGCTATTCCTCAAAGGTATGTAAGGTTTGGTATGCCATAAATACAAGTGTATGTGGGCATATGCATGCATGGAAAAAAATTAAACAATTAGCTTACCAGCCTAGGATGAAGTCAAGTGCTCTCTTTGTTGCCATAGCATCTTCGGTAGAATTTGTTAATGGTGTGAACCAAATAGAGTAGATGTTGATGCCAATCTGTCCTTTTTGTATAGTCTGATCACAAAAGAATAACAACAATGTTGAGATCATCTATGTGAATCCTTTTTCTCCCTTTTGTCTTCTAAAGAGTTAAATTTTCATATAAATTTAACAAAGAAAGCCCATTTCTAATATTTTCTAACCAAGTCTTTTTAGGTCTACCTATATCTTTTTTAACATAAAACTTTGTCAATTGGCAATGAATTTTTTTTAGGAAAAAATAGTCATTGCTTGCATTTTAAAATAAAGCTTCTAAATTTGTTGGTATGCTCCTAAGTTGAATGAAACATTGACCTACTTGATATTTTTTCCTGTACAACTCAGCTGCTGCAGAATGAGCCAATATATAATTATGAACAGTGATATATGGCTCTATTGTGGAATTGCCTCCACTACAATTAGCACCATAAGGATGTGAACATCGACGAGGAGGAAAAAAACCATAATCAAAGGAGGCCAAGGAGTTAATGTTGGGCTCATTCATGGTGGTCCAATAAGAAACCCTATCACCAAATTCTTTAAAGCATACATCAGCTAGTTCTTGGAAATCATCACTGCAAAAAAAACTTCAATTTAGTCAGAAAAAATAGTTGTTCATCATTCTTTTCATTATATTATTATTCATAAAATATAAAAATTTACATGATTTTTGTTCTCAACCATCCTCCATACTCATCTTGAAGCACCTGAGGAATGTCTAAATGATGGAGTGTCACGTGCGGCTGAATGCCTATTTCATTTGAAAATAGAAAATAAATTAGAACTAGATGTTACAATGCCAATTTTAAGGAATATAGAGGTGTTTTATGTTCAGTTGATAAGTGATGATATTTATTCTAATTCTTAAAGCAAGGCCCAAATTTTTGGGAGAACTTGAATGCTTCCATTTTGGCCTGAATGACATGAGCTATTAAGTCTCTTTTATTTCCACTTAGAAATAGAGACATTAGTATCTGTAAGCTCAGTAGAACAGTCTTCCATCTTGATTAATAAAATGATGTCAAAGTTTAACATATCAAAATACCATGTTTGATCAATTCGTCAATGACATTGTTGTAATACTTCAAACCTTTAGGATTCACTACTCCTCTTCCATCTGCAGTATGAGATCCAACATAAATACTTTTGAATGAAAAAATAGCGGGCTTTCTTAATTTAACAAGTAGTGGACGTTTACTCATCCCTAGAATCATACATATTTTCCAATTCATTATAAAAAAGGTAGCTAATTAACTCAACTTATCATTTAGTTTTATTTAGCTATCATTTCCTTACCATATTCATAAACATATCTACCTATATGTCTCCTTAAACAAGTTTCAAACTTTAGCTTTCTCCTATGCTTTATATTGGATGACTATCCAAAAGTTAGCTATAATATTATTTAATCTAATAATAAAGGGAAATGCATCACAAAACGGAATTTCTGAAAACTTTATATGGTAGTGATCATCATTACACAATGCCGAACACCATTAATATTGTATAATGTATGCAAAAAATCAAAGTTACTTTTGTTCATTTAATAATAACAATAAATTTTCAAAGAGAAGAGAAAAATCAAATGACAATGGCACTTTTTTTTACTTGCACACAATAATGAAGAAAATGGTAATAAATTGCTAATATATAGGTAATAGCTTCTAGAAATAATAATATGGTTGCCTATTTATTATTAACTGATTGAATGAAAAGTTTACCCAGTTAAGCACAACAAGTAATTATTTTTAAGTCAATTTCAAATGTGCCAGAGTTAATATTACCATCTCAAACAAACAAGGTGATCATGGTTGGAAACATGTGATTTTGCAAACTCAATCATTGAATATATTGTTTAAGGTAGATTTAAGGTAAGTATGGGAATATCCAAAATTTACTAAACCATAAAAGGAAAATTCCAGCTTTTTTGATGCATAACATACTTGGGAGGAGCCTTGGCCAGGAGATAGATAATCTATAAGCTTCAAGCCCAGTATCACTCATGAGCTTGATGTCTCCCTGCAAGATTCAGAGACATCATAATAACATATTGTAAGGCACACTATACTGAACAATGCCTTAAGAACCCTTCTTTTGCTATCTTTTAAAGAATGAAGATGCTAGAAATAGTAATATTCTGAAGACACCTATCATAATAACAATTACTAAATGCTCTTTCATGTACATGAACTATGTATTTAGAACAAGTTAGAGATGCAATAGTATAAATTTAATACACATTAATCTCCTATATTATCCATTTTATAGTTTTAAATTGAATTTTCTCTTCAACTCACTCGCTTATAATAAATAAAGTATCATAACTATATTATCCTTTCCACATCAATCCACTGATCAGCCAAATTTGTTAACATTTTTAAAAATATTTCCTATAGAAATGAAAATCCACTTTATTGCAACAAATATGAGGTTATAATGCTTACTTGGGATGGAAAAAACATCATTATTCAAGAAAGTGCTTGTATTAGTTGTTATTCTCTAGAAGATCATAGGCAATGAAATTTGTTTTTCTCTAAATGCAGCTATTTCTGAATAAGTCACCTAGAACATATCATGCAAAATAACCAGGGGCAGATCCAACTTCTTTTTTCAAGGTGGGCAAAAAAATTTATTTTGGGTGGGGATGGGTACAAACGTTTAGGATTTGATAAAATTATGGCAAAATTTTTTTTAGAGGGGCAAAATATCCAAAATACTCAAAATATTCCAAAATATACCTTCTAAAATAAAATTTTTTTTTTGAGGGTGGGCATTCCCCCCCCCCCCCTCAATCCAATGGGGATCCGCCCATGGAAATAATGTGCATTGTTTTTTGGTTGTGTTATTGTTATTATGCTATATTATATCTATGAAATAAACTCACTACTACTCTTATAAGATGGATAAACCGCTCCATAAATGTTAACTCAGGTCATAAATGTCAATCGGACTCCTTGTGCTCATGCAGAGAATTAACATCATTATATATAAAAGTATTTGTCAAGAAATAAAGAAATGTTTCAATGATTGCAACAATAATAGTTTGCATAATAAGAAATCTACTTTATATTCACAATTACAAATGTTTACAACTTTATTACTTAATTGAATGGATTATGTAAATTGTTCCGTATGTATCTCATGACCAATTCGATCAAACACAAAAAGAATAGTGACACTTGATATGATGTTACACAAAAAAGGTTTGAAATACCTCAACTACAATGAAAGCTACCTAAACATCACAAGTTTTTGAAATGGATTATACTAACACATCTAGAGCAACAAAAATATCAAAGAAGCACCCCTCATGCTCAACTTGATCGAACAAGACAAGAATGGCAAATGATGGATGGGATGTTAAGAAAATCCTCTCAATCATCACCTTGTTTACAAAATGGATCATTTCAACATGTATGAAATGCTAAAAATACTTAGAAATGACCCTTATTATCACCAAATAGCAGCGAGATAAAAAAAATGATAAGTTACATATTCAGTGTCATACCAAGGTTTAAACAGGTGAAATTGGGAATCAAGGCGTTTTGTCTTAGCGAGGCCAGGCGTAAGTCTTGAGGCGGATCAAGAAATAAGCCTCGAAATGAGAAAATGAAATACAAAAAAATATAAATTACTCATAAATTTGACAAAAAAAAAGAAATAAATTATGAACATAATGACTTGTTTGAAAGTAAATATTATTGGAACACAAGTAATTATAATTAGATTCAACTTAAATACTCACTTAAAACTTAAATACATCCCAGGATCAAGACCCAAGGTAGTCTCATCATCACTTTGGTAGTCTTCAGAAGAAGACTCGAAGTTTATGTCAAAATCATCAAATCTTTTTCAACTATAATATTATCTTCCTATCCCCTATACCAGTTAATATTTCATTAGAAATAATCTAAAATAAAATTAAAAAAATTAATAATACAAGGTCGAAATTTTAATGCCATTTAAAGGTAAGAGAGAGAAGCTCCACAAATCAAGGAAGGATTTGGAAGAACAACTTGAAGATTTCGGGTGCTTGAATTGGAGATGGTAGAAGGTGACCGATCATCTACGGATGATCGAAACACCAAAGCCGTTTTATCTACCGTGAGTCCAATCATGTTGGATTCAAAAGGTAGATTCTCCTTTAAACACATTTCACCTCACAATTTTCGGATTTTAGAATCTCCTCTTGTGATCAAAGAGGGAGGCTTGTTGGCAAAACATAAGGCCTTGCCGGATTTAAGTATAGGAAAAGAGGTAATTTCTAACAATTTACCTATATCTCCTTTACCAAATTCTTTGTTTGGAGCAAATGACAAAGAAGCTTCTTCTTCAAAGAGTACTTTTGTTGATATTTTGAAGAACAACAAGGATATTGACCTCAATATCAATAATCCTAATTTTTCTTCAAATATGTGGATCAAAAAACCACACATTAAAATTACTTGGAATAAAAATCTGGATGAGAATGAAGATTCAAATGTGGTTAAATTGGATATGAAGAAAGAAAAATCCAATATTCAAGTTTTGAATAAATCTTTGGTGGTTAAAATGCTTACAAAAAATGTTCCTTTCTCAAAATGCTCTATTGAATTAAGAAAGCAATGGAAGAAATATGGAGGATTTCACATAACCCTGCTTGGCCTAGATTGGCTATTATGTTCCTTTCAATCTTATGAAGCCATGGAAGAAGTCCTCAATGGAGGACCTTGGTTTGTAGGAGGTTTTGCAATTGGGTTAGACAAATGGTCTCCTAATTTCTCTCCTAATCCATTGAAGGGTGTTTCTTCCCCATTATGGGTTCGTCTTCCTCACCTACCCCTTCACTGTTGGGATGAGTCCAATATCACTAGAATTGTCTCTAGGATTGGAACTCCATTACTATTAGATGGTAATATGTTTAGGTGGGGAAGAAGAGAGTTTGCTAGAGCATGCATCCGAGTTAATTTGAACTCTAAACTTCCTACTGGAATATGGGTTGAAGGGTTGCATGGTAGATTTTTTCAAAATTTTGAATATGAAAATCTATCTTCACTTTGTTACAAATGTGGGAGAATAGGACATATTGATTCAGTTTGTCCTAATGTTGAAGAAATTCCTTCCATCTCAAATCATACCAATAATCCTTATGGTCCATGGATGCAAGTGAAATTCAAAAGCAAAAAGAAATCAGTGAGAAATCAATTTAATTCCAAGAGTATTTCAACATCAATAAAATCTAGAACGGGTCCTCTTCATGAACCAGATGAAAATACTCAAGCTTTGATAGACGGGAAAGGTCTAAATCAGATGGTAGATCAAGTTGAAGATGCAGGTTTCATTTGCCTAAATGAAGAAGTTGTTGAATTCAAGGAAGGAGACGAAGTGGAGGTTAATCAAAATTTGAAAATCATAACTGTCCAGCTTAATCCACAGGATTCTGGTTTTGTAACAAATCCAATTAATGCTTTGGCTGAAGTGGATAATATGGAAGCTAGTTTGTTAGAAGGAAAAAATGAGATTGAAACTGAAATTGTTGAAAATCTGGACATTCAAAATTCAAATTTTGAAAGTTCTAATCTTGAGATGGTAGCTGAACCTCCGGTTATTAAAATTTCTGCTCAAAATTCAAAAGACAATTTGTTGTATCCAAAGGATGTAGAGGTTCTAGAGCCGGCTTCCTCTCCAAAAAATCCACAGAACTCGGAGGCTGAAAAGAAGGATGTTCAAATTTCGGCCTTGACTCCTACAAAGACAACCGAATCTCCTCATGGTGCAGTAATTCAGGGAGCTCATAAAATAGATTTTACCACAACTACTTTGGTGGCTGATGCTAGTGTAATTGGTAATTACACTCATACTACACTCCATGATTCTTCTTCTTCTCCATCAGCTATTAGTTTGAATTTTAAAAAGACTATTCTTAAAAAAGATAAAAAAAATTTTAAGATTGGTTCCCCCGGCTCAAAGCATGTTTTATTCAAAGAACTTCAAGTATTGGGACCGGTGAAAGATTTACCTAGAAGGAAGATGGCTGAACACAAAGAGAAGAATGGTGGGAAAGGTTCTTCTTTTCTCTTAGCTCACTAATATGAAGAAGGATTCTTCCGTGAATAGCAACAAATTAGAGTTATTTTTGAAGATAGAGAATATGATCTTAAAGTTTGGTATAACTATACCAAACTTTTGGAATTTATTATTGAAATGTAATTTTATTTTTAGCTTTCATTTCCTTTTTCTTAGTTTAATTTGTTATTTTAAACTTTTCCTAATTGTTTATGAGTTCCTTACTAATTCTTATTCTCTAACTGGATGGGAACTCTGGAATACTAATCAACCTTCGGGTTGTCTTATATTTTGGTATCCCCTGCATCTCAACAGTTTCAAAATAGGAGTTAGTGGATTTCATTACAATTATAATAAGTTTAAATTAACAAATTACATTTTAATAAGGTCCTTTTTTGTTGTTAAAAAAAAAAGGATCATTTAGTTCTTTTTAGTAGTTTGTATTAGGTTATCTAGTTTTTATTCTAATGCAATTTATGCATTTTCTCAAAAAAAAAATCATTGAATGTTTTTAAAGTTTCAACCTCACTTTGTTTCTTTCTTTTATATAGTTATGAAGTAGAAGCTGATCTCAATTTAATAGACCTTTCAATCTCAACAATAATTGCTTCATTCTCCTCGTCATCATATGATTGTCCTTCAATTTCAAGAATATCAACACTTCTAGAAGTTACCCATTCATTATTAGATTCTAAATCATCAACAACTAAATGATTTAATTTATTGTCACTAGTTCTTTACTTATGTAATTTGATGTGCTACTACTTGAGTTTTTTGTTAAGCATAACATGAACAAGTTTGTTCATATATACTGTAGCCAACCAATTTCTTCTCTTTATATGAATTTAGTTAAAGTTACTCTAATTATGCTCATATGCAGAAGCCGAATAGGTTAGGCTAAGAACTTTAATTTGTTGGTGGAATTTTGAAAACATGTTTCGAAAAGATTAGTTTTCTTTGGGAGCTTTAAAATTGAGATTTAATTCTAATTCTAAAATCGAATCATCCCATTGGAAAAATTATATCACCCCGAAGGACGAACATAAAATTTCATAACGGCGTTCAGATTTAGAATTATGAAATTCATCTTTAATATTATGACCGGATGCTAAAGAGAACTTCTTATGGCCACGAAGGGTCAAAATGAGGTTCAACTGAATATCCAGCTACAATATTCAAGAAGTGTGATCGTTAGGTTCACATCCAAAGCCTTATCAAAGAAAGATGTATCTCCCCGAAGGGAGAAAATATCATTCGATGATAATTCTTTGAATATGATAATAATGATCACTAATATTTTAAATTTTCCCAAAGAAATCCAATTGAGTTTTGAAAAATCAATTTTTTAAAATCAGGTGCGTGTGTGGTTCTAAATCTCCTACGAGCGCAAGCCCTCGTAGTTAATTACATCGTAAGAAAACGAGGTCTCCTACGAAAACTCTCGATTAAAATAATGGCAAAATTTTGTTAGAATTTCTAGGAGTGATATCAAAGTATGAATAGAATTATTGGAAAATCAAAAGGGAATGGATCAAAATTGAGCAGTTATTAACGGAGTCAAAGGATGAGAGGTAGGGGACACTTTGAGATTCCAGAACCATCCGGAAGTGTCCCAACTTAATCTAAGTGTTGGGCTTTATGTTTTAGGATTGAAATGAAGCTTTAATTAGAGTTAAGTATTTTATTAGAAATTTGGGACTATATTCCCGAAATTTCGGGTCTTATAATCAAAGATCTGCCCCGGATCCTAAATCTATTTTGGACACTGGACCACAGTCGTCCGATCCTAACTAATGCAGTGCAAGGTCTGGACTTACCCCGGCCTGGATTGGGGAGCCAGCTAACCACCTAATCGATTTAAAATACATGAATCTGGTCTTTTTATGAAAGAATGGTAGGGACGTTGTAATTAAAGTTTTGGAGAGTTGGGGCCGACATCTAGAGACTCTCCTAATTGGCCCCTTTGACTTATGTCGGGTGCTAAAATGCTAAGGACTATGAATTTAAAATTTTGACTCTTTAATTTGTATCTAATGCAATGCATGCTGGTTAACAACCTCAAATCAAATATGCTTGAAAATTTTAAAAACAGGCTTATAAAATAATTTTTTAGAAGACTGGACATCCCCAGGTCCGGCACCTCGTCCTCATAGGTCAGACTATCCGGACTCTACCCGTAGGCGGGGAAGGGTCTAAAACAAGGAAAGAAGAATACAAAAATATGCATGCGACCCCGGGGGCGATCCCCGGCTAATTCCCTAGATTCGTTATCTTTCTATGTTGTTTAGACTCACTAAAATTTTAGACTTTCAAAATTATGAGTAGAAAAGTTTCACACCCTCACGAGCCTCACGTATCTAGGCGAAAACAAAGAGCGGCATGCAATCGCCAAAAAAACTAGTAAAAACAAGTAATCCTAGAGGCAATCAAATCATCACATCAAATATAAATTAATTAATAAATGTCCATAGGCAGAATTGCCTTGCTTATTACAAACCAGAATATTGCAGAAAGTAAAGTGGTCGGGCACCACTGACAACAACCCAGATTCTAAGCCTAGTAATGACGCAAGTTATTTTGAGTGGGATACTCTCAATCTTCAAGTCTTCAAATCTTCAATCTCATTCTTCTTTGGACTCCTTTTCTTCAATCTTCTTGGAATCTTCGTAGTGGATTACCCAAATGGACAAGAGGGCACTTCCCTCTAAGGGGGAAGGCCACTCTTTCCTCTTTGGGTAAGGAAGAGGTATGATCCAAATTTGGATTTCCAAATGGAAAAGGAGTGTTCCCTAAAGGGGTATCCTTTCCTCTTTGGAATCCAAGCTTTGGATCTATGTATCCCAATTCAAAATAAACTTTCACAACACTTGACACTTGCACAAATTACATTTATATCAAAATAAAAGATCTAGACTCACCTGCAGGGTTATCCTAAGCAATTAATATATATAAAGCAGTTATTCCCAAGCAGTTGTATATGAGCAAAAAAAAGTAAACACACTGGCCACGCTCTTTTTATGATTTGGGGGCTTTAGCAGCTGAAGCACCTGTGCAAAGAGTTTATAATATTTATGCATTTTTTTTATTTGCCCCTTTTTTTATTGCCCTGCATGAGCGTGGCCACCTGCAGAAAACTGTGTCAACATCCAGATCGTACCTAACCTAAGGGTAATCTAGTCGCCAAACACATCAATCCATCCACAGAGTACAGAAAAAAGTAAGCAAACACAGCAAAGCAATTTCATCCACAACATGCAGTGAAAACTACGAAAAACCCGGCACAGAGCAGTAAAGTAAACACCGGCCTAACCTAGATCTTGAGTTGGTTATCCTAGCACATCACCTAAAGTGTGTGAGAAAGGTCGTGTGGCTGGGGTAGATCCTAAAGTGGGTTATTAATTGAAGTTGTCTAAAGGTTTGGATTTGTTAAGGCTTAGAAAGGGGGGGGGGTTTAGATTAAAATTTAAATATTAATGAATTAAGAATTTTAATTAGAAGTATTTTTAGAAGTTAATTTATTGCTACCTTTGTTTCACACCGAGGCCGTGAAGTTTATTTTACCTTCCTTGGGGCTAAGCTAATAGCTTCGTAGGCCTGGGTTAGCCAGTAGCAATCGGGGTTAATTAAGTTATTTAAATTGGTTAGAATTAAAAAAAAAGGTGGATTAATATAAAGAAATGAGTTAATTACTAATTTTTAAAGTTGATTAATTTAAGTTTGCCATTAATTGATTCGTGGCGTTGTGCCACCAGGCTCGAGGAACCAGCCTCCTTAGGACACTTAGCCCCACAGCCCGGAGTAGTCCAGCCGATAAACCAAATTAATGTAATTGAATTAGAGATTTTTTTTTTAAAATGTTAAATAATTAAAGATTAATCTATTTTAAGATTTAACACCCCTTAGAATCCATTCGTGGCGGTGCCACCAGGCTCGAGGAACCAGCCTCCTTAGGACACTTAGCCCCGCAGCCCGGAGTAGTCCAGCCAATAAACTTCAACTTTAGGGTGGTTGTTGTGTTTTAAAGGATTTGTTAAGTGTTTTAAACATTAAACCAATATTTTCTGAGTTTTAGAATGATTTTGAGCTTTTATGAATTTTTGAATATTTTAATGATTTAATTAAGGGGTTGAAAAATTGACTTTTTGATTAAGACCAAATTCTGGAATGTTTGTATTTTATTAAAATACTAGACCTTACTACGATCAGTTTGAAGGTAAGTACGTTGAAATCGGATTTTTCTGCATTTTATTACGAAGGTTTGAAGTTCTGAACTAGTTTTGACTACGGTTTGACCAATTTGTTGACTTTTTGAAATATTGCAGATTTCTGGAGTTTAACATTTTTAATAAATATTAGAGCTTATTAGGAATTGAATGCAAGTGAGTTTGGGTGATTTGGATTTTTCTAGAATTAGTTATGGATTATTGAAGTTTGGGCATTTTAATGAGTTTTGGGAATTTCTTAATTAGAAGGCCTCTTTTGTGATTTTGCTCCAAACAAGTTCCCAATCTCTTGAAAACACCTCCAAAGGTCAGAAATAACATAAGGAGGGATCCCCAAGTGTTTGGGAGATTTTGGGATTTTTTAATTATTATTAATTAATTATCTTAATTAAATATTGATTTTCACTTAAAACTAAATTAGGGTTTAAATTGCTGTCAAATCAAGGGGATTTCAATTATTATGGATTAAGGACCAGATTCTGGTCAGTTTGAGGGTTTATATGTGATTTTTGGATTTAAATTGTATTTATTACATTTTTTAGAAGTTTTAAAGGCTTAATTAAGGGTTTAAGACTTAGAAAATTAATTAGGGGACCCAATGACCTCAAAAATTAGTGAAAATTTCTCTAGGGGCTGAGGGTGTCACTAAGTTCAAATGTTCAAAGTTTCAACTCAAGGGGAAGTGAATCCTAATTATTGAAATTTTTCTAAGTTTTCTATACATGAGTCCTTAATTATTGTCCTTAATTGTGTCACTAGTTTTGAATAGGTTTAAATCAAAGTTCCCCTAACCCTTTGAGTAAGCATGGCATGTATACACAAATAGCAAGCAAACAAGTCCTTAGATCTAGGAGAACCTAGGCTAGGTGGTGTGTGCACCTTAAGCATGCAATTAACTAATTAACATAATTAAGACAAAATTAGTGAATAATCAAGGAATTATTATCCACTAATCATCCCCTTTATTTCTATTCAAATATGCTCAATCTACATTTTAAGATTTCAAGTGACCTCTTAAACATTTAAAGATTTAAATATATATAGCCTCAAAATATATTTTAAAATATATAAATATAAAAAAAGATTTTTTTTTTAAAATATTTAATATTTAGTTAAATATAAAAAAAAATATTAAGATATTCAAATGATTCCAATTAATATCAAAACCTGTTCAAGTAATATTGAAAATTTTCCTGGAGATCAGTCATACACTCAAAGACATGCATGCCAAGTTTCAGGTAAAAAAAAATTATACATAATTAATTTAAAAATAAAATACACATTTCTGTATTTCTCAAATTACCATTAAAATAATAGATAAAAAGGTTTGATTTTATTTTTAAAATAAACTAGACAGAATACTGAAGAAAATGATATATTATACTCATTTTTTGGTTCTGTATTTAATTTACTATAATTTTTTAAAGTTTCTGTAATTAAAACAAATTAAAAACACATTTTCCTTAATCAAACGGCGGCGGTCAGACACGCGGCACGCTCGGAGTCATGCTTGTCAATTGAATTAAGAAAGCTTAATGGGCCCTTAATGGGCTTTTAGGCTAAAACTAGTTGACTTGGTCAACCAGTTGGGTTCAGGGGCTAGAAATAGATTCAACAAATTCAGAACGTCATCCTGAGTCTACTGGATGTGGTCCCAGGGTTTGGAGGGGTCAATTTGGTCAAAATCACTATTTGAACCCTTAAGGGCTTGTTTGGTCAACCTAGGTTGACTTGGTCAACCAGGTTGACCCAGGGTCTGGGTTTGGGCTCAACAGGTTTGAAATGATACTTTAAGGTTAATGGAAGTGGTTGGATGACTTAGAGAGGTCATTTGGGTCAAAACACATGTTTGGACCCTTAAAGGGCCTCTTGGGTCAAACCAGTTGACTTAGTCAACCAGGTTGACTCAAGGGTTGGAAATAGGTTCAAAAGATTTGAAATGACATTTGAAATTTGTCAAAGGTGGTTGCATCCAATTTGGAGCTCATTTGGTTTGAAATCCCTATTTGGGCCCCATAGGGGTATTTTGGTCAATTTTGACCTATTGGTCAAAAATGGGTCTGAAAAAATGCAGTTTACTGCTCAATGGGTTAAAATCAAGGGTCTGGAAGTGATTGGAGGCTTGGATAAGGGTTCCAAGGTCAAGATCTCAAAGGGGTTAGGTTCAGTGGCATAGGCTGTAAATATTTGAAGGTTTTACAGCCTTCGAATTTTAATTCAGATCCTGGGGTTAGAGACCTCAGAATGAGCTCAAAGTTGGAGGGTAACCTCTAGAGACATGTCTTATCACTTTGCAAGTGATAGACCCTGGATCAGAGATCATTTGACTGGGTTTTAAAATGTTTGAAAAATCTCTGAAAAGGGTGATTAGGACAGGGCCTCTAGAGTTTGGATTTGAGTCTGAATTCTTGGTTTGGATTTGATTTGAAGTTTGAATTAATTTGGATTTGAATTGGATGGAGTTTGAGATTCAAATTGATCACAGGTAGGAATCAAATTGAAATTGGAGTGGATTAAATATAGGAATTGATTTAAAATTGAGGTTGATCAAGGGTGGAGATTGATTTGAAGTTGGAGTGATCCTAAGGTATAGAAGAATTCTAAGATCCAGGATTTAAGGGAATCCTAGGCTCTAGAATAGGCTCTAAGGTCTTGGATCTAGAAGGATCCTAAGGTCTAGAGTGGATCCTAGGGTCTAGGATTAAATCTGGGTTCTGGATGGGTCTTAGTGACCTCATACAAAAATGAGGTCAACAAATGGACCCCCAATGTGTGTAGTAGAAGGAACTTCTGCTGCACACATTGGCGTTGACCGAATGGAAGTAGAATCCTGAGAGTGAAGGGGAGATCATCTCCCAACCTCAAGCCTATAGGATGCTAATGGAAGGCTTGCACCTATTGGATAAGGAAAACTGGTAAAACCAAGGTAGGGAATACCTAACCTTGGGTCTAAGGAAGGGCATCACCCAGCCTTAGGTCTACAGGATGTTGATAGAAGACTTACTCCTAGTAGACAAGGAAACTGGAGAAACCAAGGTAGGGAATACCTAGCCTTGGGTCTAAGGAAGGGCATCACCCAACCTTAGGCCTATAGGATGCTGATAGAAGACTTACTCCAAATAGGCAGATTAACTGGCAAACTAGGATGGTGCCACGAAGGGCGTACTCCACCACTAGCGAATGGGAATCAGGATGGTGCCACGAAGGGCGTACTCCACCACTAATCCCTGAGTCAAATGCTAGGGTGGTGCCACGGAGGGCGTACTCCACCACTAGCGGATCTAATCCTAAAGGAAAGGAAATGCCTAACCTTAAGGAGAAGGCGAAGAGCGTTAAAATAATAAATAAACTTAAAAAAAGGTAGAATCAAGTTGTAAATCAAGAAGAGGAAGTTTTATTAATTGATAAAATGAGCTACATCAAGCATAGTATTTCTTAAGGAAACGCCCATTAACAGGTAGCATTGGGTGGTTCCCTTTACAATCTACTAACTGATACGAGCCTCCTTCGTAGACAGTCTCTATAACGAAGGGTCCTTCCCACGTAGGTTCAAATTTGCCTCCCAGCTTCCGATGGGCCTAGATAGGCCTCCGAAGGACCAATACCAAGTCTCCCGCTTGGAAGGTCCTAGGTCGCACTAACTTGTCATGGGCTTGAACCATACGGGATTTATACAACTCTAAACTTTGTTGAGCTTGGAGATGTCGCTCTTCGAGGCCTTCGAGTTCTTCCAATCGTAGTTTTGCATTTTGTTCATTGGTAATTTGATTCTGAACTGCAATTCTAAGCGAAGGGATTTGTATTTCCAAGGGCAGAACAACCTCAGATCCATACACTAGTGCAAACGGGGTGGATTGGGTCGGGGTTCTATAAGTGGTACGATAAGCCCACAAAGCTTCCACCAACCGCTCATCCCACTGCCGTTTGTTATCATCAAGGGTCTTTTTGACAATTTGCACCAAGGTTTTGTTGAAGGCCTCGGCCAATCCATTCGCCCGAGGGTAATAGATCGTCGAATATCTCCAATCAATATTATGGCGCCTTACAAAACTATTGATTTTTGTAGACTTGAATGCGGACCCATTATCGGATATGATTCTGCGAGGTACGCCGAATCGATATACAATATGGTCACGAAAGAATTTTAAGACATGGTGTGATGTTACGTTTCGTAGGGGAATTGCTTCCGCCCATTTTGAAAAGTAATCAGTTGCTGCTAATATGAAACGATGACCTCTCGCGGAGGGAGGGTCAATCGGCCCAATGATATCCGTGCCCCAACTCTCGAAGGGCCACGAGGCTATCGTAGGGTGTAACACATTAGGCGGCTGATGTAAAACCACACCATGGACCTGACATTGATGACAGTGCTTTGCAGTATTCATGCAATCGTCAATCATTGTAGGCCAATAATATCCAAGTCTTTTAATCTTTAATTTCATTTTTGGACCCGATTGATGAGCACCGCACAGTCCTGAATGAACTTCATTAACAATCTTCTGGGCTTCTCGCTTGTTCAAACAGCGCAGCCACATGTGATCAAAGGACCGACGGTATAACAGATCATTAACTAGTGCATATGATAGGGCACGTTTCTTAATCTGGTTGGAGAGTGATTTATCCTGGGGAAGCTTCCCTTCTTTAAGGTAATCGACTAAGGGTCGTCTCCAATCGCCTTCTTCGTCAATCGTCGAAGAGGCAGAAAGGATCTGAAGGGGAGTCTTACTAATGTGTTCCAAATCTATAAGGGAGAGGGTCTTACGACCCTGTATCTCTATAGGGATGGAATCCTCCTCAGGACATGCAAATTCCTTTGCAAGTTTTGCTAAGGCATCCGCCGCAGAATTGCTTCCACGGGGAACCCTATACAAAGTAGCAATGGGGATTTGTTCCAACAAGTGAAGTGTATACTGGTGATATCTTAGGAGATTCGGATTCAAGACTTTATAAGTTCCGGCGACTTGGTAAATAACCAGTTGGGAATCTCCAAAGATCTTAATCTCTTTAATCTCCATTAGAATTGCAAGTTCCAAACCAGTTATCAGAGCTTCGTATTCAGCTTCGTTGTTTGTGCAAGGCTCCGACAAGTGGTAGGAAAAATGCATCATTCCTTTTTCTGGTGTAATAAAAATTAGACCGACTCCAGCCTTTCCAGGAATTACAGATTGTTGGGTCGCAATCCTACGAGAGGATGCTGCCCCATCAAAATATAATTCCCAGATGGCCTCTCCAGATTCCCCCAAACTCATGATTTGTTCGTTGGGTAAATCATCGTTCAGAGGAGAATCTGCCGGCAGCGGGTGTGCTGCCAGAAAGTCGGCAACAGCCTGTCCTTTCACAGCACGAAGAGGAGTGAAAGTAATCTCAAATTGCAACAATATCATAGACCAATGAGCTAAACGTCCTGACAACGTAGGTCGGGTCATAAGATATTGCAAAGGATTAACTCTTGAAATCAAACTCATTGAGTGGGAGAGCATGTAATGCCTCAGTTTCTGAGCTGCAAAAACTAAAGCAAGACAATGCTTCTCTATTGACGGGTATCGAATTTCAGTAGGAAGGAGTCTTCGACTAAGGTAGTAGAGAGCATTCTCTTTTCCTTCGTCGTTAACTTGAGCTAACAGGGCACCTAAAGACTCATCTAGAGCTGCGGTGTAGAGGATTAATGGCTTTCCCGGAATCGGAGCTGCCAAGACTGGCGGGTTAGAAAGGTATTGTTTGATATCGTCAAAAGCATTCTGACACTTCTCGCCCCATACAAATTTAGTATCCTTTTTCGCAAGGACAGAAAAGGGTTGACATCTCCCGGAAAGATTAGAAATAAACCTCCTTATATATGCCAATCTACCTTGTAGAGACCTTAACTGAGTAAGACTCTTAGGGGATGGCATATTTAAGATGGCTTCAATTTTAGCAGGATCTATCTCGATTCCGCGGTGCCTCACTACGAATCCTAAGAATTTTCCCGAAGCGACGCCGAAGGCGCACTTCAAGGGGTTCATTTTCAAATCGTAGCGGCGCAACCGTTCGAAAACAACTCTTAAGTCATACAAGTGAGCCTCTTTAACCTTGCTCTTGACAACTAAATCATCAATATAACATTCAACTTGATTATGAATTAAGTCGTCAAAGATACGGGTCATGGCCCGTTGGTAGGTTGCTCCGGCATTCTTTAAGCCTAATGGCATTACCTTATAACAAAAGATTCCAATAGGGGTTCTGAACGCCGTATTTCTCTCATCTTCAGGGGCCATCTTGATTTGGTTATAACCCGATGAGCCATCCATGAATGAGAAAATAGCATGTGAGGAGGCAATGTCCACCATGAGTTCTGGTATTGGTAGAGGGAACTCATCTTTAGGGCATGCCTTATTCAGATCCCTATAGTCGACACAAATCCGAATCTGACCATTTTTCTTTCGAACTGGCACGACGCTGGCCACCCAAGAGGGGTATTGTTCCTCTCGAATGAATCCGGCTTCTGCCAATTTCTTAACTTCAGAAACGACTTGTTGCTCAATCTCTAAGCACATGCGTCGAGGAGCTTGTTTAACAGGGATGGCATCATGCCGAACTCCAAGTTTGTGAACTGCTACCTCAGCAGGCAAACCTGGCATTTCGTCATATGTCCAGGCAAAGCAATCCCTGAACTCGAATAACAACTGGATTAAGTCTTGGGTTTCACCCTCGCTTAACAAAGTACTTATGAAAATCGGACGGGGGTCATCATCGTTTCCCAGGTTAATTTCTCTCAACTCATCGACTGTCGACTTAATTTCCTCTTCAAATTCAGGGGGTGCATCCCGAACTTGAAGATCATCGGGATCGTCTAAAGTCTCCAAACAGAGTCCATCTAGAGGACAAGGAGGATCTGTAGGGACATTTGGAGAATCGAGGTGGTAAGTTATCATTAGGCAATACTCATCATCATCGAATGAACTAACTATTCCAAAGCCAATACCACTTGTTGGATTTTTATTTATTTTTGTTCGCCAAATATTCTCGTGGTATCTAGCTTGACCCTTAGTCCATCGGTATGGTATAGAACCTTTAGAAAAAGTATTTTTTACACAAACAGGGAAGTAGCCGAAAGGTAATTCCATTAATTCATTAAAGTCTGCCTCCTCAAGGGTTACATCACCTTCGTCCCTTGCGGAGGAGGAGCCAGGAAAGAATTTCTGGACTTTCTTAACTTCACCATCCAAGTTGGGGGCCACTTTGACTTCCAACCCTACAACCCTGCCTGCCGACAGTGGGGTCAGAGAAAGGGCCTCAATCCTTCTAGTGAGCTTTTCATACATTGTTAATTCGGGCTCGTCACTTTTAACTTTTGAAATATCTACCTCAGGGTCACTGTCCTGGTCTAAGGTGAGATCAAATTTTGGAGGAGTATTTATGTTTTGATAATCGAGGGAGAGGGCAGCACCTTGACTTTCTAGTTCACCATCGGAATCTGATTCCAAATCAATATACACAGGTGCTGCTCTCCTGTCTAATGAAGCACGGCCTCGACCTCGTGCCCTTAAAGCCATCCTCCCACCTCTTTGAGGTAATGTGCTTGGAGGTCTAAGGACAACGATATCAGAGTCGTCTTCACTACTCAATTGAATCATTTCTTGACTGATATTTTTATTTTCTTCTTTCCTTTGGTTGAATTTTTGTCCAACCATTTTCTCCTCAAATTTGATCTCTAATTTAGAACGGGACGAGGACCCTTTTGGTACGAAATATGCAGCATCTTCGTAGATCCCAATTTCTTGAATCGAGAATGGTTGCAAATCACCCTTAATCACATGTTCAATGCCGTCTCGTTGATACTTAATGCATTGGTGCAGGGTAGATGGAACCATTCTATATTCGTGAATCCAAGGTCTACCTAGAAGTGCGTTAAAGGACGTAGTCGAATCAATTATATGAAATTTAGCTTCAGTTTTTAAACCTCCTATTTCCAGGAGTAGAGTGATTGAACCTAAAGCTCTCTCGCCCTTCTCGTTGAACCCACGAAGCACCAACCTGTCGGTTGAAAGCTTGCTAGTATCAACTCTGAGATAAGCAAGAGTCTTTATGTTCATCACGTTGACCGATGCACCCGGATCAATAAGGACTCTTGATAACTTGAAATTTCCCACATCTACAGTGATGTAGAGGGGACGATTGTGGTCAGCAGTTCCCAAGAGTAAATCTTCGTCTGAAAAGGTAACCCCAGGGACCTCTTTGAAGTAGAGAGCCTCACCTTCTGAAGTTGCAGCCAACTGTGTTAAGCAAATCTCGGGATCGAGAAGTGCTTTAATTAGAGACTCCCTCATTTCTTTGGAAAGAAGGAGGGCGTCATAAATACTTAATTTTGCTGGCAACTTCCTAAGGTGGGCTAGAACATTGTAATCAACCTTAGGAACGACAGACTCGAAACCCAGAGGAATTAGAGGGAATTCTGGTTGTTGAGGGGAATCCGGACTTAGATTTTCGAATGAGGATTGCTTGCCTTTGTCCTGAGGGGGCAACCTAGGGGGTAAGACTTTACCGCCACGGAGTTGCACCTGCTCGACGTCTTCGGGCGGGCAAACTAGGGCAGTGTCTACACACACCATAGGTGTTGGATCATCATTTCCTGAAAGCGAGTCAGAATCTGAAAGTTCTATCAAGATAGGATTTCCTTGGAAATTGATCTGAGGGAAATCACTTTCTGATAAAGCTTCACATTCGACCTCTTCTTGAATAGTCGAATCAGTGAGGTTGGTTTGATTAACCTCAATATTTATTTCATTAGGAATTTGATTCAAAACAGGAGAGTCATCAATTTGCATTTGAGATTCATGGTTAATCATCAAGACAGAAGTAGAAGGATGTTTTTTATTCATCTTTTGACCCTTCGCCTTTGATGGGGCAAAGTAAAAGTCAGATAACAAAAGAGGGGAAAGGGTTTTAACACTACCATCCGCCATTCTAATACATCTCTCATCTACACACTTCCTCTCTACAAAATCAAATTTTTCTTCTTTTACATTTTTCTCAGTAGTTCCTAAGACTACTGGAGAGGGAAGTGGCTCAACATCCTTCTGCGAAGCGTCCAGGTCAACCTTCCACACCGGGGCCTGGGCTATCGTAGTCAGCTGTTGAGAAAGACGAAAAGACTTGTTAATCGACTTTTTAAGTGCCCGGGACAAAGCAATGTCCCAACCATCTTCAACAAAACAAGAAGAGTTAAGAGGATTACCAGAAATGGTCTTAATTGAAGCCTTTTCTAGATCGACCAAGTATTCCTTAGGTATTATGATGTTACCTTGGGTGTAGTTCCTCTCAAGCCAATCTTTGAACACAACGCAGTCCTCAAGAGGGTGACTAAGCATCCTGTGGTACGGGCAATACTTGGGATCATCTTTCTTGCTCTCATCCTCAGGCCTTCTAGCCTCTGGCAATTGAAAATCTGGTTTCTTTAACAGACTTCTGAAGATTTTCTTAACTGACTCCTTTTTAAATGGATAAGGCTTTGCCAATCTCTCTCTAAAAGGGATGAAGGAAGGATCTCTAGTATGTTGAGGAACTATCTGAAAGGGCTGCTTCTGAGGCGGCTGTGGTGGAAGTGGAGTGCTAGGCTGACTAATCACTGGCCTCTTTCCTTTATCTACTGCTGAGACCACAGCTTTCTTTTCAAATGTTTTTACCAATTTTGGACCCTTCCTTTCTTCAGACTGCTCTCGTAAGAATGGCATCCTAGGAGCCTCTTCCTGCAAATTGCTAGCCTTATTAAGAAGTTTCTCAAAAGTTTTAATAGTGAAACCCTTCAGGAGAAAAGCAACAGGACCGTGGATATTCTTCAAAAGGATCTCCACAGCATGTTGTTCTTGCAACTGGGGTTCACACTTCATCGAGAGGTTTCGCCACCTCAAGATGTACTCAACTAGAGACTCTCCCGGCTTTTGCTTTTCAACCACGAGATCGCCCACGGTGGTGCGTTGTTGCGCTCCAGAAAATCTCTTAAGAAAGAGGTTTTCTAGGTCGCTAAAGGTTCTTACTGAACCGTTGGGCAGATCGGCGTACCATTCAAAAGCATTGCCGGATGGACTACTTACAAATTGGCGAAATAGTAGAGCATCCGACCCTCCTGCATTGCAACAGCTTGCTCGGAAGTGGGCCAGATGCTGTCTCGGATTTTCGATTCCAGTGAAAACTTTAAAAGTTGGTGGCACAAAGCCCTTTGGGTAAGGAACTAAGTCATATTCCTCGGGGTAGGGTCTACCCTTTGAAATAGACACAGTTCCTTGAGCATGGGCTAAGGCCTCCCTTACCTGGTCCTCAATTAACTGCTTGATATCCTTCTGAGGTGGGATTGAAGGAATGGAGGAGACTGCAGGGTGAACTGGAGGTGTCTCTACTGGACAAGGGAGAGTCACAGGTGGTGACTCGAGAGGTCTGGAATTAAATTCTGCCCTTTTGGCCTTTTCTGTGAGCTCTCGAGCTGACTGGTGGATCATAAAAGACTCTTGCTGTGATTTGTCCAACTTCTCTTGCATTTCTCTAACTTGTGACATCATGCTAGCAAGCTGAGTCTCCAAGTTTTTTATGTGTTCTTCGTCTCTATCTTTTACAGACTCATCTGAATCTGACTCAACAGTATGTGGATCACCATCTTTAGCAAATCGGCGCTTGCTGGGCTCAGCTTCTTTATTAGATCCTCTAGTTTCGACCACATGAATGCCCCCAACATAATCATCTTCATCTCCGAGGAGATCATCCGTATCAGGGTCAAAAGAAGCCATTCCTTCTTTGTTCAACAAAATGTTTCTTATTTCCTGAACTACCTCCTCGACCGGTCTATCCCCAATTGACTTAGGGTCAAGGGGTAAGTATCCTTTATACTCAGCCATATCAAACAACTCTTCAGAATCCATAAGGGCGATGATTTCTGTAAGTTTTGGATTAGGATCTGGTTGAGACTTTGTATCCGGTTCATCTTCCATTTCTAAATCCTGGTCAACTCTCTCCTCTTCGACTATCCCAAAGCTGGTAGTCAGAAGAGTGGCATCCTTTACAGGGAGAGGGACATATTCCTCAGGAGAAGTAGGAGCTTGTAAAGTGATAGTTCCCACATCTGGTAAGGTAAGGTCCTCAGACACCTGACTAAGGGGCCTAGGAATGACACTCGGACTTTGGGGATCATCAACTGGGGTAACAGGAATGGTAACTATTGGATCCGGGGTCAAACTGGCTGTGGTAGGACTGTCAACTGTAACAACTGGAGTACTAGCCTGAACATCCATCAATTCAACTGCACTCGGAGTAGGGTCGACTGAAACTCGTTGGAGCTGCAGAATGAACTTAGAAGTTCTAGGAGGTGGTGGTAGATTCTCCAACTTAGTTCTTTTTGGCACATATCTCCTTTCAGGAGATTTAGGTCTTTTTCCTTTAAGGTCCACAGACTTTTGAACTTCAACCCCCTTTGGTTTAACAATCACAGAGGCCAATCTTACAGGTTTATGTGGGGGTACCGGGGGTCTACCAGTAGAGTGGCGGCCTCTCTCGGACCCAGTCAACACAATACCCTCTGTTTGAGAGGACGGAGGGCGTGGCACCCAGTGATATCCATCAACCAGTACTGAAGTAGCAGGCTGTCTAACATACTTCTTATTCTTTCTAACGAATTGTGGGGTTAAATTCTTTGCTTCAGATACTTCTTCCTTCAACACTTCTTTTTGGAAGCGATGTGAGATCACTCCCTTCAATTGTTTTACATATTCCTCTTTAGTCTGCCCGGTCTGTGTGGCGCAGGTATGAATTATATTTCTCAAAGTCCTTGTCTTTTGGAGATGTCTTTCTTTCTGAGTTTTCTTAGTCGAGTAGTCGACCGGGCATGGTGGAGAACGAGCTATCCTAGCTATCCTCTCCTCCCCTTGAGCTGAAGCCAGGGGGTAAAAGCGACTCCCCTTTAGGAGGGGAGAGGAAGCAGGAATAGGTAGCTCTTCAACAGCCTCAGGTTCTACTTGAGCTAAGGTCTTAAAAGGTAGAACTCTCTTAGCCTTAGAGATTTTCTTTCTAAGTCTCCTCAAATAGTTCTTCTTCTGATTCTTAGTGGTGAATCTAAGTCCAGAACTAGACCCTTCTTCAAAAACAGACTTAATTTCAGTGGGAGGCTCAACAACTGGTTCAGATTGTTTCTGATCATCACTGACTACTGGCAAGGTGGGTGCAGATCCCACAATTAACTCAACTACTGGGGGAGTTTCCTTACTGGCATCCAGGCTCACAATCTGGTGTCCATCCATAGAGAGCTCAAGAGTACTAAATCCCATTCCAAAAATAACAGTGCTCCCTTGGTCATTAACAGTCGAATACAACTCTCGGTCAAAGGAGAAAATCAGTTGGCCAGCCATTTGAAATTTTCTGAAAGTTAAAGAAGATGATTGAAATTAGATCTTTTTGAAAAGAGTGGTAAAAAGTATTTTATTATTATTATTTGAAAATATGACATATGTTGGCCCACGAGGAAATCGTATGGGGTAACATATGTCAACTTAGAGTTTAAGAAAAATTTGAAGAAATTTTGAGAATTTGAAATGGGTTTTCTTACAGGTTCCAAAACACAACTGACAGAGTTTCCCCTTGCCCGAAGGCTTATGGAATTGTGAGAAAACCTAAGTAAAAAGGAATAGTTTAACCCTCCCCACCCTTAGAAGTCAAAGGGGAAATGAGGGGGTTAAAACTAAAAAGTTTGGAATGAAATCAAAAATTTTGAATTCTTTTCAATTTTAAAGATTTATATGTTGAACGAAAAATTTATCGACCATAAATCCATAAAATTAAATAGGATATCCAGAGATCTGATTTGACACTGTCGCCTCACAGGCTATGCTGGGGCAGAAGGTCAAAATCAGAACAGAAATCTAAATAAAACGAAATTTAGAGGTAGATCCTCTCTTTTAATATTTTGTTACTACTTTAGATGTTGGCCACACTCACCCAAGGAAGAAATGAGCAGAGGGACCAACGGAAGAAATGATAGTTAGAACTACCGATGAAACAAAATTTTGTCATTATTAAAGATGGAGAGAGAGATTTGTCCCACCGGGCGTGCCATTTTTTGTTGGTGGAATTTTGAAAACATGTTTCGAAAAGATTAGTTTTCTTTGGGAGCTTTAAAATTGAGATTTAATTCTAATTCTAAAATCGAATCATCCCATTAGAAAAATTATATCACCCCGAAGGACGAAAATAAAATTTCATAACGGCGTTCAGATTTAGAATTATGAAATTCATCTTGAATATTATGACCGGATGCTAAAGAGAACTTCTTATGGCCACGAAGGGTCAAAATGAGGTTCAACTGAATATCCAACTACAATATTCAAGAAGTGTGATCGTTAGGTTCACATCCAAAGCCTTATCAAAGAAAGATGTATCTCCCCGAAGGGAGAAAATATCATTCGATGATAATTCTTTGAATATGATAATAATGATCACTAATATTTTAAATTTTCCCAAAGAAATCCAATTGAGTTTTGAAAAATCAATTTTTTAAAATCAGGTGCGTGTGTGGTTCTAAATCTCCTACGAGCGCAAGCCCTCGTAGTTAATTACATCGTAAGAAAACGAGGTCTCCTACGAAAACTCTCGATTAAAATAATGGCAAAATTTTGTTAGAATTTCTAGGAGTGATATCAAAGTATGAATAGAATTATTGGAAAATCAAAAGGGAATGGATCAAAATTGAGCAGTTATTAACGGAGTCAAAGGATGAGAGGTAGGGGACACTTTGAGATTCCAGAACCATCCGGAAGTGTCCCAACTTAATCTAAGTGTTGGGCTTTATGTTTTAGGATTGAAATGAAGCTTTAATTAGAGTTAAGTATTTTATTAGAAATTTGGGACTATATTTCCGAAATTTGGGGTCTTATAATCAAAGATCTGCCCCGGATCCTAAATCTATTTTGGACACTGGACCACAGTTGTCCGATCCTAACTAATGCAGTGCAAGGTCTGGACTTACCCCGGCCTGGATTGGGGAGCCAACTAACCACCTAATCGATTTAAAATACATGAATCCGGTCTTTTTATGAAAGAATGATAGGGACGTTGTAATTAAAGTTTTGGAGAGTTGGGGCCGACATCTAGAGACTCTCCTAATTGGCCCCTTTGACTTATGTCGGGTGCTAAAATGCTAAGGACTATGAATTTAAAATTTTGACTCTTTAATTTGTATCTAATGCAATGCATGCTGGTTAACAACCTCAAATCAAATATGCTTGAAAATTTTAAAAACAGGCTTATAAAATAATTTTTTAGAAGACTGGACTTCCCCAGGTCCGGCACCTCGTCCTCATAGGTCAGACTATCCGGACTCTACCCGTAGGCGGGGAAGGGTCTAAAACAAGGAAAGAAGAATGCAAAAATATGCATGCGACCCCGGGGGCGATCCCCGGCTAATTCCCTAGATTCGTTATCTTTCTATGTTGTTTAGACTCACTAAAATTTTAGACTTTCAAAATTATGAGTAGAAAAGTTTCACACCCTCACGAGCCTCACGTATCCAGGCGAAAACAAAGAGCGGCATGCAATCGCCAAAAAAACTAGTAAAAACAAGTAATCCTAGAGGCAATCAAATCATCACATCAAATATAAATTAATTAATAAATGTCCATAGGCAGAATTGCCTTGCTTATTACAAACCAGAATATTGCAGAAAGTAAAGTGGCCGGGCACCACTGACAACAACCCGGATTCTAAGCCTAGTAATGACGCAAGTTATTTTGAGTGGGATACTCTCAATCTTCAAGTCTTCAAATCTTCAATCTCATTCTTCTTTGGACTCCTTTTCTTCAATCTTCTTGGAATCTTCGTAGTGGATTACCCAAATGGACAAGAGGGCACTTCCCTCTAAGGGGGAAGGCCACTCTTTCCTCTTTGGGTAAGGAAGAGGTATGATCCAAATTTGGATTTCCAAATGAAAAAGGAGTGTTCCCTAAAGGGGTATCCTTTCCTCTTTGGAATCCAAGCTTTGGATCTATGTATCCCAATTCAAAATAAACTTTCACAACACTTGACACTTGCACAAATTACATTTATATCAAAATAAAAGATCTAGACTCACCTGCAGGGTTATCCTAAGCAATTAATATATATAAAGCAGTTATTCCCAAGCAGTTGTATATGAGCAAAAAAAAGTAAACACACTGGCCACGCTCTTTTTATGATTTGGGGGCTTTAGCAGTTGAAGCACCTGTGCAAAGAGTTTATAATATTTATGCATTTTTTTTATTTACCCCCTTTTTTTATTGCCCTGTATGAGCGTGGCCACCTGCAGAAAACTGTGTCAACATCCAGATCGTACCTAACCTAAGGGTAATCTAGTCGCCAAACACATCAATCCATCCACAGAGTACAGAAAAAAGTAAGCAAACACAGCAAAGCAATTTCATCCACAACATGCAGTGAAAACTACGAAAAACCCGGCACACAGCAGTAAAGTAAACACCGGCCTAACCTAGATCTAGAGTTGGTTATCCTAGCACATCACCTAAAGTGTGTGAGAAAGGTCGTGTGGCTGGGGTAGATCCTAAAGTGGGTTATTAATTGAAGTTGTCTAAAGGTTTGGATTTGTTAAGGCTTAGAAAGGGGGGGGGGGTTTAGATTAAAATTTAAATATTAATGAATTAAGAATTTTAATTAGAAGTATTTTTAGAAGTTAATTGATTGCTACCTTTGTTTCACACCGAGGCCGTGAAGTTTATTTCACCTTCCTTGGGGCTAAGCTAATAGCCTCGTAGGCCTGGGTTAGCTAGTAGCAATCGGGGTTAATTAAGTTATTTAAATTGGTTAGAATTAAAAAAAAAGGTGGATTAATATAAAGAAATGAGTTAATTACTAATTTTTAAAGTTGATTAATTTAAGTTTGCCATTAATTGATTCATGGCGTTGTGCCACCAGGCTCGAGGAACCAGCCTCCTTAGGACACTTAGCCCCGCAGCCCGGAGTAGTCCAGCCGATAAACCAAATTAATGTAATTGAATTAGAGATTTTTTTTTTAAAATGTTAAATAATTAAAGATTAATCTATTTTAAGATTTAACACCCCTTAGAATCCATTCGTGGCGTTGTGCCACCAGGCTCGAGGAACCAGCCTCCTTAGGACACTTAGCCCCGCAGCCCGGAGTAGTCCAGCCAATAAACTTCAACTTTAGGGTGGTTGTTGTGTTTTAAACATTAAACCAATATTTTCTGAGTTTTTGAATGATTTTGAGCTTTTATGAATTTTTGAATATTTTAATGATTTAATTAAGGGGTTGAAAAATTGACTTTTTGATTAAGACCAAATTCTGGAATGTTTGTATTTTATTAAAATACTAGACCTTACTACGATCAGTTGGAAGGTAAGTACGTTGAAATCGGATTTTTCTGCATTTTATTACGAAGGTTTGAAGTTCTGAACTAGTTTTGACTACGGTTTGACCAATTTGTTGACTTTTTGAAATATTGCAGATTTCTGGAGTTTAACATTTTTAATAAATATTAGAGCTTATTAGGAATTGAATGCAAGTGAGTTTGGGTGATTTGGATTTTTCTAGAATTAGTTATGGATTATTGAAGTTTGGGCATTTTAATGAGTTTTGGGAATTTCTTAATTAGAAGGCCTCTTTTGTGATTTTGCTCCAAACAAGTTCCCAATCTCTTGAAAACACCTCCAAATGTCAGAAATAACCTAAGGAGGGATCCCCAAGTGTTTGGGAGATTTTGGGATTTTTTAATTATTATTAATTAATTATCTTAATTAAATATTGATTTTCACTTAAAACTAAATTAGGGTTTAAATTGCTGTCAAATCAAGGGGCTTTCAATTATTATGGATTAAGGACCAGATTCTGGTCAGTTTGAGGGTTTATATGTGATTTTTGGATTTAAATTGGATTTATTACATTTTTTAGAAGTTTTAAAGGCTTAATTAAGGGTTTAAGACTTAGAAAATTAATTAGGGGACCCAATGACCTCAAAAATTAGTGAAAATTTCTCTAGGGGCTGAGGGTGTCACTAAGTTCAAATGTTCAAAGTTTCAACTCAAGGGGAAGTGAATCCTAATTATTGAAATTTTTCTAAGTTTTCTATACATGAGTCCTTAATTATTGTCCTTAATTGTGTCACTAGTTTTGAATAGGTTTAAATCAAAGTTCCCCTAACCCTTTGAGTAAGCATGGCATGTATACACAAATAGCAAGCAAACAAGTCCTTAGATCTAGGAGAACCTAGGCTAGGTGGTGTGTGCACCTTAAGCATGCAATTAACTAATTAACATAATTAAGACAAAATTAGTGAATAATCAAGGAATGATTATCCACTAATCATCCCCTTTATTTCTATTCAAATATGCTCAATCTACATTTTAAGATTTCAAGTGACCTCTTAAACATTTAAAGATTTAAATATATATAGCCTCAAAATATATTTTAAAATATATAAATATAAAAAAAGATTTTTTTTTTAAAATATTTAATATTTAGTTAAATATAAAAAAAAAATATTAAGATATTCAAATGATTCCAATTAATATCAAAACCTGTTCAAGTAATATTGAAAATTTTCCTGGAGATCAGTCATACACTCAAAGACATGCATGCCAAGTTTCAGGTAAAAAAAATTTATACATAATTAATTTAAAAATAAAATATACATTTCTGTATTTCTCAAATTACCATTAAAATAATAGATAAAAAGGTTTGATTTTATTTTTAAAATAAACTAGACAGAATACTGAAGAAAATGATATATTATACTCATTTTTTGGTTCTGTATTTAATTTACTATAATTTTTTAAAGTTTCTGTAATTAAAACAAATTAAAAACACATTTTCCTTAATCAAACGGCGGCGGTCAGACACGCGGCACGCTCGGATTCGCGGGATCGAAACCGCGCGACGGCGGGGACACGCGTCAGCCGCGGGCCGTTTCACGCGGTTTTCACTTAACCACGTCAGCGGCTCGTGGCAGCCGTTGGATCACAGCGGGTCTGATCCAACGGATGAGATCAAATCCCGCGGTTGATCTCTGCGGGACGAGATCGGACGGCGGGATTCGACTCCGCGGTTTCTGATCCGAGGGCCCAGATGTCGCCGGATGGCCGATCAAACGACAGATCGAACGCGTGGTTGGATCAGACCGCGGAAAAGCTCGATCTGGACCGTTGATCGAACGATCAACGGTCCAGAAAACGTACACTCACCGGAAACCATGAATGACGCCCTAGAAAACGTTTTTTACCTCGTTCTCTCGATCGGATCGATTATTTTCAATGAAATTTTAAAATTAGATTGAAGACATGAACAGAAATCGTGGGGAAGGGTTCACTTGACCTAAAGCATCCTATACGAGGAGCTAAATAACCCTATCTAATGTGTACTAAATCTAGAGTTTTAAGGGATTATACCGCTGGATCTTCGATATTTCTGGATGGATGAGCTTGTAGATTGTCCAAGTGTAGATCCCCAGCAGAAATCCGAGCTCGAATACGCCTGGATCGACTGCTACAGGCCTGGGACGGTCTGGGTGGTGGTTTCGCCGGAGAACTCGCCGCCGGTGACGGGCAACCACTTGGATTTTGTAGTGGGGAGGTAGAGGAGGCTCTGGAGATCCAAAACGAATTGAGGACTCGCTCTGGGAGGCTAGGGTTAGTGAGAGAAGTTGTTTTGATCAATGCCTCAAAAAAATCACCTTTTTCCCTATTCAAGTGGCCTGGGCTGGATTGGATGGCTGGGATCAACTCCTGGACTCTCCAGATGATGCCACCTGTCCCTGGGAAAGCTGGAAGGCTGCGGAAAGGGCTGGACATGCCTCATTCCCATTGGGTGGACTTGGGATGAGTGGAGGGGAGCATTGCCACTTATGGCTAAACAAGGGGTGGAGCTCGGTTAGGGAGCCTATTAGGGAGCTTAAGGGCACTAATAGGTCGGCCTTGGGGAGTTAAATCAGGGAAAAAGGTCTAAAAGGTTGATTAAGACCTTTTAAAAGGGTCTAAGCCCTTGGTTTGACTAAATTGACCAGTCAACTGGTCAATGGGGCTGATGTGGCATCCAAGCAGGTCATGGAGTCTTTCCAAGTGGCTGGATGGATGTGGCTTGAGCTAGGTTCAATGGGTTGAAGGGTTTGACCATACAAATGGTCCTTTAAGCTTTGAGTTGACTGGTTGACCAGTCAATCCCATCAAGGGTTATGGAATTTGCACCTAGGTGATTCAAATGGGCTGATTAGGTGGATTGGAGGGTGATTCCAAGAGTCATGCTTGTCAATTGAATTAAGAAAGCTTAATGGGCCCTTAATGGGCTTTTAGGCTAAAACTAGTTGACTTGGTCAACCAGTTGGGTTCAGGGGCTAGAAATAGATTCAACAAATTCAGAACGTCATCCTGAGTCTACTGGATGTGGTCCCAGGGTTTGGAGGGGTCAATTTGGTCAAAATCACTATTTGAACCCTTAAGGGCTTGTTTGGTCAACCTAGGTTGACTTGGTCAACCAGGTTGACCCAGGGTCTGGGTTTGGGCTCAACAGGTTTGAAATGATACTTTAAGGTTAATGGAAGTGGTTGGATGACTTAGAGAGGTCATTTGGGTCAAAACACATGTTTGGACCCTTAAAGGGCCTCTTGGGTCAAACCAGTTGACTTAGTCAACCAGGTTGACTCAAGGGTTGGAAATAGGTTCAAAAGATTTGAAATGACATTTGAAATTTGTCAAAGGTGGTTGCATCCAATTTGGAGCTCATTTGGTTTGAAATCCCTATTTGGGCCCCATAGGGGTATTTTGGTCAATTTTGACCTATTGGTCAAAAATGGGTCTGAAAAAATGCAGTTTACTGCTCAATGGGTTAAAATCAAGGGTCTGGAAGTGATTGGAGGCTTGGATAAGGGTTCCAAGGTCAAGATCTCAAAGGGGTTAGGTTCAGTGGCATAGGCTGTAAATATTTGAAGGTTTTACAGCCTTCGAATTTTAATTCAGATCCTGGGGTTAGAGACCTCAGAATGTGCTCAAAGTTGGAGGGTAACCTCTAGAGACATGTCTTATCACTTTGCAAGTGATAGACCCTGGATCAGAGATCATTTGACTGGGTTTTAAAATGTTTGAAAAATCTCTGAAAAGGGTGATTAGGACAGGGCCTCTAGAGTTTGGATTTGAGTCTGAATTCTGGGTTTGGATTTGATTTGAAGTTTGAATTAATTTGGATTTGAATTGGATGGAGTTTGAGATTCAAATTGATCACAGGTAGGAATCAAATTGAAATTGGAGTGGATTAAATATAGGAATTGATTTAAAATTGAGGTTGATCAAGGGTGGAGATTGATTTGAAGTTGGAGTGATCCTAAGGTATAGAAGAATTCTAAGATCCAAGATTTAAGGGAATCCTAGGCTCTAGAATATGCTCTAAGGTCTTGGATCTAGAAGGATCCTAAGGTCTAGAGTGGATCCTAGGGTCTAGGATTAAATCTGGGTTCTGGATGGGTCTTAGTGACCTCATACAAAAATGAGGTCAACATAATTATAAATATTTAAAATTTAGGAATATCATCTCCAAATTGAGCCCACCAACATACTATATTCAATAAAAAGTATATTATTAACATATATTCAAGTAGGGAGCTTAGCTATAAACATTCAAATTTAAAATAATAAATGAATGCAAACATAATAGGAGAGCGTGTTTTGTAATATGCTTGAGCTGTTCTAAATCCAAACATTCAATTCTTTAAATACAAATCCCCAAGTTAATTATTTGCTTTGAGATAGTCACTTTTAGGAACAAGCCTATCAATGCATAAATATAAATAATTTTTTATCTCTTTATTAATAAAAAAGTCTTTATTATAATAAAATTAAGGTTCAAATAATATGAACCAAAATGTGGGTGTTGTTGTAGTTGGGGATCATACTTTTCATCTATAATTTCTCAAATTGCTTTGTAGGCACCTCCTTGACCCCCCAAAATCTCTTGCTATATCCTCTTTAGTCTTGGTCATAGCTTTATAACAAAATCACATGGCTAAGATCTTGTCACCATCAACCATTCTTAACACCTTAACTAATAGCCCTATTATCTTTAGAGCATAATTTACATAATGCCAAAAAAATATCTTACATAACAATCTTGTTCAGCTATTTCCCTTTCTATGTTTTAGCCCATAAACTTATATCCCTTCTTTAGAAACAAGCATAGCTTCTAAAGGCTATCTTAACTCTTTAAATATTTGAAATATCAACTATGTAGTTGCAAATCTAGTGACAATATGCTGAGTAATTTCTTATTATTGAATTTTATCATTGAATTGAGCACCCAATATTTATTGTAAATGAAAATACTAATATTTTTTTCCTTCAACAAGGAATATTTATGTTGTGGCAATTATCTCAATCTATTAAGTATTAAATCAATGCAGTGTGCAACATATGGAGTCCATTAATAATACTTCCTCTTCTCTATTAACAATCTTTCAACAACTTTATATTCGCTTTCATTATTCATAGAAACTTGAACCGGTAATATCTCTCTTCCACAAAAATATCATCCAAATATTAAAACAACAGTTGCACATCCTTCATATAAGCTGAAGAATCAACATATTTCAAAAATATTGTTTCATAAAGATTGTTAATAAGGAAGTTGATGATGCTCCTCTATCGAATATCTGACTAACCATATGACATTATGGTCACTTTTATCTCAGCCTAGTTCTTCCTCATTTCATCCACCGTACCATCAATGTTGTTGTCATCATGTCCTCATATAACATCCAGGTCTTAAACACTTACATGTTAGGAAGCTCAAAGTATCGACCAGTGCTCCCAAAAGATCAAAACCTATTGATTAATGTTAGACTCTTAACAACGTTGAATGGAATGTCATTTTTATAAAACAACTTGATAGCTAGATGTCACTTGATTTAAGATACAAATATACCCTCATTTTTCTATTTCATCATATACCTTAAATTAGGCAATCAAGTAATCTTTATGCAAACCTCAAAACTTATTTCCCACATCCATCTCCACCCTATATACCGAAACATGCTCATACACCTCATAGAAATAGCGAGAGTTCTCAGCATTCTTAAATACTATAACTTCAACATCATATGTTAAAATTTTTATTTTAGAGTATAATACTGTTCATCTAGTTGTTTTTTTTGGATAGAGAGTGAAAGGGCTTCGAAAAGGGATGGTTTGATTGTGGCTTATAAGTGTAGGAAAAATGGATTATTATTTATCACATGTACGCATAACAACTAGACAATTTTTCACTTTTATTACTAGTAGCTCAATAATTTTATCCTTTAGGAATAGCCAATAAGGCTTAAAACATAAAAGAGGAACCTAGTTTATGATCGAACACTTACTGGGCTAAATGGGCACTAAGAAGGCACGAAGCAAGCGAAGTGATAAGAGAAATTAATACAGTCCAACTTATATCTATTGTTATAAAATTCTCTTTAATACTATTCTTGTGTAGGAAATAAGCAAAAATCTTAAACTGAGGACCGCCACAATGCCACAGATCCTGCGCCATAGTGTTATATTTCTCCCAACACTGCAGTGCTACAAGACCGGCATCACAGAGGTAGATGTCCCAAAAATCATTGGAGAGCTTAGCGTCTAAGAAAGTTGCACGGACAAGAAACAAAGTGAACTCAATAATGCTAACTTGATTACTATAAAGAAAACACCATTAAGATAGCCCATAGATATAATCCAAATTCAACATTGATGTGATGGAATAAAAAACTAAAAAATTTTCAAAACCTTCACACTAAGACAAGAGAATAAAAAGTTAAAAGTAATGGTAAATATACAGAAAGGGTAAATCACAATCATTCTTTCAAAAACGTATGAAGAAGGTAATTATATTTAAGTTTGTATTTGAGCGAGAGATATCCATCTTCAAATCCAGGACTTATAGTCCATTCAAAATTACTAAAAAATCTAGATCTAACGTAAACCAACTTGATTTACCATCTAACATGTTAAGTAGTTCAACTTTTAATATTGAGAATATAATTTTATTTAAAAGAGTTAAATAGCCTCCAAATGAGGAAGTTGCTACTAAAGACATATTTTATTAGTTGTATGTATCTATCTTCACCATTCATTTTCTTAAAAGTGGTGCCTATCATTCCCAAAGAATTTCCTACCTTGAGGAGCACATGGTTTTTTATTAGATGGAAGAATAAGTCATCATTTGAAAACACATGGATAACAAAGGATGAAATAGCAAAACTTACACCAGAACTTCTAGAATATTACTTAGAATTCAACTTTATAGAGTAGAGCACATAGTCAAAGAGGCCTAAGGGGGTTAATATAGAACATCAAGCCAATTATGAATGCTCAATTGTAAGATTATGATCAAGAGCTCAAGATGGTATTAAGGGTTAGGATATCAACATCAAGATAACATGAAATAAAGTGCTTGATATAGAATTCAAATAATTTCTAATTATAATTAAAGTTTGAATTTTAAAATTTTAAAATTTTAAACCTTCAATTCATTATTTTCATTTGGAAGGCTTTTGAGTAGTTTTTCCCTAATTCTAACTAGCTTAAGGTTTATTAGGCAAAAACTATGGCTAACCATAACATGTTCACCACTCAAATTTCAAATCCCTTGATTGTAGGAGGATGATCAGAGTAGTTTAACTCTCCTCCATCTTCTTCTTTACAACCCCTCATAAAATATAACCCGTAATCTCTCCAATAATATTATCCAATGACATTTCAAAGCACCTACAACCATAAGAAAATTTAAACTGCAACTAGAAGCTCTCAGCCCTTTATCACATCCTAAATTTGTTGAAACTTTACAACTGACTCTAGAACTAATCTCCACATACGCACCAAACAATGCCAAGCCATTTCAACATACTCTATTAGCCTCCCAAAAAATTTCAAAAATTAAAACTAGAAAAATCAGCCAAGGAAGGGTTACCTAGAGCTAGTCTTGAGCCTCCATTGATCTTAAGACTTAAGTAAGCCTTCCCCAATTGTGATATCAGTTAACTTGAATTGGAAGCTATTTTGTCAATTAGAAAGAACTTTCAAGATTGAATGTTTGAATACCAGTACAGAAAAATCACCCATTACCAGTAGAATTTTTGGTGGATTTCCGACGGAAGAATTTCCAGTGAATTTTCTAGCGGATTATTTAGAAATGATTCCGACAAATTTTCAAGCAGATTTTCTAGCGGATATATTTCTGTTGGATTTTTCGTCTGAGTTAAAAATATTTGGAAATATAATATATTCATAATTTATTTCATTAATAATTTTAAGTTTATTTTAATTAATTATTAATTTAAAAATATATTTTTAATTAATTATTAATTTAATAACATAGTTTAATTAATTGTTACTTAAATAACTTATTTTGATTATCAACTAATATAATAAAATTAAATTAATTAATTTTAATTCTTATAATCTATTAATTTTTAATATAAATTAAAAAACTTATCCTTTAAAACACTTTTGCAGGAACGACTTGGTGGTCGGATTAGCACGCAGGCGGGGTGCGAGGGAGGTCCTCAGTTCAATTCTCAGGGCGGACAGGCACGGGCTTGGCGCGAACAGGAGTGGGCTCACCACGAACAGGAGCAGGCTTACTTAGGCGCAAGAACTAGGCTCGCTGGCGCGGATGGGAGAGGGCTCACTTGGGCGCGGGAACCAGGCCCATTAGAGCGGACGGAAGAGAGCTCACCGTAGACGGGCGAACCTGGGTGCGGGAACCAGGCCTGCTGGTGCTTATTTTTTTTTAAAAGGTTTATTTATTTCGACGGTTTTTTTCGACGAGAAAAACTTTCCAGCGGAATGTTTTTGTCGGAAAAAATTTCCGGTGGATTTTTGTCGGTGGAAAGGTTTTCTTATGCTAGATTTACCTCGAAGACGTTTTCATTGGAAATCCATCGAAAAATTTTGAAATCCACCGGAAACTTCATAATTTTCCGCTAAAAAATTATGCCTTAAATACATGACTTTCTTGTAGTATACAAAGGAACAGTCATTGAAGGGGATAATATCAACATTACTAAATTCATTCAAGCTACTATGGAAAAGTCAAGATGGCAACAAGAAGATTTTTGGAAAAAGATCTTTCTTTTTAAATAGTTTAAATAATTTTTTGATCATGTTCATAGAGATTGTAATAAAATGTCTGATTTATGTACCACTTTTGCTTTGAGTAGTATTTTTTTATTTTTTGGATAGTTTTTCTTCTATTAATATTCCTTCTTCTTTCTATAGTTTAATAAAGAAGGAATGTGATAGAAGCGTTTCTTTTAGTATGTTGTAATAACTTTTGATTTTAATGCATTCAACTACTTGCAAGTTTCATAAAAAAAAAAAAAGTAAGCCTTCCCCAATACTCTAGAAGCTTTGGATCATCATATTGCCAAAGCTAATGTCAAAAGATACAAGCATAAAACCTATTATTTACATATAAAAAAAGGGATTACATATAAGTTCAGTTTCATAAGAGTGAAAAGTATGTTTGTTGGCAAGGGAATCCATACCTTATATTTGTGATAACCATCAGAAGCCATGTCTGCTGTCCTCCCACCAGCCCACCCTGAAGAAGATACTCATTTTAACTTCACTAACAAATTTTCATCACCTTCAATTTTTTTTACTTTATTATAATAAATTGACTTTTTATATGAGCATTAACCTTTTTTTTTATAAAAAATTTGCAGATATAAAAAACTTATCCATAAACAATTGAAACACTGAACATGGCAGAGAGATTACCTTCATGTGTAAATGTATCCCAAATGCTTGGAGATTTTCCATCTTCTGCCCACGCACCCTCATACTACAAAAAGTGAAATGTGTTAAAAAAAACTACAAGTTAAAAATATTTAAATGAAATAAAAAACATATTAGGATGGTACCATGTTCAAAAGAGTGAATGGTAGTCCGAGATTCTGGTGTTATGTGTGGAATCTGATTTTGTTGATTAATTTGGTTATTTTGTTGTCTCGGACCTCAAAGTTTGGTGTGTATACTTGGGGGTGCGGGGGGTTTACCTTCTGATTAGGTTTGGGTGATTTGCACTTGAATTTTTTTTTCATACAATACCTCAGCGCTGCGAACCCATTGGCCTCAACGCTGAATGACAGAGAGCAGAACGCTTCAGCGGGTATAGATACAGTGTTGCAGCAGTGCAAGGCAGAGGCTTCAACGCCGCAGCGCTGCGAGATGGACTGGATGGTTTTCTTTCTCATTTTTCTAAAGGGTTGCATTCTTTGAGGTTATTTTACTTAGCTTTCTCTTGTGTTTTGAATGTGTAGACATTAAGAATAGTGCATTAGAGAAGAGAAGCAAGGAGAGAGTGAGAGTGAAGAAAGATATGTACTTATTTCTCCATTTTTTATAGTGGATTTCTTAGTATGGTGTGACTCCTTATTTTTTCCCTATTTTGAATTTTTTCACATTAAATCCTGATGTCCTTTACTTTTTTGTTGCTTTTATTTTCTTATTTATTTTGTCATTGTGGTGTTTACTTTCTCATCTCCCTAGCTAACATCAGGAATATGACATATGATCCTCCTAATATTTGCACTTACAATAGTGATATGAGATTAAAACGAAGGGGTTGACCAAGCAAATGTGATTTAGAGCTGCCATGGAAGGAACAATAATACCGCAAGAATGATTGAGCATGTTAACTTGCTAAAGAAGCTAACTTGTTTAAAGAACTGAGGAAAGCTTTCATCTATACTTCTTAGCACCAACACCTAAAGTGGGAAGCCAAACTAAGCATTATATGAAGTGCATTTCATGTGTGATGTTATGCTGAATAGAGGTCCAACAGCAGCCCAATGGACAGAGAGAGACCCGACAGTGGTAGTCACAGCCGGACGAAAGGCCCCGTTGATGGCCAGATGGAGGCCCGTCAATGGCCCGGGTGGATGTTTGGCAACGATCTACCAACGAAAATCTAGCGGCGGCAGCTGGGAGCTCAGAGATTCAAGCCTTAAAGCTTTCTTGATCTCTAGCTTAAATGTGCAAACCATCACCAAAAGCTTCCCTCTTTTTGAGAGTAAAGATCTATTTATAAATTTTGAGAGACATATTTTATAATGATAAAACATTTGTTCCTCATATAAGTGCTTTAAAAACATCAAAATTAAAAAATCTTGGGCTCATTGGATTTGTCTCATTGAGCCACTTGATTCGACTATAATCACGCCATATTTGAATATATTTTACTTATCCAATTAATGCTCTGAAGCATCTAACTATGCTTTAAACTTATGATTTGAGCTTTTTTGAGCTCGAATTAGGCCGATTTTAGGTCGTTGGGTTCACCTTATCAAGACATTTAGTTTGACTATAAATTTGCTGAAATCAAAGTTAAGATGGTCCCAAATTTAATTTTGAAAGATTCCAATTAAAAAATGCATTAAGATTTGTGGCTGGTCATGCGGAATTTTGGTGACGTATCAGCTATCAAATCATATAATTGATAATTTAATAATTAATCATTTAATTATTTATTTAAGTGTCATTTGGACAAGTATTTAATCACTTCTTAAACTAAAAATTGTGCAATTAATTATTTAATTATTATTAAAAATAATTAATTTTTACTTGCATAATTATTTAATTATTTATATAATTATTCAAATTTTAATTTAATTAGTTATTAATAACTAGTTACAGTATACTCTGTTATATTTAAATTTTATCTGTTTTTTTTTTTGTCTTCTCCGCCGCTTCTTCATTGTTGTTCGACTTCGCTTCCTTCGCAGGCTTCTTTGTCATTTGACTTTGCTTGCTTCGCGTGACAGTGTTTTGAACGACTCACATTCTTCACCTCCTCTGACGACATTCCCTTCCTATTCGATCGTTGCTTTCAGCTTTGCGTTTATCGCGGGAAGTATAGTTTTGAAAGAGTCGAAAGAAGCTTCTTTGCCCCTTTATGGCCTCCGCTGAACCCCAAGATTCAGTAAATAAAGTCTGTTATGTTGTACTTAATGGATGGATCTACGCATGGGGAGGTTTATTCCTACAGTTCCATTATATGAAGAAACATCAATGTTCTATTTGAAGGATTGGAGGCCATTAAGTTTTCTTAACCATTAAAATCAGCAAGCAAAATGAAATTTAAGGGAACCTAAAAGGCAGATGTTCCTGCTCCGAAAACGAAATCTGCAGGGAAGTCGTCTCTGGTGAACTCGGAAAGGCACATAACAGAGGAGTAATGCTCCCAAAAGAAGAGGAACACCACCAATAATGCCGCCACCTTCGCCATATATGGAAGTGCTTTCTCTCCCAAACCAAACTTTCGAATGTCTCTTCCTTCTATAAAAAAAAAAAAAAAATGGCCGCTTCCACTTGTTGTAGCCGCTCCAAGCTCCTGCACTTCATTTATTTCAATTCACTGCATGGCATTTACCTAACACCCCTCACTCTCTCCCAAACCAAACTTTCGAATTGTCTCTTCCTTCTATAAAAAAAAAAAAATGGCCGCTTCCACTTGTTGTAGCCGCTCCAAGCTCCTGCACTTCATTTATTTCAATTCACTGCATGGCATTTACCTAACACCCCTCACCTTACCTAACACCTCGCCATCCATATATTTTAATAAGTGTTTAAAAAGAATTATATATAAACACCAGCACTAGGCACTAGTAAGGTGAATAAAAATTAAAAAATTAAAAATTTATATAAAATATAATACTACTTGTATTTAATTAATTACATGAATAAATAAATTTGTAGTAAAAATATTTATAATAATAATCATTTAAAAAATTAGAATTATTCATTTAAAATTGATACGTCATCAAAAAATTATCTTGACCGGGCACGAATCTCAATGCAAAATCAAGTTGAAAACTTTCGAAATTAAAATTGGGACCATCCGAACTCCGATTTCAGCAAACTTATAGTCGAACTGAGCGTCTCGGAAATACGAACCCAACGACAGCAAAATCAACTCAATCCGAGCCCAAACATGTCCAAATCAAGGGTTAGAAATGCTGTTGGAAGGTTCGAACAGCGATTTGGATTACCAAACAATCTCTAAACATAACATAACGAGCTTATAATCGAATCGAGCAGCTCGAAGAGACGAATCCAATGAGCCCAAGATCACTGAATTTTGACATTATTAAGGCCTTCAAATGTCTGACGAACGGTGTATGATCAAGGGATTCAATATCGGCCGTCCATCCAACTACTCACCATTTACCCTTGATCTACCATCTAGTTACGAGTCATACCACTCCAGAAATCTATAAATAAACCCCCTATTTCTCTTAAAAGGGGAGCGAAGCAAGAAGAGAAGGAGAGAAGAGAAAGAAGAAGCTCTTCCTCGACCACCGTCGGACTTGAGCCGCCCGACAACCACTTGAGGCCCTCACCTCTGCCGGACCACCGCCTGACGCCGCTGCTCCGCCGGACCACCACCTGAGGCCCGGACTTCAATCGGACCACCGCTTGAGGCCCTGTGCTTCACTAGGCCACCACTTAAGGCTCAGACTTCTGTCTAACTGCCACTTGAGGCCTTGTGCTCCACCAGAACACCACCTGAGCCCCCGGACTTTTGCTGGGCCACCAACTGACGCCCAGAGTTCTACCAGAGTACCGCCCTACTACAAAGATCTTTCTGACCCCGGTCTCCTGCCAACTATGATCTTTTGGAACCCTTTCTCCTGTCGACTACGATCCTTTTGACCTGTATCACCTACTATGGTCCTTCCGACCTCCATCACTAGACAATGGTCTTTCTGACCCCGATCTTCTATCAATTATGGTCCTTCTAACCTCCATCACCTACTATGGTCCTTCCGACCTACTTCGCTAGACAACGGTCTTTCTGACCCTGATCCCCTACCGATTCCGGTCATTCTGACCTCCATCGCCTACTATGGTCCTTCCGACTTACATTGCCAAACAACGATCTTTCCAGCCTCAATCCTATAGACTATGGTCATGCCGTCCAAACAAACATGTCTATATTGTAACTCCCACCATATAATGCACTCTATATGATGTACATTTGTGACATCAAGCCTAGGCCTTCTCCCAAGGAAGGGCCTCATTTGTAATCGGCTATAAATACTAGTGGATTCATTCAAACTGGGCCAGGCTCTGTGGTTTTTCCCCCTTTTCAGGGGTTTCCATGCAAAAACTCTAGTGTCTCTTATGAACGCTGCACCCTCTCACATATCTGATTGTGTGCTGGATCTTCGTATAATGCTAAGACGTTAAACTATATATTTCTCTATCGCCACTAATACTCCAGGACGTAACAGTTTGGCGCCGTTTTTGGGAATATGGTTCCCAATTGGGGGGAAATTTTTGCTCCAACCTCAAAATGACATTCATGTCCACTTGCTGACATCAACTATTTCTTCATCAATTTCATGGAAATTAGATCCGGATTGGGGGACAACTTTGACTTTAACTATGGTCATGAAGATCCCTCAAATACTTCCAACATCAAGATGATATTTCAGGAAAATCTCAGCAAATGCAAGGATACTTCCGATCAATAATAAGCTTCATACAATCCCTTATTGGATTTTTACTCATTCAGTAAGGTTTTGATCTCGACCTCAAAAAGGCAGTGACGGTCTAAAGATAGACCCTTCTTTACCTTTGATTCAGGATACACACGGCATTCGCCCCCTCCAAATATAGGAAAAATCAATCTCAGGGAGATTCGATTCGACCTCTTCCATACAGGTTAACGCATCAAGTAAAGTCTCTGACATACAACCTCGGATAGGTCTTACGTCCATAGTGAAAGTGCTCAGATGATACTGGAAAGTGCTATAATACCACTTGAAAGTTTGTTAGGGATGTTAGGCCCTATATGAACTAGTCCCAAAGCTAATCAAAAGAGGTGAATAGGAAAAACTTTAAAATCAAAGTTAAAACTTAAACCAAAATCACCACAAATAATAACCAAATGCAGAAATTAAAGTGCGGAATAATAAGGAAAGAACACACCAATTTTATAGTGGTTTGGTCAAACCTTGACCTACGTCCACTTCTTGGAGGCACCCCCCAAGTATTGCACTAAACTAGTGTCTCTCCTTTAGCCCCCACGGCTAGGCGGAGAAGCCCTTACAAAAAATCACTTCCACCTTCCCCGGTGCGGCGGAGTCGCCGGGTCCTTTGACACCAAAGAGATCTTCTTCTTTGGTGAGCTTCCCTCAAGACGAGCCTTGAATCCGACGGTATTAAGGTGCAAGCCTGCCGGAGCAACCGGGTGGAATCCCCCTCCACACTCCCTTGAGCCCCCACTCACAGGATCTTCTCCCTCTCAAACTTCACCCGTTCCTCACTCCCTTTCAAGCTCTCTCTTCTTGTCTCCCCCATAATAACGAAGCTCCAATGGCTGCCAAAGACTCTTATAAAAGTTGCCATGCCATACCTTAAATAGAAGCTCTCAAAATGAGCTCATTAATGCAAGTTGCCGACATTATCATCTAGGATGATAGGTATATCATCCTGTACGATTAGTACAAATTAAACTCATTAGCTCGGGACGATATGGGACGATCAGAAGGAAATTGGTTGCATCATCCAAGCCGATCTCACGATTGTCTTGGCCGATTAGTTTAAAACCGATTCTATCATCCTGATCATCGCCCTGGATAGATGTTGGCTGATGTAAATCGTCCCGGCCGATCCAATGATCGTCCCAGACGATCAGATCGTATCAATTAGCCATTAATTCTTTCCAAAGATACCAGATCATTTTAGGCATAATTGAGTTAGATCGTCCTGGACGATGGGTATATCGTCCTAGCCGATTTCCTAAAATACATGATATCTAAATTGATCATGGCGGCTGTTTCTTTCTTAATTGATCATATCGTCCTGGCCAGGCTGATCTGATTATGACGGCTGCCTTAATTAGGATGCCTTAATTAGGGTTTCTGATTTTGGATAGATCGTCCTGGCTGATATTTTTATCGTCCCGGACGATGTTACCAAAAACAGAAATCATATAGAAAAAAGAGAAAATCTACTAAGTTATAAAACATCAGGTGCCACATCATGTACAATAGACTCAAGAAAGAAAAAATGTACAAACTGACTCAATCCTAGTCTACCCAATCTTGAGCTGGTTCCAAGATGCAGTCTGATCATGTGGACCTGAAACGTTAGTACAAAAAGGCAATCATAGAGAAATAAGAAATGTTTGCTATCATCAAAAGCATAAACCATAGATCCGCAACAATCTCCCCCTTTTTGATGATGGCAAAATATTTCAATTTGAATTTTCAAAAAATAATATTTTCTCCTAATATCCCCCTCACTTGAATAACACTTTAAAAAATAGGTGTGAGAAAATTTTTTTTTTGTTGTTTTAAAATTTTTGAAAAAAGAGAAAAGATACAAAAATGTTCTCCCCCTTTGACATTATCAAAAAGAGAGGAGGCACAAACAAAAAATAAAACGAACAAAACATTCCCTGATCTAGTGAAAAAACAAGTATTCTTAAAATGAGAAAGTTACCTCTTGGTTTTAATGAAAATTTTAGTAGAATTCAAAATTTTGATAATCCAAACTCAAGTTCTTTAAAAAGGCTCAAAAACTTTAAATCAATATCTAAATCATAAGACAACTTAGAGAAAGAAACAATAATTTTTTAAAACTCTTTTCATAAAATATATCAAATAGAAGATCAATACACGATTTGTTGAATCAAGAATCAAAATTTTCAAACTCAAGTATTGAAAATATCAAGGATTTTCTTAAGCTTTTATGAAGTACAAGAATGGTAAGCATTAACTTTGTGGGCTCATTTTATGCCTCTTGATAATTGGTTGGCGCACTGCGCATCTTTTGATACACTTTATGTATTCTATATTTTCAATTTGGCGTCTTTGCGCATCTTTTACTTTTGGCATCATTGGCCAATTTTTGAATATGCTACCTTTCTGAAATCTTAAAAATAAAAAGTAAACTCATCCTATTAATAACGCGAATTCTTGATTAAGAAGATTATGAGTTAGATTCAACAACTTGCAAAAGATCCCTATGCGATAAATAAAACGTAGGGAGATAAAAAAATTTTGTTTCAAAAACCAATTTAAAAGATAAAAAAGATTTTAAATCAAAAGTAGAATAACCTTTTTTAGGAAATAGAGATTGAGAGTCAAAAACATGAGTTTCCTTCATTTGACTATTTTAGAGAAGTCAAACAAAATTTACCAAAAATTTCAAGAAAAAACAGGAAGTAGATTTTTCATTTTTAGAAACGTGAGTGTATGTGTTGGATCAAAGAAAAAAATATGAATAAAAACAAAAAAGAATAAATAAAAAAAATGAAAACAAAAAACAAACAAAAAGAAAAAACACAACTAGGCCTTTTAACCATTATCTCTCTCCTGGTCCGATGCTTTTGAAACCAGGTCTGCCCGTGAGATTTTATGTTTTTCATTATTTCCCCAGTTTACTTTTTGCTTTGTCTTATCCTTTTCTTTTGCTGGAAGAATTCTTAAATTAGGGCAATCTTTTTTCATGTGTCCAGGTTTCCTATATCGAAAACAAATAACGTCAGAGGAAATATGGACATCCTTACAATTTTTACCTTTTTTCCACTTTTGCTTATGCTTTGGTGAGCTTTGTGATTTGCTTGACAAGTCATTGCTATTGTCACCAACTATGCTTCCTCTTTTCGTATCTTCAGCTTTTAGAATGATCGTTTCACCTGCATCCAAAAGTTTTTGACTCAAATCTTGCTCGTAGGCAATGAGTGAGCCAATCAAATTATCAATAGAATATATATTTAAATCTTTAGATTCACAAATAGCAACTACTTTAGAATCAAATTTATTCAGTAGACATCGAAGAATTTTGTTAACTTTTTCAAAATTTGAAAAATCTTTTCCTTAAGCATGCAATGAGTTTACAATTAGAATGAATCTGGTATACATGTCTAAGATCGTTTCAAAAGGTTTCATGGAAAATAATTCAAAATCATGCATTAAAATATTCAACTTTGATTGATTGATTTCATTAGAGCCTTCGTATATGGTGTGCAATATATCCCAAACTTCCTTACTAGTAGTGCAAGTGGAAACTACCATAAAATCATCAGAAGTTAAAGCACAGAAAAAGCAATTTAATGATATTGCATTTAATTGAGCATTGATTTGTTCTTCCCTATTCCATTGATTAAAAGGAATGTCAGTTTTAATTCCATTAACAATACGTGACGGTGATGAATAACCAGTTAAAATCATATGCCACATGCAAAAGTCAATTGATTGTAAAAAAGTAGACATGCGGGTTTTCCAGAAATCAAAAGGTAAATTGTCAAACAGTGGAGGTCGTGTAATTGAATAACCTTCAGTAGTGTTTCTATTCCCAAAGTTAGCCATGGATCTAATTCAAAAAGTTTTCAAACTTAAATTTTTGAATCCCGCTCTGATACCACTTGAAAGTGCTCAGAAGGCACTAGAAAGTGCTCTGAAATCACTTGAAAGTTCGTTAGGGATGTTAGGCCCTATATGAACTAGTCCCAAAGCTAATCAAGAGAGGTGAATTGGAAAAACTTTAAAATTAAAGTTAAAACATAAACTAAAATCACCACAATCAATAACCAAACGCGGAAATGAAAGTGCGGAAATAATAATGAAAGAACACACCAATTTTATAGTGGTTCGGTCTTACCTTGACGTACGTCCACTCCTTGGAGGCACCCCCCAAGTATTGCACTAAACTAGTGTCTCTCCTTTAGCCCCCACGGTTAGGCGGAGAAGCCCTTACAAAAAATTACTTCCACCTTCCCCGGTGCGGCGGAGTCGCCGGGTCCTTTGACAACAAAGAGATCTTGTTCTTTGGTGAGCTTCCCTCGAGACGAGCCTTGAATCCGACGATATTAAGGTGCAAGCCTGCCGGAGCAACCGTGTGGAATCCCCCTCCACACTCCCTTGAGCCCCCACTCACAGGATCTTCTCCCTCTCAAACTTTACCCATTCCTGACTCCCTTTCAAGCTCTCTCTTCTAGTCTCCCCCACAAGAACGAAGCTCCAATGGCTGCCAAAGACTCTTACAAAAGTTGCCATGCCATAGCTTAAATAGAAGCTCTCAAAACGAGCTCATTAATACAAGTTGCCGACATTATCATCCAGGACGATATGTATATCGCCCTGTACGATTAGTACAAATTAAGCTCATTAGCTCGGGACGATATGGGACGATCAGAAGGAAATTGGTTGCATCGTCCAGGCCAATCTCACGATCGTCCTGGCCGATTAGTTTAAAACCGATTCTATCGTCCTGATCATCGCCCTGGATAGATGCTGGCTGATGTAAATCGTCAAGGCTATCGTCCCGGCCGATCCAATGATCGTCCAGGACGATCGGATTGTATCAATCAGCCATTAATTCTTTCCAAAGATACCAGATTATTTTAGGCATAATTGAGTTAGATCGTCCTGGACGATGGGTATATCGTACTGGCCGATTTCCTAAAATACATGATACCTAAACAGATTATGGCGGCTATTTCTTTCTTAATTGATCATATCGTCCTGACCGATACAAGTATCGTCCAGGCCGATCTGATTATGACGGCTGCCTTAATGAGGATGCCCTAATTAGGGTTTCTAATTTTGGATAGATCGTCCAGGCCGATATTTCTATCGTCCTAGACGATGTTACCAAAAATAGAAATCATATAGGGAAAAGAGAAAATCTACTAAGTTACAAAACATCAGGTGCCACATCACGTACAATAGACTCAAGAAAGGAAAAAGGTACAAGCTGAATCAATCCTAGTCTACCCAATCTTGACCTGGTTCCAAGATGCAGTCTGATCATGTGGACCTGAAATGTTAGTACAAAAAGGCAATCGTAGAGAAATAAGAAATGTTTGCTATCATCAAAATCATAAACCATAGATCCGCAACACATAGTGGATTCTCTTTACCTCTTCCACACAGGTTAACTTTATCAAGCAAAGGCTCTGACATATAATCTCGGATAGGTCTTACATCCTTGGTGGATTATCTCAATCTCTTTCATACAGGTTAATATCATCTAACAAGGCTCTGACAAACAACCTCAGATAGGTATTACATCCTTGGTGGATTGTTTCAACTTATTCCACACAGGTTAACGTCATCGAGCAAAAGCTCTAACATACAACCTCAGATAGGTCTTACATCCTTGGTGGATTCTCTCGATCTCTTCCATACAGGTTAACATCATCGAGAAAAGGCTCTGACATATAACCTCAGATATGTCTTATATCCTTGGTGGATTCTCTCAACCTCTTCCATACAGGTTAACGTCGTCGAGAAAGGCTCTGACATATAACCTCGGATAGGTCTTACATTCTTAGTGGATTCTCTCAACCTCTTCCATATAGGTTAACATTATCGAGCAAAGTCTTTGACATATAACCTCGGATAGGTCCTACATCCTTGGTGGATTCTCTCAACCTCTTATTACAACCCATGACCCCAAGTTTGAGATTTTGATGATGAAAAATAATATCGTCTAAATTATCTATTCATTGAATATTATTTTGTTTGCTATTGTCCGTGAGTACTAACATTTCAGGAAGATCATAAGCTACTCAGGACGACAGGAAGACTCTGGCATGGGTAGATTAGGAGTATGAGCTGACAATATATTTTGTTTTTTTTTATTTTTATTTTCTTGAGTCTGGCCACAAAATGCATAAAAGTCTGAGCAACCATGCACACACACAGGGGGAGAAGGTTTTTTTAAAAGAAAAATTTAGAGTTATTTCTCTATAGATCGTACTATACGAAGCTATTTCGTACCATACGATCTTGAGCTTGTAGGACGATTCTGTGAATAGATTGTACCGTATGAATAACAATCGTTTTGTACGATATGTTCAAATCCAAAACCCTCGCAATCAAATTAACTTAAGTAAGCTTTTCTCAGCCATTCGTACTATACGAAGTATTTCATACCATACGATTTATTTTTAAATACTTACTTAAATTGACCTGTGATTAGTGAAATAATTCAAGGCTTAATTTCAAATTGAATATTATACTGTACAAACACGTTCGTACAATACGATGAACAAAGACGAATTCTGATCATCCTAGAGGTCGTCCTGGACGATCCATTATTTTTTCCTTGTCGTACGGTACGATGTAGATCATACTATACAATGAACAGAGACGATTCTTGATCATCCTGGACGATGCCTTGATTTTGACCATTCATACTGTTTGATATGTATCGTACAATACAATGAACAGAGATGACATTTGATCATCCCGGCTATCGTCCTGTACGATCAGTAATGTTGAGGATCGTACCATACGATTCAGTATCGTACTATACGATTGATTTTGAACTATTCGTACTTCTTCATACCAGGACGAAGCTTGGTATACATATCATACTATATGATTAGAAATTGTACTATATGATAGTAATGGCCACTTTGAAATTTCAGGGATTTTGGAGCCTGTTTTTAGGTGTCAAAATAGTTATGTTTTAAGTGTGTGAATTATTGAGGAGAATGTGGTTAGAGAGGGATTCTGAGGGAGAGAGCTCTTGAGAAGCTCTTTAGGGTTTGAGAGAGGAAGGAGAAGGTGAGCGTTGTGAGGGAGAAGAGGTGTGATGGAGATCACACGGTTGCTCCGAACTTGCTACATCTTGCTCCTCCTATGGCCCTAGAAGAATTTGTGAGAGGATCTTCAAGGGGAAGGCTCTTCTGCATCCATGACCTCGAGGTACTCTGCCTTCTCCAGGAGAGAGAAAAATGAGAAGGTTCTCTATCATCGCCAGAAGGGTGAAAATAGAGTTTGGCACTCTGCCACGCCGGGTTGGTGAAAGGGAGTATTATAAGGGCTTCTCCGTCTTGCCAAGGGGGGCAAAAGGAGAGCTATTGCTTATAGTGAAATTCACGGAGCAGAGGACTCCAGGGAGTGGACGTAGGTCATGGTTTGACCGAACCACAATAAAAATCCGGTGTTCTTTTTCCTTATCATTTTTATTCTTGCGTGCATTTTTCATTTTCAGTATATTTGCTTGGTGAAATATTGTGATTGAACATGATTCCATTGTTGCACTTTATTTTCATGTTAAAACCATAAAAATATCAAATATATTTGAACTCCTGATTAGATTTTATTTATTGCTATAAATCTTTCACAATTCACCCCGCCTCTTGTCCATTTAGTAATTTCAATTGGTATCAGAGTCTGTTTTCAAAAATAGTGTTTTAAAAAACCTTGAAAAAATGATCATGTTGCATTTTGATAATCGTAACACTGCGGACGGTTATTCAATAACCCGTCCACCACTTTTTGATAACATTTCATTTGATTTCTGGAAAATTAGGATGTCTACATTTTTGCAATCTATTGATTACCGCATGTGGATGTTAGTCAATGATGGATATGTTGCACCATTTAAAATTATTAATGAAGTGAAAACTCATGTACCTTTTATTGAATGGAGCAATGAGGATAGGGAGTTAGCCCAGTTGAATGCTAAATGTTTAAACTATTTTTTTGTGCATTAAAGTCTGAGGACTATATGAGAGTTTCTACCTGTGCTTCTGGTAAGGAGATTTGGGATAGACTGTGCATTACATACGAAGGAACAAATGAAGTAAAATAGTCTAGGCTTAACATTCTATTGCATGATTACGAACTCTTCTGTATGAAACCTAGTGAAATAATATCTGACATGTACATTAGGTATACCCAAATTGTGACATCCTTGCATGCATTAGGTAGAGGGATTTCAAATTCTGAGAAAGTTAATAAAATTCTTATATGCTTACCTAGTTCCTATGATGCAAAGATAACTGCTATCACTGAATCTAAAGACCTTAACATTTATTTTATTGATAATCTCCTTAGGTCAGTCATTGCATACGAGCAAGGAGTGAGTCAGAGACAAAGTGATGTAGGTGAAAAGAAAAAGGAGCGAACGATGGCATTAAAAGCAAATAACTCAGAAAGTGAAAGCTCTGTAGGGGAGGAAGAGGATGAGATAACACTGATGACCCGACAGTTCAAGAACTTCCTGAAGAGAAAATAGAAGCGTCATCAGAACAGCTAGAATAAAGGTAAGAGCTTGAGGTTCAATAAGGTTTCATATGATACAATCTATTTTGAGTGCAGGAAGCCAGGTCACCTTCGAGCCGATTGCCCCAATTTAAAGAGCCAACCAGCTAAGGAGAAAGGTAACAATAAAGCCAAATACAAGAAAGGAAAGATAAAGTCACAAAAAGCTTTTTGGGCCGACTCTGCCTCAGAATCATCAGAAGAAGAAGCAGAGGAGGAGGTAACAAATTTGTGTCTTATGGCTAACGATAACCTTGATCAACTGGATCAAGATAAGGTATATCAACATTCATATGAAGAATTGTTACTTATTTCTGAGAATATTCATTACTCGTATAGGAAGTTGAAAAAGATGCATGCCAAGCTTAATATTGAATTTAGTTCTTTACAAATCGAACATGCTAACTTGTTTAAGAAAAATTTTAATTTAGATAGAGATCATATGCTACTTCTTAACGAGTATGATGCATTAAATAAGAAGCATATTGAACTAACTAAAACAGATGAAACCTTGAAAACCACTCATGTTGAACTAGAAGAGGCTTTCCATAGATTAAACAAACTTACATTAGAAGTAGATGAAAGTGAGCATTTGTTAAAAATAGAAGTTCATGGATTGACATATCAAAATAACACTTTTCAAGAAAGAATCAAAGAATTAGAAAAAGAAATTGCATCACTCACATGAGCCCAACTTAGTCAACCCCCAACACTACATGCATCACACAACTCTAGGAAGAGGCACCACCACCTACATAGGTTAGTAAACCCATTTCCTGGTGTTAGGTGCTTCTCTTGTGCCATGCTAGGTCACATAGCCCGCACATGCACAATTCACCGTAGGACACACTTAGTATGGAGACCTAAACTACATCCATCACAACATAACATTCATACATCATTCATGCAAGCATAAGGAGGAACCCAAACTCACTTGGGTTTCCAAATCTAATCTTTGAATGAAATTGTAGGGTTGCTCTCACAAAAGACCTAGTGAGAGCATGTGGTACCTGGATAGTGGCTGCACGCGACACATGACTTGAGATATGAAGAAGTTCATTCTACTGGAGACCAGAACTGGAGGCAAAGTAACATTGGGAGACAACACTACCAGGAAAGTGATAGGCTCAGGTATTGTTGGTAATGCTAAAAATTTTTTAATTGAAAATGTCTTACTAGTTGATGATTTGAAGCATAACTTACTTAGCATTAGTCAACTGTGTGTCAAAGGCTTTAATATTAAATTTCTATCTGATAAATGCCTGATTAGTTTAAATGATAAACTAGTTTTAGAAGGAAAACGAATGAACAATGTTTACATGTTAGACCTTGATTGCATTGATAGTTCAAATTTATTTTATTTTAAAACAATAGTAGATGACTCGTGGCTATGGCATAGGAGACTATGCCATGCTAGTATGAAAACTCTTAGAAACATCACTCAGAAAAACTTAATTAGAGGCGTACCTAAGTTAGATTTCATAAAGGACCATTTATGTGATGCTTGCCAACTAGGAAAATAAGTCAAATCATCCTTTCATTCTATTAGAGATGTGATCACCTATAGGCCATTAGAAATCCTACACATGGACTTATTTGGACCCATGAGTACAGCCAGCCTAGGTGGGAAAAATTATGGATTTGTGATTGTAGATGACTTCACTAGATTCACTTGGGTAAGATTCCTAGCATATAAGAATGAGTCTTTTGAGGAATTTAAGGTATTCTCCACATGGATTCAACAAAAATTAGGTTGTGAAATATCAACAATCTATAACGATCATGGTGGAGAGTTCCAAAATGATAGATTTGAATCATTCTGTCAAGAGATAGGAATAGAACACAATTTCTCAGCCCCTAGAACACCTCAGCAAAATGGTATAGCAGAAAGGAAAAATAGAACTTTGGTAGAAGCTGCTAGGACAATGTTAGCAGAGTACACCCTTCCTAGATACTTTTGGGCAGAAGCAGTCAACACAGCGTGTTATGTTTTAAATAGGGTGAACCTTAGATTTAAGCTGAACAAAACTCCTTATGAACTCCTTAAGGGTAGGACACCAAACCTTTCACACTTACATGTCTTTGGGTGCAACTGCTTCATCTTGAATAATGGCAAACATCCCTTAGGAAAATTCAATCCCAAGTCTGATGAGGGTGTCTTCTTAGGTTATTCATCTGTAGGTAAGGCCTATAGAATCTTTAATAAGAGAACCCTAGTAGTAGAAGAGTCCACCCGTGTAGTATTTGATGAATCAGATAAGCCCTCTAAATATAGAATTGAAGATGATGAAATAGAGGAAATTCAAGGAGTAGAGACTATGACCTTAGGAGAAAGGGTAGAGCCTCAGGAAGATTTGCCTAGAGAATGGAGATATTCTTCTAGTCATCCTAAAGAGTTAATTTTAGGAGACCCTTCAGAAGGTGTAAGAACTAGGCATGAACTTAGGAAGGAGGTTAGTCATTCAGCATTCATCTCTATGATAGAACCCACAAGTATAGATCAAGCTTTAGGAGATGAATTTTGGATTCTAGCAATGCAAGAAGAGCTGAACCAATTCATCAGAAATGATGTTTGGGAGTTAGTCAAGAGACCTAAAGAACAAAGTATGGTTGGGACAAAATGGGTCTTCAAGAATAAGGTGAATGATTCAGGAACAATAATAAGAAATAAAGTCAGACTAGTAGCTAAGGGGTACAACCAAATTGAGGGAATAGACTTTGAAGAAACTTTTGCCCCTGTTGCTAGACTAGAAGCCATAAGAGTGCTCTTAGCTTTTGCTTGCTTCAAAAACTTTAAATTATTTCAAATAGATGTAAAGAGTGCGTTTCTGAACGGGGTAATTAAGAAAGATGTCTATGTTGAGCAACCCCTCGGATTTGAAAGTTCATAATTTCCAAATCACGTATTCTAATTAAAAAGGGCTTTTTATAGATTAAAGCAAGCACCTAGAGCATGGTATGAAAGACTTAGCTCATTCCTATTGGGTAGAGGATTTGAAAAGGGTAGTGTAGATACTACACTCTTTTTACAAAAGATTAAAAATGAAATTCTCATTATTCAAATCTATGTAGCTGACATCCTATTTGGATCTTCAGATAAAATATTGTGTGATGAATTCTAAAAAATAATGAGTAATAAAATTGAAATGAGCTTGATGGGAGAACTTAATTACTTTCTTGGTTTTAGTGTAAAATAAATGGATAACAGAACATTTCTTAGCCAAACAAAGTACATTAAGGATATTTTGAAAAAATATGAAATGGATAGTGCTAAACCCATGAACACTCCAATGAGCTCAACAATTCAATTAGACAAAGATCCTAGTGGAAAACCAGTAGATCAGAAAAAGTATAGAGGAATGATTGGATCCTTTCTTTACCTAACTGCCAGTAGACCGGACATAATGTTTAGTGTGTGCCTTTGTGCTCGTTTTCAAGCCGATCCTAAAGAGTCTCACTTAACTGCTGTCAAGAGAATTCTTAGATATCTACTAGGCACCCCGAACTTAAGAATTTGGTATCCTAGGCACAACACTTCCTTTAAAATCTTAGGATACTCATATTCTGACTTTGCAGGATGTAGGATAGATAGAAAAAGCACCTCTGGTACCTGCCAATTCATAGGATAATCATTAGTGTCTTGGTCCAATAGGATGTAAAACTTAGTAGCCCTTTCCACAACCGAGGCAGAATATATTGCAGTAGGAAGTTGCGTTGCACAAGTACTATGGTTAAAACAACAAATTCTTGATCTGGACCTACCTGTATGAATCATTTCAATCATGTGTGACAACACAAGTGCAATTTGCATCTCTAAGTACCCAATTCAGCACTCTCGAACGAAACACATTGACATTAGACATAATTTTATAAGAGATCATGTTGCTAAGGGAGATATAAAATTGCATCACATCGCTACAGAGGATCAATTGGCTGACATATTCACAAAACCACTCGCATTTGACACCTTCAGCACCTTGAGAACTAGACTAGGTGTCATTGACATTAATGCATAAAAAAAAGGGTTGCTCCTGATTATCACACACTCACTACACAAAACCACAAAAAATTTGACATTTCTTATCGTACTGTACGACCTACGTTCGTACTGTACGATGTATCTAAATCTACACAACACAATCTATAAGCTAAAATTCTACCTCTGTTGATCTTAGTATACGATACATCGTACTGTACGATACAGTAAAATGACATTCAATCCGTTTGGTACGACAATTATTGATTATCGTATGGTACGATATATCTTCTTCATACTGTACGTTCCACGTCAGCGAATGGATTGGGACGAATTAACTGTATTTGGTACGATATTATTAATGTTCGTACTATACAATACTTACTCTTCATATTGTACGTTCCACCTCAGCAAAATGGATGACGAGTTAAAGCTGTCTGGTACGATATTATTATTTGTCATACTGTACGATACAACTGTTCGTACATTACAAAACTTTTCATCAAAAGTCATACTGACGACCCTTGGGATGATCGATATTCTTCTGATCGTACTGTACGCTTTGACCACCTTTTCCTGAAATGATCCGTCAGAATAATTAATACCATATCGTATTGTACGAAACACGATCGTACTGTACGATGTTGGGAAAACTCTATAAATTGCCTGGCTAGGCAGATCTCCTCACTTGCAACTCACTTCACTCACACTTGGTCCTTCTCACCTTTCACTCAGCCTCTACACGATGTCTAATTCCAGTAAGAGAGGTCGTTTGGCAGCTGGAAGTTCGTCTTCTTCTAGCCGTCATAGCACTCGGTTCCTGAGTGCTGAAAATAAGGAAGCTTACCATAAGTATAAAGCCTGCAAAATTACACCTTCCAAAATGCTCAATCAGGCTGCCCTTAATTTTGAGGTACTGAATCTCTTTGCTTCCACCACCTTTCAGTTCCTCCTCACCCTGACCTTTCCCTACAACTCCGAACTTTTATTAGAATTTCTAGCAAATCTCACCTACACTATCGACAACACAACTTTCCACTCCTTTGTTTGTCGTCAAAACATAGAGATCACCAGAGCCGACATCGCCCACTATATTGGGCTATCCACTGAAGGTCCTAGGGTTCGTTCCTTCCTCATAAATGAATTTGATTGGAGCGATGTTAATCGAGTCCTTAGGAACGCCGAATTCTATCAACACCAGCCTCTCGTCCAATCACTAAATCAGAATGCTAGAATTATTCAACATGTCCTTAGAACCTCTATAATACCCAAAGCTGGCAACCGAATCAACATGACCCCGATTTTATCTGTTGCTAACTATCTCATTATGTCCAATACCAAATTCGATGAGGTCGATTTAATTATTGACTACATTCGCGATATGACCTTTGTTCGTCTCCCTACTACTCGATGGAAACAATATCTAGCTCTTGGTCACTTTATTGGATATATCCTCCAAAATAAATAGCAATTGACCTATCCTGGTGAGCCCGACAATATTCCTATCTTTTATACGGATGCCTCTTTTTGTATTTTTTTTCATCGAGGACACGAGCTTGAAGAACCTGTCTTTGACGAAGAAGAAGGAAAAGATGCCCCGGTCGCAACTCAAGCACGACAACGATGACATGTAGCACCCCGAGCACCTGCACCAGCACACCCTCACGTTGATTTGGTTGAACGCTTCGACCAACTTCAGACTCGTCTCGATACTCACATTCAAGAGCAAAATCAGCAACACGAGACTGACATGCAATGGTTTGGGGGAACGCTTCACCGCTATTGATCACATATTTGACGCTTTCTTTCAGAATTTCCAACCAAACCCACCTCCACTAGCAACTGATCAGGATCCTCCGATTTAAATTATTTTTGTATTGTACCTTTTTTTTCTCTTTCTTAGTGTTTGCTCCTCTTTTTGGTGCTGTCAAAAGCGGGAGAAGGTTGTTGTAGTTTGTTCTATGGTTAAATGCATTTCTTTTTATCTCATACTGCATTTTTCTTTTTATTGCATTTCCATTTCAAAAAAAAAAAAATTCTTCAAACTTGCCTACAACAAACATTATTTGACATCATAAAAAAGGGGGAGATTGTCGCAACCCATGACCCCGACTTTGAGATTTTGATGATGACAAATAATGTCGTCTGAATTATCTATTCATTGAATATTATTTTTTTTGCTATTATCCGTGAATACTAACATTTCAGGAAGATTACAAGCTACTCAGGACGACAGGAAGGCTCAGGAATGGGTAGATTAGGAGTATGAGTCTGATAATGTATTTTTTTATTTATTTTATTTTTATTTTTTTGAGTCTGGCCACAAAATGCATAAAAGTCTGAGCAACCAAGCACACACACAGGGGGAGAAGGTTTTTTTAAAAGAACAATTTGGAGTTATTTCTCTGTAGATCGTACTATACAAAGCTATTTCATACCATACGATCTGAGCTTGTAGGACGATTCTGTGAATAGATCATACCGTACGAATAAAAATCGTACTGTATGATAAGTTCAAATCCAAAACCCTAGCCATCAAATTAACTTAAGTAAGTTTTTCTCAGCTGTTCGTACTGTACGAAGTATTTCATACTGTGCGATTTATTTTTAAATACTTACTTAAATTAACCTGTGAATAGTGGAATAATTCAAGGCTTAATTTCAAATTGAATATTGTACTTTACAAACACGTTCGTACAATACGATGAAAAGAGACGAATTCTGATCGTCCTGGACGATCCATTATTTTTGCCTTGTCGTACGGTACGATGTAGATCATACTATACGATGAACATAGATGATTCTTGATCGTCCTGAAATTCATCCTGGATGATGCCTTGATTTTGAACATTCGTAATGTATGATATGTATCGTATAATACGATGAACAGAGATGATATTTGATCGTCATGGCTATCATCCTGTATGATCAGTAATGCTGAGGATCGTACCGTACTATTCAGTATCGCACTACACGATTGATTTTGAACTTTTCGTACATCTTCATAGTAGGACGAAGCTTGGTATACATATCATACTATACGATTAGAAATCCTACTATACGATAGTAACAGCTACTTTGAAATTTCAGGGATTTTGGAGCCCGTTTTTAGGTGTCAAAATAGTTATGTTTTAAGTGTGTGAATTAGAGAGGAGAACATGGTTAGAGAGGGATTCCGAGTGAGAGAGCTCTTGAGAAGTTCTTTATGGTTTGAGAGAGGAAGGAGAAGGTGAGCGTTGTGAGGGAGAAGAGGTGTGAGGGAGATCATACGGTTGCTCTGAACTTGCTGCATCTTGCTCCTCCTGTGGCCCTAGAAGAATTTGTGAGAGGATCTACAAGGGGAAGGCTCTTCTATATCCGTGACCTCGAGGTACTCTGCCTTCTCCAGGAGGGAAAAAAATGAGAAGGTTCTCTACCGTCGCCAGAAGGGTGAAAATAGAGTTTGGCACTCCGCTACGCCGGGTTGGTGAAAGGGAGTATTGTAAGAGCTTCTCCGCCTTGCAAAGGGGGGCAAAAAGAGAGCTATTGCTTGTAGTGAAATTCCAAGAGCGGAGGACTCCGGGGAGTGGACGTAGGTCATGGTTTGACCGAACCACTATAAAAATCCGTTGTGCTTTTTCCTTATCATTTTTATTCTTGCGTGCATATTTCATTTTTAGTATATTTGCTTGGTGAAATATTGTGATTGAACAGGATATCATTATTGCACTTTATTTTCATGTTAAAACCTTAAAAATATCAAAAATATTAGAACTCCTGTTTAGGTTTTATTTATTGCTATAAATCTTTCACAATTTACCCCCCCCCCCCCCTCTTGTCCACCTAGTAATTTCACCTCTTTCAAACATGTTAACGTCATCGAGCAAAAGCTCTGACATACAACCACGGATAGGTCTTACATCCTTGGTGGATTCTCTCGACCTCTTTCATACAGGTTAACGTCATCGAGCAAAGGCTCAAAAATGCAACCATGGATAGGTCTTACATCCTTGGTGGATTCTCTTGACCTCTTTCATACAGGTTGATGTCATCGAGCAAGGCTCTAATATACAATATCGGATAGGTCTTACCTCCTTTATGGATTCTCTTAATCTCTTTCTTACATGTTAACATCATCGAGCAAGGCTCTGACATACAATCTCGGATAGGTCTTACATCCTTAGTGAATTTTCTAGACCTCTTCCACACAAGCAAACATCATCAAGCAAGGCACTAACATACAACCTCGGATAGATCTTACATCCTTGGTGAATTCTCTCGACCTCTTCCATAAAGGTTAACGTCATCAGAATGCCGTCGATGGACTTTTATCATGCTTCTTCGCAAAGTAAAATTTATACCCGATGCTGGACTTCTGCCTGTCACTGAACTTTAGTTCGGCTTTTACCTGACGCTGAATTTTCACCTGTCATTAAACTTTTGCCTTGTAGGACTTTCATCTAAATTCTACCCAACGCTTAGTTCCATCCCGTAGCTGGACTTCTGCCCGTCGTGGGACTTTCGTCAGAATTCTACCTGACACTGAGCTTCTTCTCATCATTGTACTTCTATTAAACGTCGGACTTCTACCCGTTATCGGACTTCTATCCATCAATGGAATTTCGTCGATCTTCTACCCAATGCTGTACTTCTACCTGACGATGTACTTCTACCATATGTAGGACTTGTGCCTGCCATTGGACTACTACCCATTGTCATACTTTTGCCCATCGATGGACTTTCATCGGTCTTCTACCTGATACAATACTTATACCCGATGTCAGACTTCTGCCTGCCATCAGACTACTACCCGTCGATGGACTTTCGTAGGTTTTCTACCTAACACCGTACTTCTACTTGATGATGAACTCCTTCCAATCGACAGACTTTTGTTGGGCTTCTACTCGACGTTGAATTTCTACACACTACCATACTTCTCCCTGATGTCGAAATTCTATCAGATGCTGAATTTCTGCACATCATCGAACATCTACTCGACGCCGAATTTCTACCCGACTTCGAACTTATGCCCGTCGTCTGACTACTATCCTTCGTTGGACTTCTATCCGACGCCAAATTTTTGTCCGTCAATAATCTTTTCATCATCCCTCCTTACAACGGTCTCTCCAACCTCCATGCAACCCAACTATAGATGTGAATGTCTCTCAGCCGTTGAATATTTTGAAGAAGAATGGCCACTCGACATGCCCACTGTATAGGGAGGGTCCTTGCAGTCGGATAAGGGATGCCACCTATTCAAAAGCAGGGGAAAGCCTCCCATATAGGAAGAAGGCAGAAGGGGAGAAGGGCTTAAGGGTGAGAAGTCTCATTTTTGCAGAGTGGGGCCCCAGGCCTGGACAGTGGATGCCGCCTGTGCAGAGCTCGGGGGAAGGCCTCAGATGAAAGAAGAAGAAAGTGGGAGAAGTCTCCTTCTTGCAAAGAGGGGCGTCGGACCTGGATAGAGGATGCCACCTGTATAGGGCCCGAGGGAAAGCCTAAGTTATAAGAGAGGAGGAGAGGAGGAGAGGAGGAGGTGCAAGGGTTTCATTACATACCCCAAAGGGGGGTATTTAAAGCAAGAAGAAGAAAAGTTTAAAAAAAAATTCAGAAAAGTGCTGGCAGTTTGGCCTAACCACCAGCCGATGGTTAGCAAACCATCGACCAGCAGTTAGCCAAACCATAGCCGACCGGGCCGACAACGCAGGCCACACAGGAGTGTGTGGGCTTCGGGCGGGCCGGATCATATGGGTGCGCCGGGCAGGCTGGGTAGCGCAAGGGTAGGCCGGGCAGTGCGCGGTAGCGCTGGGTAGCACGGGCAGTGCGCGGCGGCTGCAGTGTTGGCGGCTGTCGCCAACGGTCGCCGGCGGCTATTTCATTACGACATATTTTTGAACCCAATTTTGGGTCTAGAAAGTTCAAATTGGACTTTTTTGGGGTTCCCGGAGCAATTTTTTGATACCCCGGACTTAATTTTGACACTTTTAAAGTGGTTCGGGACCTCTACGCCCAAGATTAGATTTTTTCTAAATTTCAAATCACACAAAAAATTACCCAAAGGTTGCGATGCATATTTTTGGACTTTTGAAGCTTCGATGTCCGAAAATAGGGGGCAACTGATACATCATCAAAAAATTATCTTGATCGGGCACGAATCTCGATGTAAAATCAAGTTGGAAATTTCCGAAGTTAAAATTGGGACCATCCAAACTTTAATTTCATCAAACTTATAGTTAAACTGAGCATCTCATAAATACAAACCCAACGATAGTAAAATCAACTCAATCTGAGCCCAAATGGGTCCAAATCAAGGGTTAGAACCGCTGTTGGAAGGTTTGAAAAGCCATTTGGATTACCAGACAGTCTCCAAACATAACGAGCTTATAGTAGAATAGAGCGTCTTGACGAGATGAATCCAACGAGCTCAAGATCGCTGAATTCTGACGTCATTAAGGCCTTCAAATGTCTAACGAATGGTACATGATCAAAGGATTCAATATCGGCCGTCCAGCTATCCACTCCTCATTTACCCTTGATCTATCACCTAATTACGAGTCATGCCACTCCAGAAATCTATAAATAGACCCCTCATTTCTCTTGATAGGGGGATCAAAGTAAGAAGAGAAGAAGAGAAGAGAAGGAAGAAGCTCCTCCTCGACCACCGCGCGGACCTTTGTCTGACCACGACCTGAGGCCCTCGCCTTTGCCGGACCACCAATTGAGGCCATTAGCTACACCGAACCACCACCTGACGTCGTTGCTTCGCCGGACCACAACTTGAGGTCCTCACCTCCACCAAACCACCGCCGGACTTCCACCAGACCACCACTTAAGGCCCTCACCTTCGTTAGACCACCACTTGATGTTGTTGCTCCACCAGACCACCACTTCAGGCCCTCACCTCTACCGGACCACTATCCGACGTTGTTGCTCTGTCAGACCACCACTTAAGGTCTCACCTCTACTGGACCACCACCTGATGGTGTGGCACCATCAGACCACCACCTGAGGCACGGACAACCACCGAACCACCACTTGATGTTGCAACCCATGACCCCGAGTTTGAGATTTTGATGATGACAAATAATATCGTTTGAATTATGTTGGGATTCATTGAATATTGTTTGCTATTGTATGTGAGTACTAACATTTCAGGAAAGATCAAAAGCTACTAAAGACGATAGGAAGACTCAAGAATGGGTAGATTAGGAGTAAGAGTCTGCAATGTATTTTCTTTTTTATTTCATTATTATTTTCTTGAGTCTAGCCACAAAATGCATAAAAGCTCGAGCAACCATGCACACACACAGGGGGAGAGATTTTAAATTTAGAATGTAATAGAATTTCCTCTCTGTAGATCGTACTGTACGATCCTAATTCGTACCGTACGATCAGAGGGTTGTAGTACAATTCTGTGAATAGATCGTACCGTACGACATTATATCGTACTGTATGATATGTTCAAATCCAAAACCCTAACCGTCGTTTAACTTAAGTAAGTTATTTTATACCGTTCGTACTATACGAACTAGTTCGTACTGTACGATTAATTTTAAATTCTTACTTAATTTAAACCGTGATTAGTGCAACAAATCCGGGCCTAATAATAATTTAGACATCGTACTGTACGAAGACCTTCATACAATACGATGAACAGAGATGAATTATAATCGTCCCGGATATCGTCCCGGACGATCAGTTGTTTTAGTCTAATCGTACAGTACGATGTACATCGTACCATACGATGAACAGAGACGATGTTTGATCGTCCCGACTATCGTCTTGTATGAACTATGTTGTCATGGATCGTACCGTACGATTTAGTATCGTAATGTATGAACATTTTTGTACTGTTCGTACCACTTCGTACCAGGATGAAGTCTATTTATGAAGATCGTACTGTACGATTGTAGAACCGTACTGTACGATGGTAATGGCTACTTTGAGATTTCAGGGTTTTTGGAGCCCATTTTTATGTATTAAAAAAGTGATTTTTTCAGAACGTGGATGATAGAGAAGAACGTGGTTAGAGAGGTATTCCAAGGGAGAGAGCTCTAGAGAAGTTCTTTAGGGTTTGAGAGAGGAAGGAGAAGGTGAGTGTTGTGAGGGAGAAGAGGTGTGAGGGAGATCACATGGTTGATCCGAACTTGCTGCATCTTGCTCCTCCAGTGGCCCTAGGAGAATTTGAGGGAGGATCTCCAAGGGAAAGGCTCATTTATATCCGTGACCTCGAGGTACTCTACCTTCTCCAGGAGGGAGAAAAACGAGAAGGTTCTCTGCTGTCGGCAGGAGGGCAAAAACAGAGTTTGGCACTCCGCCACGTAGGGTTGGTGAAAGGGAGGTTTGTAAAGGCTTCTCCGCCTTGCCGAGGGGGGCAAAAGAAGAACTATAGTTGGTAGTGAAAATCTCGGAGCGGAGGACTCCGGGGAGTGGACGTAGGTCATATTTTGACTGAACCACTATAAAAATCTTGGTGTGTTTTTTCCTTACTGTTTTTTCATTACTGCGTGCATTTTATTTTTCAATATTTGCTTGGGAAAAATTGTGAAAGAAAATTTGTTTAAATTTTCATGGTATAATTTCTAAAAACAACAAAAAGATTTAGAACTCCTACTTAGGTTTTAATTATTGTCAAAAAGTTTTCACAATTCACCCCCCTCTTGTCCATCTAGTAATTTTAATTGGTATCAGAGCCTACTTTCAAAAATAGTATTTTAGAAAATCTTGAAAGAAAACGATCATGTCAAACTTTGGTAATTGTAACACTGCGGAGGGTTATTCAATAACCCATCCACCACTTTTTGATAACATTTCATTTGATTTCTGAAAAATTAGAATGTCTACATTTTTGCAATCTATAGATTACCACATGTGGATGTTAGTGAATTATGGATATGTTGCACCTGTTAAAATTGTGAATGAAGTGAAAACTCCAGTTCCTTTCAATGAATGGAGCAATGAGGATAGGGAATTAGCCCAACTGAATGCTAAGTGCTTAAATTGTTTTTTCTGTGCATTGAAGTCTGAGGACTATATGAGAGTGTCTACCTGTGTTTCTGGTAAGGAGATTTGGGATAGACTGTGTATTACATACGAAGGAACAAACGAAGTAAAACAGTCTAGACTTAACATTCTACTTCATGATTATGAACTCTTCCGTATGAAACCCAGCAAAATAATTTCTGACATGTACACTAGGTTCACCCAAATCGTGACATCCTTGCATGCATTAGGTAGAGAGATTTCAAATTTTGAGAAAGTGAATAAAATTCTTAGATGCTTACCTAGTTCCTATGATGCTAAGATAACTGCTATCACTGAGTCTAAAGACCTTAATGTTTATTCTATTGATAACCTCCTTGGGTCACTCATTGCATACGAGCAAGGAGTGAGCCAAAGGCAAAGTGATGCAGATGAAAAGAAAAAGGAGTGAACGGTGGCATTAAAAGCTGGCAACTCAGAAAGTGAAAGCTCTGTAGGGGAGGAAGAGGATGAGATAGCACTGATGACCCGACAGTTCAAAAATTTCCTGAAGAGAAAATAGAAGCGTCATCCGTACAGCTGGAATAAAGGTAAGAGCTCAAGGTCCAATAAGGTTTCATCTGATACAATTTGTTTTGAGTGCAGGAAGCCAGGTCACCTTCGAGCCGATTGCCCAAATCTGAAGAGCCAACCAGCTAAGGAGAAAGGTGATGAGAAAGCCAAATACAAGAAAGGAAAGATGAAGACACAAAAAGCTTTTTGGGCAGACTCTGCCTCAGAATCGTTAGAGGAAGAAGTAGAGGAGGAGGTAACTAATTTGTGTCTTATGACTAACGATAACCTTGATCAATCGGATCAAGATGAGGTATGTCAACTTTCATATGAAGAATTATTGCTTATTTCTGAGAATATTCATGACTCGTATAGGAAACTGAAAAAGATGCATGCTAAGCTTAATGTTGATTTTAGTTCTTTATAAATTGAGCATGCTAACTTAGTTAAAGAAAATTCTGATTTAGATAGAGACCACATGTCGCTTCTTGATGAGTTTGATGCATTAAATAAGAAGCATGTTGAATTAACTGAAGAGCATGAATTCTTGAAAACCACTCATATTGAACTAGAAGAAGCTTTTAAGAGACTAGACAAACTTGCATTAGAAGTAGAGCATAATGAGCATAAATTGACATGGGAAGTCATTGGATTGACAGCCCAAAATAAAACATTCAATGAAAGAATTAAAGAACTGGAAAAAGAAATTGCATCACCCACAGTAGACCATCCTAGCAAACCCCCAACACAGCATGCATCACACAACTTTAGGAAGAGGCACTGTCACCCACATAGATTAGTAAACCCATTTCCTGGTGTGAGGTGCTTCTCTTGTGGCATGCTAGGTCACATAGCCCGCACATGCACAGTGCACCGTAGGACACACTTAGTATGGAGACCTAAACTGCATCCATCATATCATAGCATGCATACATCTCATTCATGCGAGCATAAGGAGAAACTCAAACTCACTTGGGTTCCTAAATCTAACCTTTGAATGAAATTGTAGGGGTGCTCTCACAAAAGACCTAGTGAGAGCATGTGGTACCTGGATAGTGGCTGCTCACAACACATGACTGGAGACATGAAGAAGTTCACTCTACTGGAGACCAAAACTGGAGGCAAAGTAACATTGGTAGACAACACTACCAGGAAGGTGATAGGCTCAGGTATTGTTGGTAATGCTAAAAAAATTTTTATTTGAAAATGTCTTATTAGTTGATGGTTTGAAACATAATTTACTTAGCATTAGTCAACTGTGTGACAAAGGTTTTTATATTAAATTTCTATCTAATAAATGCCTTATTAGTTTAAATGATAAACTAGTTTTAGAAGGAAAATGAATGAACAATGTTTACATGTTAGACCTTGATTGCATTGATAGTTCAAATTCATTTTGTTTGAAAACAATAGTTGATGACTCGTGGCTATGACATAGGAGACTATGCCTTGCTAGTTTGAAAACTCTTAGAAACATCACTCAGAAAAACTTAGTTAGAGGCGTACCTAAGTTAGATTTCACAAAGGATCATTTATGTGATGTTTGCCAACTAGGAAAACAAGTCAAATCATCTTTTCATTCAATTAGAAATGTGATCACCGCTAGGCCACTAGAAATCCTACACATGGACTTATTTGGACCAGTTAGTACAGCCAGCCTAGGTGGGAAAAATTATGGATTTGTGATTGTAGATGACTTCACTAGATTCACTTGGGTAAGATTCTTTGCACATAAAAATGAGTATTTTGAGGAATTTAAGGTTTTCTCCACATGGATTCAACGGAAATTAGGTTGTGAAATCTCAACAATTCATAGCGATCATGGTGGAGAATTTCAAAATGATAGATTTGAATCATTCTGTCAAGAGCTAGGAATAGAACACAATTTCTCAGCCCCTAGAACACCTCAACAAAATGGCATAGTAGAAAGAAAGAATAGAACCTTGGTAGAAGCCGCTAGGGCAATGTTAGCGAATTATACCCTTCCTAGATACTTTTGGGCAGAAGCAGTCAACACAGCATGTTATGATTTAAATAGGGTAAACCTTAGATCTAAGCTGAACAAAACTCCGTATGAACTCCTTAAGGGTAGGACACCAAACCTTTCACACTTACATGTCTTTAGGTGCAAGTGATTCATCTTGAATAATGGTAAACATCCCTTAGGAAAATTTGATCCCAAGTCTGATGAGGGTGTCTTCTTAGGTTTTTCTTCTGTAGGTAAAGCCTATAGAATCTTTAATAAGAGAACCCTAGTAGTAGAAGAGTCCGCCCATGTGGTATTTGATGAATCAGATAAGCCCTCTGAATCTAAAATTGAAGATGATGAAATAGAGGCAATTCAAGGAGTAGAGACTATGACCTTAGAAGAAAGGATAGAGCCTTAGGAAGATTTACCTAGAGAATGGAGATATTCTTCTAGTCATCCTAAAGAGTTAATTTTAGGAGACCCTTCAAAAGGTGTAAGAACTAGGCATGGACTTAGGAAGGAGGTTAGTCATTCAGCATTCATCTCTATGATAGAACCTACAAATTTAGATCAAGCCTTAGGAGATGAATTTTGGATTCTAGCAATGCAAGAAGAGCTGAACCAATTCACCAGGAATGATGTTTGAGAGTTAGTCAAGAGACCTAAAGAACAAAGTATGGTTGGGACAAAATAGGTCTTCAAGAATAAGGTGAATGATTCAGGAACAATAATAAGAAATAAAGCCAGACTAGTAGCTAAGGGGTACAACCAAATTGAGAGAATAGACTTTGAAGAAACTTTTGCCCCTGTTGCTAGACTAGAAGCCATAAGAGTGCTCTTAGCTTTTGCTTGCTTCAAAAACTTTAAATTATATCAAATAGATGTAAAAAGTGCGTTTCTGAACGGGGTAATTAAGAAAGATGTCTATGTTGAGCAACCCCCTGGATTTGAAAGTTCATAATTTCCAAATGTTTTCAAGCTGATCCTAAAGAGTCTCACTTAACTGCTGTCAAGAGAATTCTTAGATATCTACTAGGCACCCCAACCTTAGGAATTTGGTATCCTAGGCACAACACTTCCTTTGAAATCTTAGGGTACTCAGATTCTGACTTTGTAGGATGTAGGATAGATATAAAAAGTACCTCTGGTACCTACCAATTCATAGAACAATCATTAGTTTCTTGGTCCAGTAGGAAGCAAAACTCAGTAGCACTTTCCACAGCCGAGGCAGAATATATTGCAGTAGGAAGTTGTGTTGCACAAGTACTTTGGCTAAAATAACAATTTCTTGATCTTGGCTTACCTGTAGGAACCATTTCAATTATGTGTGACAACACAAGTACAATTTGTATCTCTAAGAACCCAATTCAGCACTCACGAACAAAACATATAGACATTAGACACCACTTCATTAGAGATCATGTTGCTAAGAGAGATATAGAATTGCATGACATCACTACAGGAGATCAATTAGCTGACATATTCACAAAACCCCTAGCTTTCGACATCTTTAGCACCTTGAGGACTAGGTTAGGTTTCATAGATATAACAGCATAAAAATAATAATAATAATAATAATAATAACAAAAAAAAAGGAGACTGCTCCAGATCATCACACACTCACTACACAAAAAGCACAAAACTTGACTCTGTATATCATACGGAACGATACCCATATCATACTATACGGTATACTATAATCTACAAAGAACACACCTAAATGGTAAATTTCGTCTCTGTTGATCGTACTGTACGACTAACATCGTACTGTACGATACATTATTGGTCCTCGTACTGTACGATATATCATCTTCGTACTGTACGTGCCACGTTAGCGAACGGATTGGGACGAATTTAAGCGTGCTGGTATGTTATTATTGCCGATCATACTGTATGATATACCTACATCGTATTGTACGATCCACCTCAGCCAATGGATAAGAACGAAATAAAGGCGTTCGGTACGATATTAATGCAATTCGAACTGTACAATACACCTGTTCGTACAGTACGATCCATTCGAGCAAAAAGTCGTACTGAATTCTTTGGGACGGTCGATATTCCTCTGATCATACTATACGATATGCATCGTACCGTATGTTTTGTCCTCCTTTTCCCGGTATGAACCGTCAGAGCAATAATGACCATATCATACTGGACGATGTAATATCGTACTATACGATATGTGGAAATTTCTATAAATTGCCCGGCTAGGCAGCTATTTTTACTCACACTTTCCTCACTTCACTCATACCTTGTCCTTCTCACATTTCATACCTTCCTCACTTCACCCTATCCGATGTCTAGCTCAAGCAAAAGAGGCCGTTTGGTAACTGGAAGTTCGTCCTCCTCTAGCGGTCACAGCGCTCGGTTCCTGAGTGCTGACAATGAGAAAGCCTACCATAAGTATAAGATCTGCAAAATTATTCCTTCCAAAATGCTCTATCAGGCTGCACTAAATTTCGAGGTACTGAACCTGTTTGCTTCCACCACTTTTCAGTTCCTCCTCACCCTGGCCTTTCCCTATAACTCCGAACTTTTATTAAAATTTCTAGCAAATCTCACCTATACTGTCGACAACACAACTTTCTACTCCTTTGTTTGTCCTCAAAATGTAGAAATCACCAGAGCCGACATCGCCCAATATATTGGGCTATCTACTGAAGGTCCTAGGGTCCGTTCCTTCCTCACAAATGACTTTGATTGGAGCGATGTTAATCGAGTCCTTAGGAACGCCACTTTCTATCAACACCAGCCCCTCGTCCAATCACTAAATCAGAATGCCAGAATTATTCAACATGTCCTTCGCACCTCTATAATACCCAAAGATGGCGACCGGATCAACATGACCTCTGTTTTATCTGTCGCTACCTATCTCATCATGTCTAACACCAAATTCGACGAGGTTGATTTAATTGTTGACTACATTCGCCATATGACCTTTGTTTGTCTCCCTACCACTAGCCGAAAACAAAATATAGCTCTTGGCCACCTTATAGGATATCTTCTCCAAAATAAATATCAATTGATCTATCCTGGTGAACCCGACAATCTTCCTATTTTTTATACGGATGCCTCTTTCCGTATTCTTTTCCATCGGGGACACGAGCCAGACGAACCTATTTTTGACAAAGCAGAAGGAGAAGATGCCCCAGCGGCAGCTCCAGCACGTCCACGACGACATGCACCACCCCGAGCACCTGCACCAGCACAAGATGATTTGGCCGAACGGTTTGACCAACTTCGGACTCGTCTCGATACTCACATTCACAAACAACATCAGCAACACGAGACAAATATGCAATGGTTTGGAGAACGCTTTACTGCTATTGATCAGCGCTTTGACACTCTCTTTCAGTACTTCCAACCACACCCATCTCCACCACCTACTGATCAGGATCCTCCACTATAAATTATCATTGTATTGTAGTTATTATTTCTTTTCTAGTGTTTGCTCCTCTTTTTGGTGCTGTCAAAAGAGGGAAAAGGTTGTTGTATTTTGTTTCTATAGTTAAATGCATGTTTTCTTTCGTACTGCATTCTCTTTTATTTCTTTTCCTCTTATTCTTTTATTTAAATAAAAAAAATGCCTTTAACACTTGCTTACAACAAATTATTTGACATCATCAAAAAGGGGGAGATTGTTGCAACCCATGACCCCAAGTTTGAGATTTTGATGATGACTAATAATATCGTTTGAATTATGTTGGGATTCATTGAATATTATTTGCTATTGTCTGTGAGTACAAACATTTCAGGAAAGATCAAAAGCTACTCAAGATGATAGGAAGACTCAAGAATGGGTAGATTAGGAGTAAGAGTCTGCAATGTATTTTCTTTTTTATTTCATTTTTATTTTCTTGAGTCTGGCCACAAAATGCATAAAAGCTCGAGCAACCATGCACACACACAGGGGGAGAGATTTTAAATATAGAATGTAATAGAATTTCCTCTCTGTAGATCGTACTGTACGATCCTAATTCGTACCGTACGATCAGAGGGTTTTAGTATGATTCTGTGAATATATCGTACCGTACGACATTATATCGTACTGTACGATATGTTCAAATCCAAAATCCTAGCCATCGTTTAACTTAAGTAAGTTATTTTATGCCGTTCGTACTGTACAAACAAGTTCGTACTGTACGATTAATTTTAAATTCTTACTTAATTTAAACTGTGATTAGTGCAACAAATCCGAGCCTAATAATAATTTGGACATCGTATTGTACGAAGACCTTCGTATAATACGATGAACAGAGATGAATTATAATCATCCCGGATATCGTCCTGGACGATCAGTTGTTTTTGTCTCATCGTACAGTACGATGTACATCGTACCATACATGAACAGAGATGATGTTTGATCGTCCCAACTATCGTCTTATACGAACTATGTTGTCATGGATCGTACCGTACGATTTAGTATCGTAATGTATGAATATTTTTGTACTGTTCGTACCACTTCGTACCAGGATGAAGTCAATTTATGAAGATCGTACTGTACGATTATAGAACCGTATTGTACGATGGTAATGACTACTTTAAGATTTCAGGGTTTTTGGAGCCAGTTTTTATGTATCAAAAAAGTAATTTTTTCAGAACGTGGATGAGAGAGGAGAACGTGGATGAGAGAGGAGAACGTGGTTAGAGAGGTATTCCAAGGGAGAGAGCTCTAGAGAAGTTCTTTAGGGTTTGAGAGAGGAAGGAGAAGGTGAGCGTTGTGAGGGAAAAGAGGTGTGAGGGAGATCACATGATTGCTCCGAACTTGCTGCATCTTGCTCCTCCTGTGGACCTAGAAGAATTTGAGGGAGGATCTCCAAGGGAAAGGCTCGTCTACATCCGTGACCTCGATGTACTCTGCCTTCTCCAGGAGGGAGAAAAATGAGAAGGTTCTCTGCCATCGCCAGGAGGGCGAAAACAGAGTTTGGCACTCCGCCACGCCGGGTTGGTGAAAGGGAGGTTTATAAAGGCTTCTCCGCCTTGCCAAGGGGGGCAAAAGGAGAATTATAGTTGGTAGTGAAAATCTCGGAGCGGAGGACTCCGGGGAGTGGACGTAGGTCATATTTTGACCGAACCACTATAAAAATCTTGGTGTGTTTTTTCCTTACTATTTTTTCATTACTGTGTGCATTTTATTTTTCAATATTTGCTTGGGAAAAATTATGAAAGAAAATTTGTTTAAATTTTCATGGTATAATTTCTAAAAACAACAAAAAGATTTAGAACTCCTTCTTAGGTTTTAATTATTGTCAAAACGTTTTCACAATTCACCCCCCCTCTTGTCCATCTAGTAATTTCACTTGAGGCCCTGTGCTTCACCAGGCTACCTCTTAAGGTTCGGACTTCCGCCTAACCGCCACTTGAGGCCCTGTGCTCCACCAGAACACCACCTGAGGCCCCGGACTTCTGTTGCCCCACCACCTGATGCCCAGAGTTCTACAAGAGTACCCCCTACTATAATGGTCTTTCTAACCCTTGTCTCCTGCCAACTATGATCTTTCAGACCCCTTTCTCCTGCCGACTATGGTCCTTCTGACATGCATCACCTACTATGGTCATTCCGATCTCCATCACCAGATAATGGTATTTCTGACCCCAGTCTCCTATCGACTACGGTCTTTCTAACTTCCTGTCACCTATTATGGTCCTTCCACCTACATCGCCAGACAACGGTCTTTCTGACCCCGGTCTCCTGCCGACTACGATCCTTCTGACCTCCGTTGCCTACTATGATCCTTCTGACTTACATCGCCAAACAACGATCTTTCGAGCCTCCATCCTATCGACTATGGTCATGCCGACCAAACAAAAATGTCTATATTGTAACTCCCACCATGTAATGCGCTCTATATGATGTACATTTGTGACATCAAGCCAAGGCCTTCTCCCAAGAAAGGGCCTCATTTGTAATCAGCTACAAATACTAGTGGACTCATTCAAACTGGGCAAGGCCCCATGGTTTCCCCCCCTTTTTAGGGGTTTCCACATAAAAAACTCTGGGGTGTCTCTTATGAACGCTACACCCTCTCACTTATGTGATTGTGTGATGGATCTTCATACAATGCTAAGACATTAAACTATATATTTCTCTACCGATGCGAATACTCTTGGACACAACAAAAATTATATTTAAAAAAACTAATTTATTTTTATAATTTGCTAAGAAAATAAATATTTTTTAATTGAGTTAAACAATATTATAATAATAATGAAACCACACTTTAAAAGACTAATTTTATTACAAGTCTATAAAATACACATTGTTATAATTTAACAAAAAAATCATTATATACAACACTAATAGAAAAGTAGAGATTTCACAACATTTATTAGCAGCAAATTAAATATCGTGGTCATAGCATGAATACTTTAGCGGCCTTAAACAGCTTCTTTGTGTTAGTAAAGTGGAATCAACTCTGCCCTAGCCCATTCAATCGCCTCCTTCCCAGCTCCCTAATTGTCGATGACACTGATGCCGATGCCGTTGCTCCCATTCTAACAAAAACTCACCACTGTTATGTCATTCGCACATTAAACCTCTATTGCTTTCTTCTTCTTCTTCTTCTTCTTCTTCTTCTTCTTGAATCATACTTGAAACCAAGCAAACATTGGCTGAAATTTATATCAGGTTTTTTTATTTTGTGTGATGATCTTCTTGTTCTTTTATTTTTTACTCGGTGATTTGAATTAGGTCTTGCCTAATTCCTAACGAAAAGGAGAGAGGGATGCTATTGCATGATTAGTTTAGTTCTAAAACGGGAATGTGAGGTTATTATTATTTTTATAGACGGATTGTTCAGATTTATAAGTGTTAAAATCGTTGTAATGCAGCAAATTTAATAGCAAAAATAATATTAAAAATTTAATAGTAGTGTAAACAGATAAAAAAGGGATGCGAAAGCCTGTTTTAATAGTAGTGTAAGAAGATTAATATTGTTTTATGAAAAAAAAATTATAGCCTAATTGATAGAAAAAATAATATTAAATTTTTAATATTAAATTTATCAATCCAAATAATGAGATATAATGAGATAAATAATCTCAATTAAAACTTTATCAACGTTAATTTTTAATAGGTAATTTATGAGTCAAAATTCTTATTTTATTGCCAATTTAAAAAATTAATAGAAGCTAACTTTCTTCAAATAAAAAGGTATATAATTCCTTCGCTACAATAAGAAAAAGATTAATAGCTGCATAAAATTAGAATGTGAAAAACATGCATTTGGTTTACAAATGCAAATTCTATTTCAAAACAATTATACACCAATAGGAAAAATAATAATTTATTTTATGTTCCCATATGAGAAAAAGTATTAATTATTTTCTTGAACCATATTACTAAGCCATATAAAATTAAGTAAAAATTAATAATAATTATTCATTAAAGTTAGAAGAGCTTGTTTTAAAATTAGAAAATAATATATCTTCAAGATAAAAAGAAAAAATTATCTTAGGTAGGCTAAATCAAATCCATCATAAGTTTCTCCTTGATATTTTTAATTAATTGAATTATAATTATGCAAAAGGAGAAATGGATGATTTTGCCTAAAAATGAATCTAATTTTTTGGAGAAAAATAAGTGTTAATTAATATGATTCAAACTACTCAACCTACTTTGGAATGATGCGAGAAGATGTATATCAAAATGACACAGATATGAGATGTTTGTACATAACATAATATAAATCATGATCAAAAAGAAATAAGGAGTCAAAGGAATATAAATAAAACATCACATATCTTTTTTTTTTTTGGTTAAAACCCACAAAGGGCTTACGCGTTAATATATATAAAAAAAAGACAAGGTTCTCAAAAGGGATCGAAAACTTACTAAATGCTTGAGGAGCTACCGTTAAAAAGAAAATAAAATCTTTGAAGTCTAAGATCCCTTGTTAGTTACAGAATGAAATAAAAATGGAAGACAAATAGCCATACCCAAAAAGGGGTAGTATAAGATCGATATCAGAGGATAAAACACGAGGAAATAAAATATGTGATTGAGCCTGCAAATCAACATAAGAACACTGTGGACCTTCGAAAGGACACAGCCGGGCTGCAGAGTGCAGAGGGGTATGTGACCGTACCTATCCTGAGGGATAGAGACGATCGCGGGCTTCCACACTCCTCGCAAACGGGCCAATGAAAGGGCAGATTGAACCTAAGAAGACTCTTGATTAAGGATCATACATTATCCTTTCAGAATGGGATTGGCACAAGGGCAGAGACTAGGAAGTCCTACTCAAAAGGAAAGAAAGGTCTAATTGGCTTAGTCAACATATGTGGTTCACATCAGCATCCAAAGGGACTAAGGTACTAAGAAGAAAACTGGAGAAAAAGTTAAGCAATCGACACATACATGAGAGAAAAATGGAGGTGATGTCATCCACGTGACACAGATAGGCATGATTTATAGTCACCGATGAGGCGTATTACGAGACCGAATGCAGTTGTTTTGAATCCTAAATCTAAAGTGAATTTTGTGTTCTACAAACAACACTAACACCTGTGTCCTAACTAATGCAGTGCAAAACCCGGACTTACTCTTGCCTGGATTGGGGAGCCAGCTAACCACCTAATCAATTTAAAATCATGCTGTTCGATCATTTATGAAAGATAGATGGATGGCTTAGTTTTTGAAAGTTAAGGCAGACATCTAGAGAGCTCCTAAGTGGCCTTATACTTATGTTGGGTGAATGCTTCAAGAGCAATTGCAATTAAATTTTTGATTAAAATTTGTTTCTAATGTAATACATGCTGGTTGAAGTCTCCAAATTAGACATGCATAAGATTTTAAAAGCAGGCTTATAGAAAATAATTTTTAGAAAAGACTGGGCCTCCCCAGGTTCTATACTTCATCCTCATAGGCTAAATTATCTAGACTCTACCCGCAGGCGGGGAGGTGTCTATTAGCAAAGAGAAGAAGAATGCAATATTATGCATGCAACCCCGGATGATTCCGACAGTTCCCTAGATCGTTAGGTTTTTATGTTATTTAATTCTTAAAATTTTAAGTATTAGTTATGAGTAGAAGAATTTTTTTTAGTCCTTAGAGAGCCTAACGAAATTGAGGCTAAAACAAAAGCGGCATACAAATCGCCAATAAACTAAGAAAGTATGCAATCACAGAGTTAATCATTTACAGATAAAACACATCAAAATAATCAAAAGAATTAACAAATGTCCATATGCCAACTACCCTTAATTACAACATAGTGTATGCAAAAAATAAGGGGCACCACTACCAACAACCCAGATTTCTAAGCCTAGGAATGACGCAAATGGACTTTGAGTGGGATGTTGGGTCTTCAGCTCTTCATTCTTCTTAGATTTTTTCTCCTTGGACTCCTTGGATCTCTCCTCCTTAAACTCAGATTCGTCGTGGCTTGAATATCCAAATGAAGAGATAATTTCTCCTAAAAGGGGTATTGCTTTTTCTCTTTGGATATCTAAAAGCCCTACGAACTCGATCGTCCAAATGGAAGAAGACTCTCCCTCTTGAGGATGTCTTCTTCTTTTAGAATTCGAGTTGGATAAGAATATCCCAACTCAAAAGACATTTTCACAACTCACACCAATATTACAAATATTTATATTAATAGAAAGTAGTAAATTCTAGACTCTCCTACAAGGTTATCCTAATAAAAAAAAATTTCAAGTAGTTATAATATCCCAAGTAGTTTATATGGAAATAAAAATAACTCATGCCAGCCACACTTGATCACCATACTTTTAATTACTTTTGAGGGCTAAGAAATCTCTAGAGCATCTGTAGCAGTTATTATTTATAATTTTAGCCCTCATTTATTTAGTGGGGTTGGGCAATTTCTGAAGCACCTGCATAAAATATTATTAGTGTTTAAATCAAGACAATTGCACTCCTTTTTATTTAGCGCTGCATGAGCATGATCATCTGTAGAAGACATCATTAACATCAAAATATTGCTCCTAATTTATGGGTAGATCTAATTCACAATCAAATTAATTCCCAGAGTGTATTAAAAATAAGCAAATATAATAACAATTTCGCTCACAACATGTAGTAAAATATCAGAAAACTTGGCACACAACAGAAAAGTAAACACCGGCCTAGTATAGGTCTAGAAGTGGTGCCCTAAAAAATAATTCTACATGTGTGTAAAGGCCTGAGTGTGGGATAGATCCTAAGCTGGGTAGTTAGTTAAAGTTGTCTAAAGTTCAAGTTTGTTGAAGATCTGTAAAAAAAACTTTATTTAAAGTTTATATATTAATGAATTAGGATCTATTTTTGTTAATTTAATTTTTTGATTCATTTTTAATGCTTAGGGTAGGAAAAATTAATGTTTAAATTATATTAGCCAATTTTGGAAAGTTCCGGGTCCTCCTAGGTGCAAGGCTAAGGGGATCCAAAATGTCACTATGGGAAATAGGCTAGTTTTAAGGGTTCTAGAATTTTAGGTAAAAATTAGGCCTTAAAGGGAGTAGTTAGGCTTTGAGTTTGCTGGATTTAGAGTTTCCTATGGAAAGTTATGAATTTTCAAAATTTTGGGCATTTAATGAATTATTAGAATTGCTTAATTAGGAGTGATTTTATGATTTTAATCCAAATCAACTCCAAGCTAATTGGAATCACTCCCAAAGGTCAAGAATAGCCTAAGAAAGTGTTCTCAAGTCTTTGGAAAAAAATTAAAATTTTTAATAATTTTTAATTATCTAATAGGGGCAAAATGATAATATTTGATTAAAGTTGAATTAAGGGTATGATTAAAGTCCAACTAGAGGGAACTAATTATCTAAGATTAAGGGTTAAATTCTGAATAGTTTGAGCTCTTATAGGTAATTTTTTGAGTTGAAATGGATTTATTAGAATTTTTTGAAGTTATCGAGCCCAAATTAATGGGTAAATTAGGATTTGTTAATTAAGGGGTCTAAAGAGTCTTGAAAAATCTTAAAAAATTCCAAGAGATTTAAGATTTCACTAAGATTAAGTTTTGAAGTTTTCATGTCAATCAGGAATCTACCCTAACTCCTAGAATTGTTTTAAGTTCGCTAGACGAGTCCTTAATTATTATCCTTAAGGTGTCATTATGTTGAATAGGTTTACATCAAGTTTTGAACAAACCCTTGGAGTAACAATGCAGGGAGTATACAAATAAATAAACACACCAAGTTCTTAGATCTAGGAGAGCCTAAACTAGGTGCTCATTCATCCTACACATGCAAAAGATGATAAAAGAAAAGGTTAAGTACGCTTAACAAAGCAATTATTGGGACTCAATTAATCCAGTCACTCATGAATGTAATTAAAAAAAAACACAATCAATGTTTGAAATTTCAAATAGTAGATCTCCAAAAATTAAGGATTTAAAATATATATAATTTTAAAATAATTTAAAATACCCATAAATATAAGAATTTTGGAAAAATAATGTAATAAAAAATACGTCAATTCATAATAGTTAAATATAGGGGAGATCCATTAACCACACTAACGAGATCTAAAAATAAATTTAAAAATATTTTTTTTATTTGAAAATAATTAGTATATTAATTATTTAAATAGTACCTAAATAATTAATAAAACAAATAATTCAAAAATACAATAGAAAACTAAGTATTAATATCTAAAAATATTTTTTTAAAATAAAAATACTTTTTTTTTTAAAGAACGTGGTATTGCATGATGAAATCTGATTTAAAATGAAGAAGATATTAATTATCAAAGCTTAAGATGAATAAAAGATGTTTTAAAATAAATTTTAAATAATTAAAATTTAAAAAATTAATAAATAAAATTAAGTTAAAATAATAAAGTTTCTGATTTTAAAACAAAAAAAGCTATTTTTATGAATAATAATAAAATAATACTAAAAATATAATAATAGTAATAATTAAAATAACTTAATTCAAAATAAAAAGATAAATAATAATAATCATAAAACTATAATAAGAAAATAATAATGATGAAAATAATAATTTTAAAAAATATAATTTTTCTTATTTTTAAAATAAATAAGCATATTTAATAAAAATAAAAACTAATAATAAAAAAAAATAAAAATAAAAATAATAATAATAATAATAAAAGATTTTAAAATAATTTAAAAGAAAGTAATAATAAAAATAAATAATCATAAATAATGATAACAACAATAATAATAATAATAATAATAATAATAATAATAATAATAATAATAATAATAATAATAATAATAATAATAATGATAATAATTTTAAATAATAATATAGAAAAATAAAAAATAGTAATTATGATTAAAATAATTTAATTTGAAAAAAAATATAATAATAATAATAATAAATAATTAGAATAATAATAATAATAATAATATTATTATTATTATTATTATTATTATTATTATTGTTATTAGTAAAATAATAATATAATTATTTTGTTAATATGTCAAAAAATATATATTATTTTAAACTGTAATTAATTTTAAATTAAAGAGAATTGAAATACGAATACAATGATATATTATATGTATTTTTTTGGATTAAAAATGAGTTTTTAATGATTTTAGGAAGAAATTAGATTAAAAAAAGGGGTTTTAATTAATGAAAAATCAATTTTGAATAAAAAAGGCAGTGGTGGCAACGGCGGGCCACGCGGTGGGCTCTGATTGGATCCTGGGACCATGGCCAATCATTTGGTGGCACGATGATTGCGCCGCCAGCAATGATTACCGCAATCATTGCGGCCTGATAGAACATCGGGATGCGGTTTCACTTGCTACGTTAGCTTCGATCTAGAGCTGTTGGATCGTCCGCTGTTTGAGCGAACGGTCCTGATCTCGTCGGATCGAAGGCGCATCTGTGAGTTTGATCCTGCGGCTGGACAGAACTGCAGAAAGGCTCTATCGAAGCCATTGATCGCGAGATCAACGGTCCGAAAGAAGGATCAATCAAATGCCTATTAAACCGAAACCCTAATTGGTTTTTGGCCTCATTCTCACTATCAGATGGATCAAATGATTTGAAATTTTAGACACACAATCTAGAGATGAAGAGCATTCATGGGGTGTGATTTTTATGATCTAATATGCATTGTATGAAAAGTTATTTAAACTAGTGTAGTCTAGACTAGGGCTCGCGATATACCTCAATCAACACGGTGGATTCGGACGATCTTCGGCTTGTTGAGCTTGTAGATTGTCCACGAATAAGTCTCCCATTGAACTCGAGCCTCGAAACATCCTTGATCGATGGGAAGAAGCCTTGGATGGATTTTATCCTCAATTCATCGAAGAACTCATCGCCGGCGGGGTGTCACTGTCGGGTTTCACTTGGGAAAGGAAGAAGGGAGTCTCTAGAGCTCTCACATGAAAAATCTCGGGCCAAGAAGCTCTAGGGAGAGAGTAATTGCCAAAAAGTCCTCTAAAACAAACCCTGAAAACCCTATTTATACTCCCATGCATTGGATCGATGGCTAGGATCTATCCTAGGGCTAAATAGGAGGGAAACAAGCTTGAATAGCCGTAGTTTTGAATTGAAACCCATTAGGAATGTATTTAGGGACTTCAATGGGTTTAAATGGGTCAAATTGACTCATTAAGACTTGGGTTGACCAAGTCAAAGGTTTGACTTGGTCAACCTAGTCAATTAAGTCGAATGGGTGATGGGTTGAATCCAAGAAAGGATGGATGTGATTTGAAACCAAATTGGGCTCAAATAGGCTAAATGGGTCAATTTGGGTCAACCAGGTTGACCTAGGGTACGGATCTGAGCTCAAGAGACTTGGTCTGATCCATGGGACTCAAGGGAGGTGAGAGATTGAGCCAAGAAGCTCTGAATTGGATTTGAAATTAATTAAAAGGAGTTTGGGTCAATTTGGATCAACATTGGTTGACCTGGTTAACCAGGTTGACCCAGGACCTGGGCCTAGGTTCAACAGACTTGGCTTGACTCCCTGAACCCATTGGGAAGGGTCTTGGGGTCTAGCCTAGTCCAATTTGACCAGGTCAATTCTTTTACCTAGGTCTGAAAAAAATAAGGTCAACAAACACAAGCAGAAAATAAGCTCCACCAATGAAACTCCATCAACTAGCACGACCAACAAACTAGAGAGAACATCATGTAAAGCCAACCTAAACATAGTCCAAAATTCAATTCTAGAATATAAAATCTGCAGGAAAAGTAAGAACACTAAGAAAGAAGCATAAGCATCACAAAAACATGAGTAGAACAACCACAAAACCAACTAACAATCAACCAAACACCCAATAACATCTCAACAGAAGTAGCCAAGCACAACCCAAAAAAGCCACAACCCAATGCCAAAAAGATAACAAAAGAAGAACGTATAAATAAAATAGACCCAAGAACCCAAAAAACCTAAGCAACTAGAGACAACCCAGCAACACAAACTAAGAATAGAGGGGCCCAACCACCCCCCTTGATTAAAAAAAAGATAGATAACAATTAGCAGAACAAGTCAGTAGAAGTAGGATTAGACGGAGCTTTCGACCCAGTGAATCTACCTTCAAAGTATTTGAAATTCTCTGATATATTTTTCTTTTTATTAAATCTACCAGTAATAGTGTAGAAGCCATCTTTAGAAAATTTCACAACATTCAAATCAAACTCATGATTATTAGTGAAAGGACCATCTCAACCATATGATCAACATGATTTTACCAGAATGAAAATCCGATTGCTACATCCTCATACCCAAGTTTAATTGCACATCTTCAGAAATACTAGAACAAGGAATGGAAATGATAGGAACCATATTAGAAACATCCTAATCACCATGATCGAGAACAGACACATCCACATAATTAGAAAGATTGCAAATATTTCTCTCATGTCCTAGATAACGAACCATGCCAACATTATTAGTGTTCAAAATTTCCTCAATAATAGAAGTATTAACAAAACAAGTAATATCATTTGGCCCATCTTGAATAGTTGAGGGATCGTGAATTAAATTGCCCGCAAGAAGTAATATATTAGCACTATTGAGAGAGTCAAATCTTTTGAGTAGTAGAAGAAACAATGGCATTTTTATTAGAGGACATTAGATTCAAGGGAGTGAGGGAATAACAATAACATCACATATCCATTTAAAATGATATTAAATATAAAAATTTATAAGTCCAAAAGATTAAAGATAATTTATAAGGGAAAATGATATTTATGAAACACAAAATTATTACTTTTGAAAAAAAGTAGGGAAGAATAAATCATTGAAGCTGACATCTGTAGAATATTTACAAGGGAAATTTAAATGTAATAGATATAATTCTATTTAAAGATATTATATATAAGAGATTTATCTTATCCAAGAATAAGCCATTGAATATAATTGTTTTAAGTATAATTTAATTTATAGATGATGAATAATGTATTGCAATTATATATAAAGGTTGTTCGTCGATCCATGCTAACGCATGCTCACGCTTGTCTCGTATCGGTTCACGTGTATGGTTGGGTTGACACAGATTAAGGGCGGGTCGGATCCGTGTTCAGATTTATGACCCATTTTTATATTTGGGTCAGGTTCTGGTTAAAGCAATCGAGGGCGAGTCAGTTTCATGGTTGTCCCGAACACAACCCAAAAACTCATTTTGACACCCGTATCGAATAATCTCGAATAGGAAATGAATGAATACTAATACTATTTAAAAATAAATTATCATAAATGCACTTAATGCGTGGACTATGAATTGCGGAATAAGATATGAGGATCAGCATAAATGAAACGTCACTTAATTGGAAAAAATGCACTTAAAATATTAGAGAGTTTCTAATAACCAATTATTTCTTAAATGCAATTGACCGCTATAGCTATATATATATATATATATATATATATATATATATATATATATATATATATATAACAAATTGACTGTCATATGCTATAATTTAAAAAAGGGATAACAAGTCCTTAAAAGGGATATTAACAGCTCGCCAATGCTTTGAATAGATACAACAAAAAGAAAATATAAAACCTATGAGCTAACCATCCCATCTAAATACAAGTAAATAAATAAACCTAAGAAAATTCTAGGGAGGTAGGAGCTATCACCCAAAAAAAAAAAAAAGATATCAACATGAAGGAAATCAGCATCATCATCATGTCAAAAAAAAAAAAAGTTAAAAGATAATAGGCAAGGAAGAATATGTTAAAAATAGAAACCTACAAAATAAGACAAGTAGAACAAATAGAAACCAAAATAAAATAAACATTAGATGAAACAACCACAAAAGAGGAGGCCCACAGAACAAAGTAACATACACAACAACAACAGTAAAGGAAAACCTCATAACAGAACCCCAAAGCAAAAGGCTGCCAAGGAAGACCACAAAGGAAAAGTAGACATGGACACAACAAGGGAGAAGACCCCCAGGCAAAAGCCCTACAGTGAAACAACAAAAAAAAACACCATAATGACCACCAACTAGAACAACGAACACCCAACACTAAAACCTAGGACATAGCAAAATAAGGCTCAATAAGAGCAAACACATAACCAGAGAGCACAGATTAAACAAAACCACTAAACCCAAAAGAAATACTAACAAGAACATCCAACATACTATAATGAAAGAGAACCAAGAAAACCAAACTAACAAAAACACAAGTTAAGGAAGCAACATGATGGAACCAAAAAGCTACCACCACAAAAAAAAAGTAAAACACAATGCCATCAAAAAATTACATCCTAATATAAGGCAAACCAGCTTTATCCAAATGAGCTAAACCCAACAGAGGTTTTGGGAGAGCAAATTTTATTGAATGAATGGTTGGGACATGGGATTTGTTTTTTATAAATAAAATGAAAGGCTAGGATTCTGTTTGGGAAGAAACTCAAGCAGTTTTTATAATAGTAACAACAATAGATGTTGTTGTAGTAGTTCATATATATATATATATATAGGCATTATCCTTAACAAATAAATTTTGAGCATTATAACGAACAAATCTTCTTTAATAGATTTAAGAGGTCGTAATTATTTTCATCATGTTTTTTTTTTAAATTCCATTTTTCTGATATCACCTTTGTTTTCATCATGTTTAAGAATTCAATAGTTTGAATTTTTTAATACTCAAAGATTTATTAAATTTGGAACTTCCTATCTTTCGGTAGTTTGCAGTTTCTGAATATGATATTTTTTAATGATAAAAATATTGTAATTAAATAATTAATCACTTTTTTTACAATTGAGTCATTAAGGAAAACTCACACATACATTATATATGCAAGCTTCGAACCCAAGACTTCTTAATTTGTAGTCAAAGCTCCTAATCAACCGATCAATATAAGCTGCATATAAAAATAATTAATTTTCACATCTCATTTTTTCATGTATTTAATAGAGAGAGTTTAATGCAATTTTTTCACCATGTAATTTTGCATTGCTAACCTTTATGTTTATTTTTTCATCATTTTGTTGGATTTAAAGTTACTAACAATGAATTTTCTTATAATAGTAAAACCCAATTATGGGCTCATATTTTATATCATCAAATTAAATGTTACATGATCTTTAAAGGAAACCACAACTCACTAATACTCCTAGAGCTACAATTTAAAAGGAAAAATAAAACCTAAAAAGCATAGGTTTCCAAACTAAGTTACAAAAGCAAAATAAAAAAATAAGGTACGCAGGAAACCAAACCCAAAAGGAGCCCAACCTTGGATAAACTTTAAGATAATCTAGGAACCCGCAAAATGAACCTATAAAAGAAAAAAGAGAGGCCATGAAACTAACCAAAAAGAAGAGCTGACATATTAAAAATCCTAAGAAAAAGACCACTCAAGGCACATGGAAAACCACAACAAATAACTCAGTTGACAACACAACAGGAACAATAGAAGTACAAGCAGATGAAGTTTGAACCAACGAACAATGTATGTTGCACAATAATGAGTTCCATCCAAATCAAGATATACTAATTGGATTTGAAATGAAAAAAAAAAAAAGAATAAGAAAGCACATGAATCAAATAATTCAAGAAGCTAATAGCTAGCAAATAAACCAAAGATCAATAAAAAATATCTATAACCAAAACAAGACCCACCATTAGGGAGTCACATTCCAACAACAAACCAATCATCAACTAACAACAAAAGGATGAAACCCCTTGGAACATTAAAAAATACAATCCATAAGAATATAACCAAAACCAACCAAAAAAAATACTCAATCTACACCAACCAAGAAGAAGTAATCAACAAAACATAGAGAGGAAAAACTGAAAAGAAAGCAAACAAAAATGAGTAATTCTCTACTGTAAGAGATGGACCAAATAGGCTTTGAAAAGTGTAGTATCATATTATACCATTCTTTGAGAAATATACAATGGCTACAACACAATTTTCTCAGAGAAAATAATAATAATTATATATACCTGTAGAGATTACAGAATAAAAGTTGCCCCATCCAATAACCAAGAACCAAAGAAATTAATCAACAAACTGTCGCACAAAAGTACATAACTCAAACAATGGACTAAAAATATAATCATTACCCACATAGTCCTTCAGGAGAGAAGCTACTAAGCCATACCAAATACAAGAGAGTACAAAATTTATAGCAAGAAAAACTTATAACAAATAGAACAGGAACCAAAAAAGCCCCAGCTAATATTCTAGTGCTTTGTCATGTAAAGAAAAGCCAAAGAATCAAGCCAGACATGCCTTTAAGAATCCTAAGGTATGAGTCTTTGTTATACCATATTGTATTAGAAATTTTAGCACCTTTGTTGACTAGCAAACCAGCATAAACATTTCCTTCTCTCCAAATATGTGAAATTTTGTAATTAAATCTATTAAGAAAGGAAAGTGATTCGCTATATAAATAATGCAAGTTGGTATTATAACTAGTTCTTGCTTTGATTAAGTAAACACGAAGCTTGGAGTTAGTTTCAATCCAAATATTTAATATATCCTTGTTAAGAAAAAGTAAAAGACCATAATATAAAGCACTCAATTCAACAAAAAGAATATAACCTTTAGCAAATTTAATCCCTGATTAAACCACCATAGCCATCACCACCAATAGTAACTGAGCCATCAATGTTTAATTTGTACTCATCAAAATGAGGTTTGATCCATTTAACATATTTAATATTACTATTTTTTATGAAAAGTTTGTCCACATATGTTGAAATAGGATAATTAAATGATATTACCTCCAAAATGCTTAGGGGCCAGCAACTTTGCAATAACAAATTGATGAATTAAAAATTTTAATGAAATGATAACCCTACATGAAATCATATTTATGTTGTTATGCTTACTTTTATTCCTTTCACAATATAATAGCCAAAAAACAACCAGAGGAAGAATAATAAGAATATGACCTTTAGCTTTATTGTAAAACCAACAAGCCAAAAATGTAAAAATTGTAATAATTATATTGAAGTTAAATGCCCAACCCATTATTAGGTGTATACCACACCTTAAAAAGAAAATGAGTCATTAAAAAAAAACATGTTTATTCATTTCAGCATGATAACAACATTGACATTTATAAACTAAGGAAATACCATCTCGTTTAATCTACTATAGACTAGAATATAGCCTTTTAAAATTCGCAAAGTTAGTACAGAGAACTTAATAGGTGAAGAAGAATTTCACACTTATCATAAATAATACAACACTCCTTTTTTTCATAAATCAATTCCAAACATTTTTGAAATAAAAAACACCATCCTTAGAGAATTTAGAAATAGAGAGATCATTAAGGGAACCCTTTATAGGGATATCATGAATAATTTCAACAATATTATATGGCACATGATTTAATACAAATAGTTCACACCACTTGCTATCCCTAATGACATCCGACACCTTCAGAGAGGAGATAGAATGAGTGTTAAAATAAGTGTCAAGAGACACAAAGCTAATCCATTTATCCTACCTGAAATGGGAAGAGCCATTCCTTATACCCCATTGAATAGTTGACTTACGAAGCCATTTTATTTTGGATAGCCTTTTCAAAAAAAAAAAAAAGATTGTCCCTACTTTTTTTTTTGAAAAGAAATGCAACTTGCATTAATAAGAGTAAAAACTATTACAAACAACTAAGAGATAGCTAATCTATCATATTCCTCCTTTAAAAAGGATACAAACAAAGGAGGAAAATTATTGCTAATCACATCATCCCAAATGAAATCACTAAATAATGCATAGCTAACACATAAATAAGCTAACTTATTAGCCAGACACCACTAGAAAAACTCAATCTGTGGCAACAATCGTAGCTTCTTAATCCAACTCCAGCAATTCATTTCTTCCATAATTCCAATCGAAGCTTCATTTGCAAGACATGTATTTTTTCTCTTAGAAGCCATCCACTTCAGCTCAATATTATATTGTTACTTATTTGAGAAAAAAAAATTAATCTTCTTAATTATATCACTTAACTCCTCACCAAAACCTTTGTCCAGCTGCTCCTCATTTCACCCACATCCCTAACAAACATTTGCCATTTATCTATGCTTCTATCAAGAATCCAGGCATCCCCGACCAAATTAATAGAATTCCAATTGGACACTTTCCACCCACAATAGGACACAAATAATTTGAACCATTAATAAGAATTTTCCATGTAGATGAGTACCCTTTTCCAACATCATAATCCCATATCTCATTTCCATACTTAGCTCTCAGATTCCTATGGAGAAGAGAATCTGGACTAGCAATAAAATTTCAAGCAAACTTTGCACGCAAAGGCCCAACCAAGGCTTTAGCTAAAAATAAGCCTCATCCTCCCATGTTTCTTGGCTTAAAGAAAACTTCCCAAGAAACAATGTGAAGTCCTTTACTTTTGTCTTGCTTATGTAAAATAAAGTCTCTACACAATTTATGAAATTCACATAAAAGCCCCATAGGAACTAAAGAGCGAGTAGAAAGAAATATGGAAAGAGACAAAAAAAAAATAGATTTGACCAAAACAAACTTCCCGGTAAGAGAAATGAATTTGTTTCCCCAAGCACTAAGATAATTCAAGGCCTTAATTCTCCAAAAGGTTATGAAAATCATAGACAAGAAGTCTCCTCAAAGCCATCTTCACACCAAGGTAAATAAACTCCTTGACCACTTGATATCCGAGCATTTTAGAAATGCACTTTCTCCTCTTCCTTCTCACAGCCTTACCAAACAAAACAAATAATTTTTTTCAAATTGATGTTTTGTCCTAATCACTTGCAATAACTGTTAATGATCCTGTTCACCTTTTTTGCACTCCTGTAATTGGCTTCTAAAAAAATTAGGATATCATATGCATAAAGAAGATGCAAAATCTTCTGGGCCTAAGGAGAGATTTTCTCCCCTAGATTTTTTTCTCTATGAAAAAAGGCATTAGATAAAAGTTGGGAGCAAAAAATGAATAAATAAGGGGATAATGGGCACCCCTGTCTGAAACCACTCTTTCCTTCAATCCAATCTGAATACTTTCCATTAATTAAAATGGAGTATTAAGGATCATCAACACATTCCATGAATAGGGCAAATAATTTTTACGGAGAACCAAAAAAATCCAATACCTATCTTAAAGTAGGCCACCCCATACTATCATTCGCTTACTCCATGTCAATTTTGATAGCCATCAAACCTTTTTCAGCTTTGGAAAATCTGAACTTATTAAACACCTCTTGGGCCAAGAAAATATGATCGGATAACAAACGACCTTTAATGAAACCTTCTTGTTCTTCAGAGATAAGTTTAGGAATCACCATATTCAATCTATTCAACTCTCAACAATTGTATAAAATTATAATCATAGGCTGATAGGATGATAGTTAAAAGGAGACATAGGATTATCAACTTTTGGAATAAGAACAATCAATGTTTCTTTCCAAGATGAACACATCTTACCTGTCATGAAGAAAAATTTGACAAACTCCCAAACGTCCTCACCAATGATGCTCTAATAGGAAAAAAACTAAAGAATGGGTGATTCCATCAATACCAGGAGATTTGTTAATCCCAAGGTGCTTAAACTCCTCAAATAAATCCTCTATAGTAAATTTAGATTCAAGAAGCCTTCTATCAATGTCTTCAAGTGTACTCTCGGTGGTGGGCTAGCCGTTGAGCACACAATTCCTTTCTCTCCACTTATCTTTAAAAAAATTAAGAAATACACCTTCCAACCCCATCTAATCTTCAACCGGTACACCGTTAATATCCTTTACTTGCTTGATCCAATTTCTATTTCTCTTTACATATGCAAAAGAGTGAAATAAATTGGAATTATAATCTCCATCTTTCATCCATTTGACTTTAGCCCTTTGTCGTCACCAAGTATTCAAATGAGTTAACTATAAGTTCAGCTCACAAACCTTGGACTAAAGAAAAAAAAGTTTCTCTTCAGATAATCCCCTACCAGTCACTTCCTCCTCTTGTAATTCTAATTCTTAAGAGAGTTACTATTTCCATGTTTTACATTATTGCAACTTGTATAATTTTGATGACTTCAAATATTATTATTTTATGTGTAGTTATCTCCTAACACTTTTTAGAAGATTTATTTTTGCTCTTGTGTGTACTAACATTTTAGGAGAATCGAACTCTAGACTACGAAGGCTTCAAATTATATTTAGCATGAAATACTTTGTGAATTGAAGCTTGTATTTTTTCTTTGAATTAAGTTTGAGAGGGAGTGATTTTAATTGAGTGAATAAACACACACACACTTAAGGAGATCTTTAAAATTTGTACTGATCGTACGGGACGAACCTAGTTCATACGGGACGATCAGGTCAGTTATCTCCTCGTAAGAGCAATAGAACGAACAGGAGTTGAAGAAAACTTATCTAAGTCCTGATCGTCTAGGACGAAGTGTATTCGTCCCAAGACGAAATGTCCTCTGGAAAATTTTTGTTCAGATGAAATTCATAATCATTCCAGGACGAGATGCCCTCTAGAGAAATATCATCCAAGATGAAGTGTATTCGTCCGAGGACGAAATCTCCTCTGGAGAATTTCGTTCTGACAAATTTTATTATCGTGCTAAGACGAGTTACCCTCTGTAAAAATTTCATCCGGACGAACTCAGATTCGTCCCAGGACGAAGTGAACCGACTCTGAAAATTTTGGCAACGTTCTACAGTTTTTGGGAACCGACCTATGAAATAACCGTTCGTACCGGATGAACCTAGTTCGTACGGGATGATGTGTGTGTACGAAGTCATTTATTACCCATATACATTGGGTTCGTTTCCAATGCATTTAAGTAAAATCGTCCAGGACGATCCACGATTGTACGGGATGATCCACTGCATATTAACTTGAAATTTTGCAGTTTTTGGACATTTTTTCTTGTCTCTCCTATAAAAAGTCCAATTTAAACCACCACTTAATCTTTTTGCCTCCTGATCTTTGTACTTATTGAAAGAAGAGTCAAGGAGAGAGTGTGAGAGGGTGTTCGAAGGAGGATTCTTACTACTAGAGCGTGAAGGCCTCACTTGGTGTTTAAAGGTAAGAGTCATTAGTTTTGATTTATGATTACTTCACTCTTTTCTTTCACTTTCTAGATTTTTTGTGAGGAGATCAGTCAAGGAGATCCAGTTCTCTGTCGACACTTGGAGAGTGTGAACAGTCGAATGGTTCTCTGCCCACACTAGGAGAGTGTGAAAGGATGAAGGGTTCTCTGCCCACACTAGGAGAGTGTGAAAGAATGTAGGGTTCTCTTCTCACACTAGGAGAGTGTGAAAGGACGAAGGGTTCTCTACCGACACCAGGAGAGTGTGAAAGGAAGGACGGTTCTCTGCCAACACTTGGTATAGTGTAAAAGGACGACAGTTCTCTACCTCACCGGGTAGTGGTGGAAAGCGTTTTTGTAAAGTCTTCTCCGCCTTGCTGTGGGTGCAAAAGGAGAGTCACCAGTGGTATTAGTGCAATACTCGGAGGGTGCCTCCTAGGAGTGGATGTAGGTCGTGTTTGACTGAACCACTATAAATCTTATGTCTTTTATTTTTCTGTTGCTTTTTATTTTCTACTTTACTGCTTTTAAGTTGTGGTTGAAAAACTATTTCAACATAATTAATTAAAGTTCATTTTTGGTTTAAAATATTCAAAAGAAGGATTAATTTTTAAATTAGCAATTCACCCCCCCCCCCTCTTGGTTAGCCGCTGAGACAAAGGCTTAGGTTTAACAACCTAATTCATAGTGAACGAGTTTCAATAAGTGGTATCAGAGCTTTTTTTCAAAATCATAAGTTTAGACTACTTTTTGATTTACATAGATGGCTACATTTGGAAACCAAAATACACCTGAGGGTTACTCTATAACTAGACCTCCACTGTTCGACAATATACCTTTTGATTTTTAGAAAACATGCATGTCTACATTTTTACAGTCACTTGATTATCGTATGTGGATCTTAGTTCAGGAAGGGTATATAAAACAACTAGACTAGTTAACGGAGTTAGAGTTGAAACACCTTTTGTAGACTGGACAGTAGAAGAACATGACTTAGCACAACTAAACTATAAATTATTGAATAGTTTCTTTTGTGCTTTAAAATCAGAAGACTACATGCGGGTTTCCACTTGCAAAAGTGGAAAGGACATATGGGATAGACTTTGTATAACTTATGAGGGGACTAATGAGGTTAAGCAATTTAGACTTAATATCTTATTGCATGATTATGAATTATTTCGCATGAAACCTAATGAATCCATTTCTGATATGTACACAAGATTCATACAAATAGTCACATTTTAGCATGCACTCGGTAGGGAACTAATGAATGTTGTGTTAAGATAGTTGCTATTTGCATGTTTTACATTTTTGTAACTTGTATAGTTTTGATGATTCCAAACATTATTGTTCAAATGTGTAGTTATCTCCTAAAAATTTTAGAAGATTTGTATTTGCTTTTGTGTGTACTAACATTTCAGGTGAAACAAACTCTCAAACACGAAGTCTTCAAATAAAATTCAGCAAAAAATACCTTTAGTTTTTGAAGCTTAAAATTATCATTTTATTTGAGAGGGAGTAATTGTAATTGAGTGAATAAAAACATACACACACACACATAAGGAGATCATATAAAATTTATACTGATCGTACGGGACGATATCAGTTCGTACGGGACGATCAGACAGTTATCTCCTATTAAGATCACATGGAACGAATAGGAACTGGCAAGAAAAACTTTCTATGTCCTATTCGTCTGGGACGAAATTTAAAATCATCCGGGACGATTTGCTCTGTAAGATTTTCGTCCAGACGAAAATAAATTATCGTACAGGACGATTTGCTCTCTATAAGATTTTTGTCCAGACGAAATTAAATATCGTCCATGACGACTTGCTCTCTGTAAGATTTCGTCCAGACAAAAATAAATTATCGTACAGGACGATTTGCTCTCTGTAAGATTTTCGTCCAGACGAAAATAAATTATCGTACAGGACGATTTGCTCTCTATAAGATTTTCGTCCAGACGAAAATAAATTATCGTACAGGACGATTTGCTCTCTGTAAGATTTTCGTCCAGACAAAATTAAATATCGTCCAGGACGATTTGGTCTCTGTAAGATTTTCGTCCGGACGAACAAATTTTCGTCCAGACGATACAACCGACTTAGGACAGTTTTTCTATATTCATTTTTTGGAACTGACCTTGTTATAACCGTTCGTACCGGACAAACTTGGTTCGTACGGAACGATCAGCTTGTACAAAAACATTTCGTACACATATACAAAGAGGTTCGTTTCAAGGCTTTTAAGTAATATCGTCCAGGACGATCCACGATCGTACGGGACGATCCACTGCGTACAGAATTGAAAACTTGCAGTTTTTGGGCAATTTTTCTTGTCATTTGTATAAATAGTCTAATTAGACTACCACCCAATCTTTTTGTCATTTGATCTTCGTGCCTATTAAGAGAAAAGTCAAGGAGAGAGTTTAAGAGAGCATTCAAAGGAGGATTCCTACCACTGGAGTGTGAAGACTTCACTTGGTGTTTAAAGGTAAGAATCTCTACTTGTGAATTTGGATTACTTCACTCTTTTCTTTCCTCTTTCTAGATTTCTTGTGAGAAGATCTGTCAAGGAGATCTGTCACACTTGGAGAGTGTGAACAGCCGAAGGGCTCGCTGCCCACACTTGGAGAGTGTGAACAGTCGAAGGGTTCGCTGCCTACACTTGGAGAGTGTGAACAGCCGAAGGGTTCGCTGCCTACACTTGGAGAGTGTGAACAGCCGAAGGGTTCGCTGCCTACACTTGGAGAGTGTGAACAGCCGAAGGGTTCGCTGCCTACACTTGAAGAGTGTGAACAGACGGAGGGTTCTCTGCCCACACTAGGAGAGTGTGAAAGGACGAAAGGTTCTCTGCCAACACTGGAGATTGTGTAAAAGGACGACGGTTCTCTGCCGCACCGGGTAGTGGTGAAAAGAGTGTTTGTAAAGGCTTCTCTGCCTTGCTGTGGGTGCAAAAGGAGAGTCACTATTGGTATTAGTGCAATACTCAGAGGGTGCCTCTGGGGAGTGGATGTAGGTCTTGTTTAGACCGAACCACTATAAATCTTGTGTCATTTACTTTACTGCTTTTTATTTTTTGCATTTTTCTTTTATTTTAAAACTCTATGGTTGAAAAATGTTTTCTATAAAAACTTAATAAAAATTTTCATTTTGGTTCAACACATTTTCAAAGAGGGTTTAAATTTTTAAAATACCAATTCACCTCCCTCTTGGTAGCCTTGGGACATTAACTTAGGTCTAACAACCTATTTACTAGACTCAACAAGTGGTATCAGAGCTCCATTTCAAAATCATAAGTTTAAACTACTTTTTGATCAACGTAGATGACTACATTCGGAAACCGAAACACACCTGAGGGTTACTCTATTACTAGACCTCCACTATTTGACAATATTCCTTTTGATTTTTGGAAAACACGCATGTCTACTTTCTTACAGTCACTTGATTATTGTATGTGGATCCTAGTCCAGGAAGGTTATACAAAACCAACTAGATTAGTTGATGGAGTTAGGGTAGAAACACCTTTTGCAGATTGGACTATAGAAGAACGTGACTTAACACAACTAAATGCCAAATGTCTAAATAGCTTCTTTTGTGCTTTAAAATCTGAAGACTACATGCGGGTTTCCACTTGCAAAAGTGGAAAGGACATATGGGATAGACTTTGTATAACTTATGAAGGGACTAATGAGGTTAAGCAATCAAGACTCAATATCTTGTTACATGACTATGAGTTATTTCGCATGAAACCTAATGAATCTATTTCTGACATGTACACAAGATTCACACAAATTGTCACTTCTTTGCATGCACTTGGTAGGGAATTAACTAATGCTGAAATGGTTAATAAGATTTTTCGTTATTTACCTACTGCTTACGATGCTAAAATAACTGTAATTATAGAGTCTAAAGATCTAAACATTTACTCTATTGACAATCTTCTTGGTTCACTCATTGCTTATGAGCAAGGAGTAAGTCAAAGAAAGATTGATGCAGGTGAACCACGAAAGGAGAAGAATATTGCACTAAAAGTGGAAGAGTTAGAGAGTGAACACTCACAACCTGAGGATGAAGATGATATTGCATTAATGACAAGACAATTCAGAAGCTTTTTAAAGAGGAAGCAGAAGAGACGCCAACAATGAAATAGAGGTAAGTTTAACAGAAATGGCAAGGTTTCTAATGAAGTGATTTATTATGAATGCAGGAAACCAGGTCATATCAAGACTGATTGCCCAAAACTCAAAGCCACTCCTAGCAAGGAGAAGGTAGAGGAGAAACCAATTGTAAAGAAGGGCAAGAAGAAGTTTCAAAGAGCTTTTTGGGCGGACTCAGCTTCAGACTCATCTGAGACTGAAAAAGAAAAAGAAGTCACCAACCTTTGCTTGATGGCAGATAATGTTGATCAATCAGATCAAGAAGAGGTATGTGACTTAACTTATGATGAATTATTTGAAGTTTCTGAACACATGCATGATGCATATAGGAAAATGAAAAAGATGCATGCTAGTGTAAGTTTAGAAATGGAAGAGCTTAAGAAGGAACATGAAATCCTTAGGAAAGATCATGCATTAATAGATGACAACCACATGAAACTACTTAACAAATATGATGACTTGAATAAGAATTTTGAAAATTTAAAATCATCCTATGCTGATCTTGAAAGAGATTTTAAAAAATTTAAGGATGAATCTGAGGAAAACATATCGAATCAGTTATATAAATCGAATCTTGGAAGAAATGAATTCATTTTATAAATTGACAATAAGAGCTCTTGAGGATAATAGGATACCCCCCAAACATGAAGATTTTACAAATCCTAAATATTATCCTAAATATATGGAATCCCTTAGAAGACAAACAAATGGAAGAAAACTTAGGAATACTTTTTCTAATGTTAAATGTAATAATTGTGGATTTTTGGGACATATAGCTCACACCTGTACTTTAAAGATGAAAACTAATTTGGTGTGGAGACCTAAGATGCATAAACCTAGACATATCATACATACATCTGATTATAAATTGCTAAAAGGTGAACCCAAACTTGTTTGGGTTCCCATGTCTAACATTTGGTATTTTTGCAGGGTTGCTCTCACACAAGACCTCGTGGGAGCATATGGTACCTGGACAGTGGATGTTCAAAGCATATGACTGGAGATACTGCTCAATTCATAACGCTGGAAGCCAGGAGTGGAGACAAGGTTACACTTGGAGATAATACCACAAAGAAAGTGGTTAGATCAGGTATGATTGGAAATTTAAAAAACTTTTTCATAGACAATGTGTTATTGGTTGAAGGCTTAAAACATAATTTGTTAAGTATAAGTCAGCTATGTGATAAAGGTTATAGTGTAAAATTTTTACCTACTAGCTGCATATTAAGCCTAAATGGGAAAGAAGTTTTAAATGGAAAAAAGGTAAACAATGTTTACATGCTAGATTTAAATTGTATTCAATCTCCCACTGCTTTTTATTTGAAAACTGTTTCTGATGAATCATGGCTTTAGCATAGGAGACTTTGTCATTCTAGTATGAAAAACCTTAGGAGAATTACCCAAAAGAGGTATACCAAAACTAGACTTTACTAAGGACCACCTTTGTGATGCATGTCAATTAGGAAAATAAGTGAAGTCCTCTTTTAAGTCTAATAAGGATCTTAGGACTAGAAAATTCTTCACATGGATCTTTTTGGACCAGTAGGAACTGTAATCTAGGAGGGAAGGTATACGAATTTGTTATAGTGGATGATTTCTCAAGATTCACTTGGGTTTGAGGAATTTAGAAATTTTTTGACTTGGATTCAAAGAAAATTAGGGTGTGAAATAATTTCTAAACAAAGTGATCATGGAGGAGAATTTGAAAATAAAAGATTTGAAATTTTTTGTAAAGAAAAAGGGATTGATCACAATTTTTCTGCACCTAGAACCCCTCAACAAAATGGGATAGTTGAAAGGAAATACAGAACATTAATAGAAGCCGCCCGTGCAATATTGGCAGAATACTCACTTCTTGGATATTTTTGGGCTGAGGCGGTTAGCACTGCATGTTATGTTCTGAATAGGGTGAATGTGAGATCGAATTTAAATAAAATACCCTATGAGTTGCTAAAAGGTAGAACACCTAATTTATCTCATTTGCATGTTTTTGGTTTCAAGGTGTTCATTCATAATAATGGAAAATCTGCCTTATAAAAATTTGATCCAAAATCAGATGAAGGAATTTTTGTTGGATATTCAAGTGTTGGAAAATCTTATAGGGTATTCAACAAAAGAACTTTGGTCATTGAAGAAACCACACATGTTGTATTTGATAAAACTGAAAATTTGGAAGAGCCAAATGTTGTTGAAGATGAGATTGAGGAAAACTCCCAAAAGATTGACAAAATAAATTTGGAAGAAAATGTGGAAGAGAATTTGGAAAGAGAAAATCCTTTGCCTAGAGATTTGAGATTTTCTAAAAACCACCCAAGGGAATTGATTATAGGTGAACCTAGTGAGGGTGTTAGAACTAGGCGTGGATTAAACAAGGAAGTCAATCATTCAGCCTTTATTTCAACTATAGAACCCACTAATATTGATCAAGCACTTTCTGATGAATTTTGGATATTGGCCATGCAAGAAGAGTTGAATCAATTTGTAAGAAATAAAATTTGGGAATTAACTTCAAGGCCAAAAGATCAAAGTATTGTTGGAACCAAGTGGGTGTTCAAAAATAAAATGAATGACTCAGGAGTAGTCATTAGAAATAAGGCTAGATTAGTTGCTAAGGGGTATAATCAAATTGAAGGAATTGATTTTGAGGAGACTTTTGCCCCTGTAGCTAGACTTGAAGCAATTAGGGTTTTACTTGCCTTTGCCTGTTTTAAAGGATTTAAATTATTTCAAATGGATGTCAAAAGTGCCTTTTTAAATAGGGTAATTGAAGAAGATGTTTTTGTAGAACAACCTCGAGGTTTTGAAAATTCTAAATACCCAAATCATGTTTTCAAGTTAAAAAAGGCATTATATGGATTGAAACAGACACCTAGGGCTTGGTATGAGAGGTTAAGCACCTTCCTACTTGAAAGATCTTTTGAAAAAGTAAGTGTGGATACAACTCTCTTTCTAAAGAAATTTGAAAAGGATATTCTCATTGTTCAAATTTATGTGGATGATATCATTTTTGGATCTTCAAATAAAAATCTTTGTGATGATTTTTCTAAAATAATGAGTAGTGAATTTGAAATGAGTCTAATGGGAGATTTAAATTACTTTCTAGGCTTTAACATTAAGTAACTTGAGGAAGGTACATTTCTTAGTCAAACTAAATATGTAAAGGACATCCTCAAAAAATATGAAATGGACAATGCTAAACCTGTTAGTACACTAATGAGTTCCTCAGTTCAGTTGGATAAGGACATTAAGGAAAAATCTGTTGATCAAAAGAAATTTAGAGGGATTATTGGATCTTTACTTTACTTGACTGCTAGCCGACCAGATAATGTGTTCAGTGTTTGCTTATGTGCTAGATTTCAATCAGATCCAAAAGAATCACATTTGATAGCAGTGAAAAGGATATTAAGATATTTACTAGGAACTCAGAACTTAGGAATTTAGTATCCTAAGTTTAGCTCTTCATTTGAAATTATTGGTTATTCAGATTCTGACTTTGCAGGCTGTAGAGTGGATAGGAAAAGCACTTCTAGAATATGTCAATTCATTGAAAATTCATTAGTTTCATGGTCTAGTAGAAAACAAAATTCAGTGGCCCTATCTACTGCAGAAGCAGAATACATTGCATTAAGAAGTTGTGTGGCAACAGTTGATTGATTTAGGATTAACTATAGGCACTATTCCAATTTATTGTGATAATACTAGTGCTATTTGCATTTCCAAAAATCCTATTCAACATTCTAGAACCAAATATATTGACATAAGGCATCATTTCATAAGGGATCATATATCCAAGGGAGAAATTGATCATACTCATGTTTCAACTGAAAATCAACTTGCAGACATTTTTACAACACTTTTAGCCTTTGATACCTTCAGTACATTAAGAACAAGGCTTGGTGTAATTGATTTGAATGTTAAAAAAAAATGTTTTTGCAACATTGATATTTCTATTTTTGTAGTTTATGTTTCTATGATTTTGTTTTTGTGATTTTTATTTGTTTTGAGTGATTTTATTTTAGAGTCTGTGAATTTTTCATTGTCTATTATGATTTGTGTGTTTAGTTTGATTATCTTTGATAAAAATTCAAAAATCAAAAAATTTGTGGTAATCGTCCGGGACGAAAATTTTTTGTACGGGACGATGTATGTAAAATTTAGTGTATTTTTTTTTCTTTTGTTTTAGTATTGATATTATGAATTGATGTTGTAATCTTTTTATTAATATCAATATTTGTGTGTTTACTTTAGATTTGAATTATTTTTGAAATGTATTTAGTTTTTATGAATTTCATTAGTCTTTTTAATCTTAATTGTGCTTAAATTAGATTGTAAATTGAGATTAATTTCATTAGAAAATCTAGTCTTTCTAAATTTAAAATATGTTTATAACTTGTTATAATTAGAATTTTTAATTTCATGTCTATTCATTTAAACTACATTAAATTTAATATTAAAATTACAATTTAGATGTTTTCTTATTTTGTATTTCTTTGTTCAAGTAATATTTCTGTACTTAGAAAAATTTGAAATTTTAGATTATTAATCTTGGAAAGAATTGGTATCAATTACTCTTGAAAATTGTACAAAAAGTACAAAAATCAAAAGGAATGCGCAAAGGTTCGCAAATGTGAAAAAGAGGCACAAAATAAGCCCAATGTAAAAAGATGCACAAAAATGTTCCAAAAACTTGAAAAAGATGCGCAAAGCGCCACCTGTGGTAATTCTCTTCTTTCCAGATTGTTTCAATCTCTTAATTCAAATTGATCTTATGTTCATTTATATTTCTATTGAACTTTGAAATATATAATTTTTATTCATCTCTCTTGTAATGATTTTCTTTTTCTCAAATGTCTAAATTGAATCATGTCTTTGATAAATTCTTCTTACTTACAATGTTATATCACTTCTTAAATTCTATGAATTTCTATGATTTACCTAATGTTATTAGTTTTAGATTACATACCTTATGTCAATCACTCTTTAGATTAAATTTTCAAATGAATTTCATATAATTACTTACATTTCTTGTATATCTCTTCTTCACTTTTTGTTGTTGTTAAAAAGGGGAAGAAATTATTGTGTTTGTATGTTTGTTATTGTATTTGTATGTTTGTATTTTGGTTTTGTGTCATTTGGCTTGGTTTTGTGTCATTTGGCTTGTGCTATTAGTATTGTCTTGTATTTTTTTTGTTTTGTTAAAAATTTTGAAAAACAAAAATTGTGTTTTTTAGTTCAAAATGCCTCCTTATTTTCATGTATTCATCATCTCAGGGGGAGTTTAGGAGATTTTGTAAATTGAAATTATACAAACAATAATTGTTTTGCCATCATCACAAATGGGGAGATTGTTAAGATAGTTGCTATTTGCATGTTTTATATTTTTGCAACTTGTATAGTTTTGATGATTCCAAACATTATTGTTCAAATGTGTAGTTATCTCCTAACAATTTTAGAAGATTTGTATTTGCTTTTGTGTATACTAACATTTCAGGTGAAACAAACTCTCAAACATGAAATCTTCAAATCAAATTCAGCAAGAAATACCTTTAGTTTTTGAAGCTTAAAGTTATCATTTTATTTGAGAGGGAGTGATTGTAATTGAGTGAATAAAAATATACACACACACACATAAGGAGATCATATAAAATTTATACTGATCGTACGGGATGATATCAGTTCGTACGGGACGATCATACAGTTTTCTTCTATTAAGATCGCATGGAACGAATAGGAACTGGCAAGAAAAATTTTCTAAGTCCTATTCATCCGGGACGAAATTAAAAATCGTCTGGGACGATTTGCTCTCTGTAAGATTTTCATCGAGATGAAAATAAATTATCGTACAGGATGATTTGCTCTTTGTAAGATTTTCGTCCAAACGAAATTAAATATCGTCCATGACGACTTGCTCTCTGTAAGATTTTCGTCCAAACGAAAATAAATTATCGTACAGGACGATTTGCTCTCTGTAAGATTTTCGTCTAGACGAAAATAAATTATCATACAGGACGATTTGCTCTCTATAAGATTTTCATCCAGACGAAATTAAATATCGTCCAGGATGATTTGGTCTCTGTAAGATTTTTGTCCGGACGAACAAATTTTCGTTCAGACGATACAACCGACTTAGGACGGTTTTTCTATATTCATTTTTTGGAACCGACATTTTTATAACCGTTCGTACCAGACAAACTTGGTTCGTACGGGACGATCAGCTTGTACGAAAATATTTCATACACATACAAAGAGGTTCGTTTCAAGGCTTTTAAGTAATATCGTTCAGGACGATCTACGACCGTACGGGACGATCCACTGCGTACAGAATTGAAAACTTGCAGTTTTTGGGCAGTTTTTCTTGTCTTTTGTATAAATAGTCCAAATTAGATTGCCACCCAATCTTTTTGCCATTTGATCTTCGTGACTATTGAGAAAAAAGTCAAGGAGAGAGTGTAAGAGAGCATTCAAAGGAGGATTCCTACCACTGGAGTGTGCTGACTTCACTTGGTGTTTAAAGGTAAGAATCTCTACTTGCAGTTTTTGGGCAGATATGTGTTTTCTAATTGATGTTTTTGTGTTTTTTATGTGTTTTTAATCTTGTGTGTATGATTTTCTTTATTTAGTTTTTGTGTTTTTCGTTGTTTATTGTGATTTAGTTTTGATTGAGTGCATGATTTAAAAATGTTTGAGTGACAATCGTCTGGGATGAAATTTTTTCGTACGGGATGATTTATGTAGTGTGTCAAACTGTTTGATTTTGAACCGTTTGCATGCAATTTTCAATTTTTAATTGTCACTTCATATGTACGATCTTCACGATCGTTTGGGATGAAATATTTTTCAAATGAAGGGATAAATGAATAAAGCGGTTAAATGGATAAGGTAGTTTTTAATACTAACTTTGTACGTACGAACCTTTGGTTCATTCTGAAGAACACATGTCGGTTCGATGTGGGGGACGAATTTAACTGCCTTTAAAATGATCATAAGTTCTGATCATCCCTGGACGAATACGTGTTCGTCTGTACGATCAGTCTAGTCAAAAGTATATATGAAAGGATGTTTTGTAAGTTGTGTTGATTACAAAAAGCTGTTTCATTTTGACGCATTGGTTCGTCCATACAAAATTTTTTCGTACGAGACGAATCAAAAGTTTGTACGGGATAAAATTTTTTTGTCTGGTACGAACATGTCGTTTTCAATAAATAGTTGGGCTTTTTAACTCAATAGTCACACTCTAAACATCACTTTCAATCTCTTTCGTACCTTAGATCTCTTTCAAATGGCAAGTTCAAGCAAGAGACAAAAGGTTCTGGCAAGGAAACCAAAAGAAATTCCTCTGAAAACTTCCTTTTCAAAGCAAATGAGGAATCTTATCTCAGGTTTGCCTCAGCAAAGATCACCCCTTCTAGAGTCCTCCTTCAGGAACAACTTACCTTTTAGGTGATGAACTTATTTGCTTCAACACAGTTTGGTTTTATCCTTACCCTCGTCTATCTCTACAATAAAGAATCCTTTCACTACTTCCTCACTAACATGTCCTTTAATTCTGACCATTCTATAATCCGTTCCTTTATTTTTAAACAAAAAGTTGAAATCTCCAAGGCTAGCTTAGGAGCCTTGTTGAACTTAAGGACTGAGGGAGCGAGAGAACATACCTTAATCACCTCAACTGAATATGAATGGTATGAAATTAATAAAGTGATTAGAGGAATCAATTTTAATGAGCATATGCCTAAGGTATCCGGTCTAGTTCGTAATGCTCGTATCATCCAGCATGTTCTTAGAACTTCTATAATTCCTAAAGCTGGTGATAAGATCAATATTACCCCCCTTCTTTCTATGGTAACCTTTTTTATCATGTCTCAAGAACCTATAGATGAAGCCAAACTTATCCTTGAATATCTTTATGGGCTATCTGAAATTGGTCATGTAGAGCATAAGAGAAAGAAGAACATCATCTTAGGATATCTTGTTGCCTACATTCTGGACAAGAAATACAGTTTGGTTCATCTTGATTAAGAGTTTGAAGAACGGCTCTACTACAACGACGGATCATTTAGAGCAATCTTCAAAGAAGTACCAAGTAAAGCACATGTCATTAGTGATATAGAAAAAGAATCTGATGCTGCTCCTACACCCGCCAAAGAACCAAATTATCAGGATTTGGTTCAAAGATTTGATCGGCTAAAGACTCATGTTGATCAATGATTTGATCAAATTGAGACTCATCTTCAACAGCAGGATGCACAATATCAGCTTGACATGGGGTTTATGAGGGATCATATGAATGATATTAATACAAACATGCTTATGATTAGTACTTATTTTAATATCTTCGGTGCTGCACCTCCTTCTCATCCTCCTTCAGATCAGGTTCCTTCTGAGTGACAGTTGCATTTGATTTTATGTGTTTTATGTAGTTTGTGTCTTAGTTGAAAAGTTTAATGTATTTTCTCTTCTTTAGATGTTTTTATTTTGAGTCATGTATTGTATTGATATCCTTTGCTATGATTGTAAAATCCTTATTTTGATATCAATATATGTTCTCGTGTTTTGGCTTTAATGGTATTGAAATGTGTGTTAGCCTTTATGACAATCATTAGATTTTTAATCTTAATAGTGCTATATCTTGAATTATAAGTTAAAATTAAATTCATTAGAAAATCTAGGTCTTCTAAATTTAAGTTTTGCTTACAACTTGATATTATTAAGATTGTCAATTTTATGTCTCTTATTTAGACTATATTAATTTTAATATTATTATTACAATTGTGATGTTTTCTTTTTTTTGTATTTCATTTATCAATTAATATTTATGCACTTAGATAAATTTGAAAATTTTTATTATTGATTTTGAAAAGAATACGATTACTCTTGAAAAATATACAAATGTATAAAAATCAAAAGGAATGCGCAAAGGTTCACAATGTAAAAAAAAAAAGGAGAGGCACAAAATAAGCCCAACAAGTGAAAAGATGCACAAAAATGTGCCACAACTTTGAAAAAGATGCGCAAAGCGCCACATATGGTAGTCATTTCTTTCCAGATTCTTTTAATCTCTTAATTCAAATTGATCTTATGTTCATTTATATTTCATATTATAATTTGAAATATACAATTTTTCTATTCATCATTTCTGCAATGATTTTCTCTTAGTGTCTAAATTGACTCATGTTTTTGATAAATTCTATTTATTATCTATGTTATATCTCTTCTTAAATTTATGAATTTCTATGATTTGCCTAATGTTTTAATTTTATTTGCATAACTTATTTCAATCACTTTCAAGGTTAAATTATCAAATGATTTTCATATGTCTGCTTACATTTCTAATCTTTTTCTTCTTCACTTTTTGCTGTTATCAAAAAGAGGGAGAAATTATTTGTTATGTGTTGTGTTGATAGTGTGTTTATTTTGATAGTGTGTTTGTTTATTTTGTTTTGTTTTGTGTTGTGTGTTTGTTTTATTTTTTTTATAAATTTTTTTGAAAACAAAAATTTTTTGGTTCAATGCCTCCTTATTTTCACATGTTCATAAATTTAGGGGGAGTTTAGGAGATTCATAGAATTTGAAATTATACAAACATTTATTGTTTTGCCATCATCAAAAATGGGGAGAATGCTTAGAGAGTTGCTATTTACATGTTTTACATTCTTGCAACTTGTATAGTTTTCATTATTTAAAATATTATTATTTTATGTGTAGTTATCTCCTAACACTTTTTGGAAGATTTGTTTTTGCTCTTGTGTGAACTAACAATTCAGGAGAATTAAACTCAAGACTACGAAGACTTCAAATCAAATTTAGTATGAAATACTTTGTGAATTGAAGCTTGTATTTTTTCTTTGAATTAAGTTTGAGAGGGAGTGATTTTAATTGAGTGAATAAACACACACACACTTAAGGAGATCTTTAAAATTTGTACTGATCATACGGGATAAACCTAGTTCGTACGGGACGATCAGGTCAGTTATCTCCTCATAAGAGCAATTAAACAAACAGGGAGTTGAAGAAAATTTTTCAAAGTCCTGATCGTCCAGGATGAAGTGTATTCATCCCAGGATTAAATGTCCTCTGGAAAATTTTCATTCATACGAAATTCATTATCGTTCCAGGACGAGATGCCCTCTAGAGAAATATCATCTAGGATGAAGTGTATTCGTCCCAGGAAGAAATCTCCTCTGGAGAATTTTCGTTCAGACGAATTTTATAATCCTGCCAGGACGAGTTGCCCTCTATAAAAATTTTGTCCGGACGAACTCAGATTCGTCCCAGGACAAAGTGAACTGACTCTAAAAATTTTGGCAACATTCTACAATTTTTGGGAATCGACCTATGAAATAACCATTCGTACCGGACGAACCTAGTTCTTACGGGATGATGTGTGTGCACGAAGTCATTTCGTACCCATATAGATTAGGTTCGTTTCCAACGCATTTAAGTAAAATCTTCCAGGACGATCCATGATCATACGGGACGATCCACTGTATGTTAACTTAAAATTTTGTAGTTTTTGGACGGTTTTTTCTTGTCTCTCCTATACAAAGTCTAATCTAAACTGCCGCTTAATCTTTTTGCCTGCTTATTTTCGTGCTTATTGAAAGAAGAGTCAAGGAGAGAGTGTGAGAGAGTGTTCGAAGGAGGATTCTTACTACTGGAGCGTGAAGGCTACACTTGGTGTTTAAAGGTAAGAGTCTTTACTTTTGATTTGTGATTACTTCACTCTTTTCTTTCTTCTTTCTAGATTTCTTGTGAGGAGATCTGTCAAGGAGATCCGATTCTCTGCCGACACTTGGAGAGTGTGAACAGCCGACACACTAGGAGAGCATGAAAGGACGAAGGGTTCTCTGCCCACACTAGGAGAGTGTAAAAGGATGAAGGGTTCTCTACCCACACTAGGAGAGTGTGAAAGGATGAAGGGTTCTCTGCCAACACCGAGAGAGTGTGAAAGCAAGGACGGTTCTCTGCCAACACTGGGTATAGTGTAAAAGGACGATGGTTCTCTGCAACACTGGGTAGTGGTGGAAAGAGTTTTTATAAAGGCTTCTCCGCCTTGCTGTGGGTGCAAAATGAGAGTCATTAGTGGTATTAGTGCAATACTCTGAGGGTGACTCCGGGGAGTGGATGTAGGTCGTGTTTTACCAAACCACTATAAATCTCGTGTCTTTTATTTTTCTGTTGCTTTTTATTTTCTACTTTACTGCTTTTAAGTTGTGGTTGAAAAACTATTTCTACAAAATTCATTAAAGTTCATTTTCAATTTAAAATATTCAAAAGAGGGATTAGTTTTTAAATTACCAATTCAACCCCCCTCTTGGTTAGACGATGGGACAAAGGCTTAGATTTAACAAACTAATAAATAGTGAAAGAGTTTCAACAAATACCTATTTTTTGAGCTTTTCTTTTAGCACACTAAAATTCTGAAATTTAGATTTGCTCCAATAAAAAAGATCCTTGAGTGATCTTTTAAACTTCTTATTCAAAACTTGAATGCAATCACCATTCACATGCTTTCTCCAAGACTTCAAGACAATAGGAGAGGCAGAATTATAGGAAGCCCACACATCTTAATATCTTAGCATTTTCTTTTGACAAAAATCATTGTTGAAGATCTTCAAAACTATAGGACAATGATTAGAGGAAACTCTAGCCAAATGCCTCATCGTTGCTAAAGGAACATTATTAAGCGCCATAGAGTTTAATAAGCATCTATCCAATCATTCCAAAATACGAGCACCACCCTCTTTGTTATTGCACCACGTGAACTTAGGCCCCACCACTCCAACATCATGATAGTCATTGAGTAAATTTCAAATACTTAAATCCTTGAGAGAAGACAAATTTCTTACCCCCTCATTTGTCATCTTGAGACAAAATGCAGTTAAAGTCACCAACCACGATTGAAGAAAGAATCTTATCAGAATACAATTGTGAGCTATCCCACAAACATTTCCTTTTATAGGCATCCTTGCTCCCATTCACCATCGAAATCATCCTTGCTCCTTTGTTAACAATATATAGTTTTTCCATGAATAACTGAGAAGAATCTTGCATAACTGATAAAGAAGAAAGATCATATCTTCAGTAAGTCAAGATTCCTCCTGACAACCCTTCAGAAGGAAATAGAAAAAAATCCCAATCTTCCCCCATCAATTTACAAAATTCCAACTCATTGATAGAATAAATTTTGGTTTCCACAATCCCAACAAAAAACACATCAAAATCTTTCACAAACTCCTTCAAATAAAGAGAGGCTTCCCTTTTCTTAGCCCCTATACAATTCCAAAAATCTATAGAAGTCATTGACAGAGATAGGAGGAAGGTCCCCTACCCCTATATGCAACTTTTCACTCATCCTATTATGAGGAAGAATGTTTCCAGAGCCCAATGGCTTTAGCTCTTTGTTCAATTTAATATTACAAGAACCAGACCCAACTCTAACTCTACCACCAAAATCCATAGATTCTTCGTTCTCACCTCCACCCAAGGTCTCGACAACAACAATGTCTCCCTTCTTATCATCATCAGTAGTATCATCCTCACCAATATTACTTAAAACATTAAACACATTAATAGCAATAGGAATATACTTCATACTAGCTATCAAATGGGGTGACGAGCCATTCATTTTGAATTGCACAGGATCGAACGACGGGTGAGCCATGCTGATGTGGCTAAGTGAACCATTACCGCGAATCTTTGGAAATCATTGTTGCGGATGGCGGAGCCTCTCCCGTGGCGCCACGTGGCTGACCGCCGCTGCCGCCGCCCCCTTTTATTTTAAAATTAATTTTTTAAATCTTTTTAAAATCAAATTTCTTCAAAAAATCATAATAAATTAAATATCAATCCTAAAAATATATTTAATTGCTCGTATTATTTTCCTCTTTAATTTAAAATTAAAGTTATTTAAAAATAATATATAGATTTTAAATTATATAAAAATGGTAATTTTCATTTTATTATTATTATTATTATTATTATTATTATTATTATTTTAATTATAATTAATAATTAACTCAAGTATTTTTAGGATCCGCAGTTAGGATCTTCATCCGACCAAATCATGGCCATTCATTTTGAACCGCGCGGGATCGAACGGCAGGCGAGCCATGCTGATGTGGCTAAGTGAACCATTACAGCGACAATATTTGCCGCGGTCATTGTGGCAATGATTACCGCTGTGGAAACATTGCTGCGGATCACGGAGCCTCTCCCGTGGTGCCACATGGCTAACCGCCGCTGCTGCCGCCCCCTTTTATTTTAAAATTAATTTTTTAAATCATTTTAAAATCACATTTCTTCAAAATATCATAATAAATTAAATATTAATCCTAAAAATATATAAAATATATTAAATTAATCATATTGTTTTCCTATTTAATTTAAAATTAAAGTTATTTTAAAATAATATCTAGATTTTAAATTATTATAAAAAATGTTAATTTTAATTATTTTATTATTAATATTAATAATATTATTATTATTTTAATTATAATTAATAATTAACTCAAATATTTTTATAAATTAATAATTATTATTATTTCAAAGAATTAAATATCATTTTCTCTAATTTATGTATTTTTAAATATTATTCATTTATTTCAAATTATTTCAATTATTTTAATTTTTTTAATTATTTTCAACTTTATTTAATTAACAAATTAATTTAAAACCTTAATGTGTTAATTTAAATTTATTATTATATTTTAACTTATTTTAATTTAAGAAAACTTATTTTTAGTATTTAATTTGAATTAATAATGATTTTATTTAAATTATTTTAATTAATTAAATTATTTAAATTTCTAATTCATTAATAATTAATAATTAATTTAAATATTTTTCTAAATTTATAATATTTATTATTTTAAAAATAAAAAATATTTTTGTAATTTAATTATTAATTAATAATTACTAAACTATTTTAATTATTTTATTTATTTCAATTATATTAATCATTTAATAATATTTAATTAATAAAATAATTTAAAATCTTAATATTTTAATTAAAATTTAGTATTATACCTTAATTTATTTTATAATTTTTAAACTTTAATGTTTATTTGAATTTCATTTATTATTTATTTTTAAACACAAATTATTTTAAAATTATTTAAAAATTACTTTTAATTGTTTTAAACTTCAAAAATTCATAACTAATTCATTTTTGTTCGGATTTTAACGTATAATACCTTAATTTTTTCAAAAAAATGTGGATTTTAATTTAGAAGTTTTTTCATAAGCTAAATTTTCCTTTTCTATCAAATTTGTATTTTACTTTATTATTTGAATATTTTAATATTATTTAAATAATTAAATATACTTTATTTTAAATTTACTTTCAAATTATTTTGAAACCCTCCTTTGGTGGCTGATGGGTCTCCCATTTCCTTATAAATTGACTTATTTTGAAACTATCTTATTTTTCCAAATTTTATATTATTTATATGTGTTTTAAAGTTATTTTTTTAAAATTATATATATTCTAAATTTCTATTTTTGGGATATCCTGCCTTGAAATTTTTAACAAAGATTGTATGCATGAATAGAATTCACGGGGAAGTGGATTAGTGGGTGGTTAAGTCCCAATTATTCACTAATCACATTGTTAAGTGCATTTACTTTTCTTTTATAGTCTCTTGCATGTGTAGGATGCACGAGCACTTAGTTTAGGCTCTCCTAGATCTAAGGGCATGATGTATTTACTGCTTTTTGTACTCCCTGCATTGTCTCCTCAAGGTTAGTGCAAAACTTTATTTTAAATCCCTTTAATGTAGTGACACCCTAAGGACAACAATTAAAGATCCGTCTAGCAAACATAGAAAAATTTTAGGAGCTAGGGTAGATCCCTGATTGACATGAAAACTTAAACATTTAAACTTAGTGACATTCTAAATTTTCCAAAATTTTCTAGGTATTTTTAGGCCTCTTAATTAACCAACCCTAATTTACGCGTTAATTATGGCCCGATAACTTCAAAAAATTATAATAAATCTATTTTAACTCAGATAATTTCTAATAATACCTCAATTGTTTAGAATTCAGTCCTTAATATTAGATAATTAGGGCTCCTTAGTTGGATCTTAACCTAACTCTTTATTTAACTTTAATTGAAAATTATTATTTTGCCCCTATTAGATAATTAAAAATCATTAAAATTTCTATATTTTCCCAAAACACTTAGGATCACCTCTTTTGGTCATTTCTAACCTTTGGGGGTGATTTCAATCAGTTTGGAGCTGATTTGGATCAAAATCATAAAATCACCCATAATTTAGCAACTTTAATAATTCATTAATTGCCCAAAACTTCTAAAATTCATAACTTTGCGTAGGAAACTCCAAATCCAGAAAACTCAAAGTCTAATTACTCACATTAAGGCCTTTTATTTACCTAAAATGTTAGGAATCCTAAATCTAACCTATTTCTTATAGTGACTTTTTGGAACCCCCTCAACCTAGCACCTAGGAGGACTCGGGACTTTCCTAAATTAGCTAATATAATTTGAACTTCAAATATCTCTACCCTAAGTACTAAAATGAACCAATAAAATAAATTAAATAAAACGGGTCTTAATTCACTAATATTTAAATTTTAATTAAAGTTTCCTTTTTAGACCTTCAATAAATATAAACTTTAGTTAACTTTAACTAACTACCCAGCTTAGGATCTATCCCAATCACAAAGGCCTTTACACACATGTAGAATTATTTGCTATGACACTACTTCTAGACCTAGGCTAGGCCGGTGTTTACGTTTTTGCTGTGTGCCAGTTTTTTGAGATTTTACTGCATATTGTGAATGATATTGTTGCTATATTTGCTTACTTTTATTATACTTTGTGGATTGATGTGATGGGAGATAGATTTACCCATAAGTTAGGATTGATATTTCTCAGACTAATGATGTTTCCTGCTGGTGTACATGCTCATACAATGCTAAATAAAGGGGGGGGGGGACAATTGTCATGATTTCAATACTAATGATGTTTTATGCAGGTGCTTCAGAAATTGTTTAGCCCCCACAAATAAATGAGAGCTAAATTAAAATCATAATAATAACTGCTACATGTGCTCCAGAGACTGTTTAGCCCTCATAAATAATTAAGAGCATGCTCAAGTGTGGCTGTGATGAGTATTTTACTTTTTATATAAACTGCTTAGGATGACATATTAACTGCTTGGAATTTTTATTAGGATAACCTTGCAGGAGAGTCTAGAATTTACTGCTTTTCATTAATATAACTATTTGTAATAATTGTTTGAGTTGTGAAAATGTACTTTGAGTTGGGATATCCTTATCCAACTAGAATTCCAAAAGAAGAAGAAATCCTCAAGAGGGAGAGTCTTCTTCCATTTAGAAGATCGATTTTGGATGACTTTTAGACATCCAAAGAGAAAAGGAAATACCCCTCTAAGGAGAATTGTCTTTTCATTTGGATATTCAAGCTACGATGAATCCAAGAAGTCCAAGGAGGAGAGTTTAAAGGAGTCTAAGAAGAAAAAATTCAAGAAAACTGAAGATGTTGAAGACTCAATATCCCGCTCAAAGTTATTTGTATTATTCCTATTCTTAAAAATCCAGGTTATTGGCAGTGGTGCCCGACCACTTTATTTTCTGCAGACCCTAGATTATAATTAAGGGCAGTTGACCTATGGACATTTATTAATTAGTTTGATTATTTCGATGTATTTTATTTATTATTGTATGCATTTAGGGTTGCTTTCTTTTCTTAGTTTATTGGCGATTTGCATGCCGCTTTTGCTTTAGCTTGGATTTTGTTAGGCTCTCTAAGGACTAAAATCTTTTCTACTCATAACTAATCTTTAAAATTTTAAGAATTAAATAACATAGAAATCTAACAACCTAGGAAACTACTGGAATCGTCCGGGGTTGCATGCATATTAAATGCATTCTTCTCTCTCCTTCTAATAAGATACCTCCCCGCCTACAGGTAGAGTCCGGATAATTTGGCCTATGATGATGAAGTGCCAGACTTGGGGGAGGCCCAGTCTTTTCTAAGAAAAAACTATTTTCTATAAGCCTATTTTTAAATTCTTATGCATATCTAATTTGGAGACTTTAACTAGCATGTATTGCATTAGAAAATAAATAAATTAAAATTTTAATTGCATTAGCTCTAAGAGCATTTACCATACATAAGTAAAAGGTCAATTAGGAAACTCTCTAGATGTCGGCCTTAACTTCTAAGAATTGAACCACCCATATATCTTTCATAAATGAGCGGACCGTATGGTTTTGAATCGATTAGGTGGTTAGCTGGCTCCCCAATCTAGGTTGGGATAAGTCCAGGTTTTGCACTGCATTAGTCAGGACACAGGTGTTAATGTTGTTTGTAGAACACTAAACCCAATTTAGATTTAGGATTCAAGGCTACTACATTCAATATCGTATTATGCCTAAATAGTGGGTAAGTCCCTATTCTTCAGGGAATACAAATCCTATCTATTTGTGTCACATGGATGATGCCACCTCTATCTTTCTCTCACATATGTGTCGAGTGCTTGACTTTTTTTTTCTCCAGTTTCCTCTTTAGTACCTTAGTCCCTCCAGATGCTGGTGTAAACCGCGCATATTGACTAAGCCCTTTGAATCTATTCTTTCCTTTTGATTAGGATTTCCTAGTCTCCACCCTCATGCCAATCCCATTTTGAAAGGATAATGTAGGATCCTTAATTAAGAGTCTTCTTAGGTTTTGAACTAAGATTTAATTAATCATGGGATCTTGCACCCATGGGAAACTGAATTCCACATTTAATAAACCCCACTCAAGCTGATGTATCGGATGGTGGAAACCTGTAACTGTGATCATGCCATATATATTATTACCATCGAGGTGCGTATGCGAGAGCCACTATCCTCCATGGTTAATCATATGTATGGTCCAATTTTTTCCCGATCTCGCTTAAATATCATTACAGCGACAATATTTGTCGCGGTCATTGTGGCAATGATTACCGCTGTGGAAATCTTTGCTGCGGATCGCGGAGCCTCTCCCGTGGTGCCACATGGCTAACCGCCGCTGCTGCCGCTCCCTTTTATTTTAAAATTAATTTTTTAAATCATTTTAAAATCACATTTCTTCAAAAAATCATAATAAATTAAATATTAATCCTAAAAATATATAAAATATATTAAATTAATCATATTGTTTTCCTATTTAATTTAAAATTAAAGTTATTTTAAAATAATATCTAGATTTTAAATTATTATAAAAAATGTTAATTTTAATTATTTTATTATTAATATTATTATTATTATTATTTTAATTATTATTATTTTAATTATAATTAATAATTAACTCAAATATTTTTATAAATTAATAATTATTATTATTTCAAAGAATTAAATATCATTTTCTCTAATTTATGTATTTTTAAATATTATTCATTTATTTCAAATTATTTCAATTATTTTATTTTTTTTAATTATTTTCAACTTTATTTAATTAATAAATTAATTTAAAACCTTAATGTGTTAATTTAAATTTATTATTATATTTTAACTTATTTTAATTTAAGAAAACTTATTTTTAGTATTTAATTTGAATTAATAATGATTTTATTTAAATTATTTTAATTAATTAAATTATTTAAATTTCTAATTCATTAATAATTAATAATTAATTTAAATATTTTTTCTAAATTTATAATATTTATTATTTTAAAAATAAACAATATTTTTGTAATTTAATTATTAATTCATAATTACTTAACTATTTTAATTATTTTATTTATTTCAATTATATTAATCATTTAATAATATTTAATTAATAAAATAATTTAAAATCTTAATATTTTAATTAAAATTTAGTATTATACCTTAATTTATTTTATAATTTTTAAACTTTAATGTTTATTTGAATTTCATTTATTATTTATTTTTAAACACAAATTATTTTAAAATTATTTAAAAATTACTTTTAATTGTTTTAAACTTCAAAAATTCATAACTAATTCATTTTTATTCGGATTTTAACGTATAATACCTTAATTTTTTCAAAAAAATGTGGATTTTAATTTAGAAGTTTTTTCATAAGCTAAATTTTCCTTTTCTATCAAATTTGTATTTTACTTTATTATTTGAATATTTTAATATTATTTAAATAATTAAATATACTTTATTTTAAATTTACTTTCAAATTATTTTGAAACCCTCCTTTGGTGGCTGATGGGTCTCCCATTTCCTTATAAATTGACTTATTTTGAAACTATCTTATTTTTCCAAATTTTATATTATTTATATGTGTTTTAAAGTTATTTTTTTAAAATTATATATATTCTAAATTTCTATTTTTGGGATATCCTGCCTTGAAATTTTTAACAAAGATTGTATGCATGAATAGAATTCATGGGGAAGTGGATTAGTGGGTGGTTAAGTCCCAATTATTCACTAATCACATTGTTAAGTGCATTTACTTTTCTTTTATAGTCTCTTGCATGTGTAGGATGCACGAGCACTTAGTTTAGGCTCTCCTAGATCTAAGGGCATGATGTATTTACTGCTTTTTTGTACTCCCTGCATTGTCTCCTCAAGGTTAGTGCAAAACTTTATTTTAAATCCCTTTAATGTAGTGACACCCTAAGGACAACAATTTAAGATCCGTCTAGCAAACATAAAAAAATTTTAGGAGCTAGGGTAGATCCCTGATTGACATGAAAACTTAAACATTTAAACTTAGTGACATTCTAAATTTTCCAAAATTTTCTAGGAATTTTTAGGCCTCTTAATTAACCAACCCTAATTTACGCGTTAATTATGGCCCGATAACTTCAAAAAATTATAATAAATCTATTTTAACTCAGATAATTTCTAATAATACCTCAATTGTTTAGAATTCAGTCCTTAATATTAGATAATTAGGGCTCCTTAGTTGGATCTTAACCTAACTCTTTATTTAACTTTAATTGAAAATTATTATTTTGCCCCTATTAGATAATTAAAAATCATTAAAATTTCTATATTTTCCCAAAACACTTAGGATCACCTCTTTTGGTCATTTCTAACCTTTGGGGGTGATTTCAATCAGTTTGGAGCTGATTTGGATCAAAATCATAAAATCACCCATAATTTAGCAACTTTAATAATTCATTAATTGCCCAAAACTTCTAAAATTCATAACTTTGCGTAGGAAACTCCAAATCCAGAAAACTCAAAGTCTAATTACTCACATTAAGGCCTTTTATTTACCTAAAATGTTAGGAATCCTAAATCTAACCTATTTCTTATAGTGACTTTTTGGAACCCCCTCAACCTAGCACCTAGGAGGACTCGGGACTTTCCTAAATTAGCTAATATAATTTGAACTTCAAATATCTCTACCCTAAGTACTAAAATGAACCAATAAAATAAATTAAATAAAACGGGTCTTAATTCACTAATATTTAAATTTTAATTAAAGTTTCCTTTTTAGACCTTCAATAAATATAAACTTTAGTTAACTTTAACTAACTACCCAGCTTAGGATCTATCCCAGTCACAAAGGCCTTTACACACATGTAGAATTATTTGCTATGACACTACTTCTAGACCTAGGCTAGGCCGGTGTTTATGTTTTTGCTGTGTGCCAGTTTTTTGAGATTTTACTGCATATTGTGAATGATATTGTTGCTATATTTGCTTACTTTTATTATACTTTGTGGATTGATGTGATGGGAGATAGATTTACCCATAAGTTAGGATTGATATTTCTCAGACTAATGATGTTTCCTGCTGGTGTACATGCTCATACAACGCTAAATAAAGGGGGGGGGACAATTGTCTTGATTTCAATACTAATGATGTTTTATGCAGGTGCTTCAGAAATTGTTTAGCCCCCACAAATAAATGAGAGCTAAATTAAAATCATAATAATAACTGCTACATGTGCTCCAGAGACTGTTTAGCCCTCATAAATAATTAAGAGCATGCTCAAGTGTGGCTGTGATGAGTATTTTACTTTTTATATAAACTGCTTAGGATGACATATTAACTGCTTGGAATTTTTATTAGGATAACCTTGCAGGAGAGTCTAGAATTTACTGCTTTTCATTAATATAACTATTTGTAATAATTGTTTGAGTTGTGAAAATGTACTTTGAGTTGGGATATCCTTATCCAACTAGAATTCCAAAAGAAGAAGAAATCCTCAAGAGGGAGAGTCTTCTTCCATTTAGAAGATCGATTTTGGATGACTTTTAGACATCCAAAGAGAAAAGGAAATACCCCTCTAAGGAGAATTGTCTTTTCATTTGGATATTCAAGCTACGATGAATCCAAGAAGTCCAAGGAGGAGAGTTTAAAGGAGTCTAAGAAGAAAAAATTCAAGAAAACTGAAGATGTTGAAGACTCAATATCCCGCTCAAAGTTATTTGTATTATTCCTAATCTTAAAAATCCAGGTTATTGGCAGTGGTGCCCGGCCACTTTATTTTCTGCAGACCCTAGATTATAATTAAGGGCAGTTGACCTATGGACATTTATTAATTAGTTTGATTATTTCGATGTATTTTATTTATTATTGTATGCATTTAGGGTTGCTTTCTTTTCTTAGTTTATTGGCGATTTGCATGCCGCTTTTGCTTTAGCTTGGATTTTGTTAGGCTCTCTAAGGACTAAAATCTTTTCTACTCATAACTAATCTTTAAAATTTTAAGAATTAAATAACATAGAAATCTAACAACCTAGGGAACTACTGGAATCGTCCGGGGTTGCATGCATATTAAATGCATTCTTCTCTCTCCTTCTAATAAGATACCTCCCCGCCTACGGGTAGAGTCCGGATAATTTGGCCTATGATGATGAAGTGCCAGACTTGGGGGAGGCCCAGTCTTTTCTAAAAAAAAAACTATTTTCTATAAGCCTATTTTTAAATTCTTATGCATATCTAATTTGGAGACTTTAACTAGCATGTATTGCATTAGAAAATAAATAAATTAAAATTTTAATTGCATTAGCTCTAAGAGCATTTACCATACATAAGTAAAAGGTCAATTAGGAAACTCTCTAGATGTCGGCCTTAACTTCTAAGAATTGAACCACCCATATATCTTTCATAAATGAGCGGACCGTATGGTTTTGAATCGATTAGGTGGTTAGCTGGCTCCCCAATCCAGGTTGGGATAAGTCCAGGTTTTGCACTGCATTAGTCAGGACACAGGTGTTAGTGTTGTTTGTAGAACACTAAACCCAATTTAGATTTAGGATTCAAGGCTACTACATTCAATATCGTATTATGCCTAAATAGTGGGTAAGTCCCTATTCTTCAGGGAATACAAATCCTATCTATTTGTGTCACATGGATGATGCCACCTCTATCTTTCTCTCACATATGTGTCGAGTGCTTGACTTTTTTTTTCTCCAGTTTCCTCTTTAGTACCTTAGTCCCTCCAGATGCTGGTGTAAACCGCGCATGTTGACTAAGCCCTTTGAATCTATTCTTTCCTTTTGATTAGGATTTCCTAGTCTCCACCCTCATGCCAATCCCATTTTGAAAGGATAATGTAGGATCCTTAATTAAGAGTCTTCTTAGGTTTTGAACTAAGATTTAATTAATCATGGGATCTTGCACCCATGGGAAACTGAATTCCACATTTAATAAACCCCACTCAAGCTGATGTATCGGATGGTGGAAACCTGTAACTGTGATCATGCCATATATATTATTACCCATCGAGGTGCGTATGCGAGAGCCACTATCCTCCATGGTTAATCATATGTATGGTCCAATTTTTCCCTTCCATTGGCCCATTTATGAGGAGCGCGAAGGCCTGCGATCGTCTCTATCCTTCGGGATGGGTACGGTCGTATATCCTCTGCACTCTGCAGCCCGACGGTGTCCTTTTGGAGGTCCACAGTTATCACTAGGAATCACAGTTGTCTGTGTTCTCATACCCAAACCATAACCATCATCTGGCGCATTAACCGGCCTCTTCATCAGCATTCTTCTTTACCCTTGAAAAGGCTTTTTCTTCCCACCATAATTCACATAAACCCATGGCCCGTAAGAATTCTTCACCACCTCTTTAAAAGTTACGGGACCTTCCTTATTCAAAATACTAGGATTAGATTTAATAACATTTGAAGGAATTTTAGAGGAAACAACATCATCCACCAGATCCTTTAGCAAATAATCTTTGTTAAAGTGGCCAATTTTCCCACATTTAAAGCAAAGGTCGATATTTTTTCATATTCAAATCTTTGAAAAAATTGTCCTGACAAACCATCCACCCAAACTCCTAAAGGAACCTACTTATAAAAAATAACACGAATACATACCCTTGCATATTCTCTTTTTCCCCATTAAAACATATTTCCATCGATCATCAATATAGATATTTATTTCACTAAAATAATAGCTACCAACATTAATAAAAAAAAATTTCTATGTGGGTTCACAGGTCATATATAAGTTTATTTGGTTATCAATAAATTAATGACTCGCCAATAACTTGTATTTTCGCTCTACAAATAGATAAAAGTTTTGAATAATAAAGCTTTTTCATTATTAGTGTTTGCAAATTCTAATTTCAAAGAAAAAAAAGATTGATCTCTATTGTGTATTTTCATTTTAGTTTTCATTCAATCATATGGAGAAGGCTCAATAATGGTGCTCTTACTCATAAATAAAGATAGCATGCTCTCCTGTGTATAAGAGTTGTAAGGGATTTCTACCTGCAAATATAATGAGTTTATTAACTTATGAAGTAGAATTATAAATAGTGAATGTATGCTATTAAGGATCAAACCACATATAATTATTAATATTTATAATATGAGTAGTGAATGTATATTATTATTAATATTACAATTTTGTTGAAATTATTTTTGGGCTTGAGTTTTTGTCACTTTATTTAAGCTGTGGGGGCTAACCTTGTTCACACCTTCGAGCTTGAAAAATGTGCTTTGAGATAATTACCATAAACACAAAAGAAATAATTTCAATGTTTAACAATATTCTTCTACCCTTTCTCCTATTTTTAAGAATATTTGAGGGTGTGTGAACTCACAAATGCATTTCTAATTTAATCACGACTCCTTCTACATTCCAAGATCAATTTAGAATTTGAATTTCATATGCAATGTTAGACTGATGAAATTAGGATATTATTGAGTAATTTTTTATGAAATTACATATCCATTTTTAATCTTTCATTTTATATTTAAGATCTTCTACAAACACATTGTTGTTGGCATTCATCTCCATGTTGTTGATGGAGTTTGCTTAAATTGTTAATAGTTCCATATGATGTGGTTAAGTATAAAATTATTATATCATTGGTCTGGAGCCATAGACTTAATATTTTGTATTGAAAATGGATTTGACCACTAGTATATTTGACTAAACTCTTATCTCCCTTAGGTGATTTTTTTAATAAGTAATATTAAGACCAATAGTTTGATTTGAATCAAGCAATTCACTTAAATTGTTGTTCCTATATGTTGTGGCAAACATTGACTGTGGTCAAGTAATGTGAAAGGTCAAATGACTCTTAAAAATCTTCAAGCGGTTTATTGAACTATTGGTGCAAGATTTTTTCAAAGCTTCCTTAATATTTGAGGGAGGATGATGGTCAATGTGGATTTTGGCATGCTCTCACATGCATATGATATAAATAAGAGATATGAGGCTTTAGGTTAAACTATTATTTATTATTTAAAATATATTTGTGTAAAAATTACGAGTGGTTAGCTCACACCCATAAGCCTATGCTTAGGAGATTTAAATTGAGTAATAAAAAGTGTATTTGAACCTAGATCTATCAACCTTTAATTCAAACCTCAACAACACATTATTCTTGAACTTTTCGTTATATTCTTAATATATTTTAAATTGTTTTTAGTGATTCTTTCTTTATTAGATTTAAATGAGAATTTGACTTTTAACTTGACACAATGGTGAAAAAGGATTCATGTAGCCACTTATAAATAGTTGTCCTAATGGTTGAAAATGAAGCACACTTGTGTACAGATCATTATCGTTAATGTCAACTTCAGGAACTTTGCAACATAAGTAGTTGATTATTCTTTTCAAAGTAATGGGCAAGTCCAAGGGAAGATTTAATGGAATTAATGCTTAGGCAAAGTAACCATTAATTAAATTATCTTTATCAAATTCGAGAAGCTTTTTAAGTTATTGTCAATGAGCATGTTTGATTCAAGATAGTTTGAGCTAAAATTTTCTTTAAATTTAAGAAGAATTAGAGATACAAGCATGATGCAAACATTGAAAATGCAATATTATTCATAAGTAGAGTTAGAAATTTCCCACAAAAAATAAAAAGTCTCAATCTTTCCTATGAACAAAACTGGTTCAATAAGCACTTAAGCAATAATTTTTTCATGAATTCTGATGAGTCGGTATAAACGTTACCTGTGTCCTTGCAGAAAAAATCAATATAGCTTGCATAGTTTAAGATTGGCCTCATCATTGACAATGGGATGTTATATGTTGACATGAATTCTCTATTTATAATTTTCCAATGTTCTTCCACAATTTTCTTAAGCTTCTTGCATGCTTCCATCTCAGAACAACCATACTCTTTAACATAACATTGAACTGATGAAACAACAAGTTTCCTTTTTTGTTCATTCTGAAACAATTATAATGAGAATATTTTTGAGTGCATTATATGACCAAATGAATGTCAAGTGGATTATTTAGAAAAAAAATGACAAAATAAACTTTTAATATAGGGAAAAAGCTTGTTCGGAATATCATAATTAAATTACATAATTGTTTTAATATAATTAGTATTTATTACATCATCTGATTTGACACCTGTCAAACCATCAAAACATTAACCTTTAATTCTTCATGTTCGTTGACCAGTTCAAATTTCACAACCTTGCTAAAAATGTTCCATGACACTTCTACAAACTTTATTGAACTCTACCTATTTGCTTATGCCTGCTTAGATTCCCTAGCTTGGCTTTGCACATCATAGATAAAAATTATATGGGGCTTCATTGGTCAAAAATAAATTTATTGGGTTTTCATTAATTAAGTTAATGACTTTCCAATAACATGTATATATTGCCATCCTACAAATAGGCAAAGAAATGAAAAACAAAGCTCTTTCATTAATAGTGTTTGCAAAGTCTAATTTCAAAGAAAATAAAAGATTGATCTCCATTATGCATTGTCATTTTAGTTTTCATTCAATCATATGGAGAAGGCCCAACAATGGTGCTCTTACTCAAAAATGAAGTGAGCATGTTCTTCTGTGAAGAAAAGTTGTGAGGATTTTTATGCTTTCAAATAGAGAATGATTTTATTGACTAAAACGAAGAACTATAAATAGTGAATGTATGTTATTAAGGATCAAAGCACTTATAATTATTAATATTTGTAATATAAATAGTGAATGTATGTTATTATCAATATTCCAATTTAGTTAAAATTATTGTAGGCTTGAGTTTTTGCCACTTTATTTAAGCTGTGGGGACAAACCTATCCATAACTTACATTTTGAAAAATGTGCCTCGAGATAATTAACATAAATAATTAGTTTTCATGTTTAACAATATCATTTTGATATTTCTCCTATTTATGATAATATTTGTGGCTATGTGAACTCAATGCAGTTCTCATTTCATCGTGGCTAAGTCCACATTTCTAGATCAATTTTGCATTTGAATTACATATGGAATGCGAGCTTTATGAATTTAGGAGGTTATGGAGTAATATCAAGCATATCAATTTGAAAGAGCAAACGACTCCTACAAACCATCAAGTGGTTCAGTGAACTATTAGTGGAAGATATTTTTCTGAGTTTCTCTTAATATTTAAGGAAGAATGATGACCAATGTAGATTTTTCCATGCTCTCATATGAATGGGAGGTTAATAAGAGAAGCTCAGAAAAATATGAATGCATGGGAGGTTAATAAGAATGGGATTAATAAGGAAAAAAATGAATGGGAGGTTAATAAGAATTATGAGGGGTTTAGGTATAACCTATTATTAATTATTAAATACTATATTAGTGTAAAAATAACAATTGGTTACCCATAAGCCTGCACTTTGGAGATGAACATGGGATTAATAATTAGTGTATTTGAACCAAGATCTATCAATCTTTTGTTCAATCCTCTACAACACAATATTCTTGAACTTTTCATCGGTTCTTAATATATTTTAAAGTTATTAATTTTATGATTCATCATAATTCTAGGTTGGCACTACCAATTTAAACACAAATTTTATAACAAATAGTTGTCTTAATGGATGAAAATGAAGCACACTTGTGCACAGATCATTATCATCCATGTCAACTTTATGAACTTTTCAGTGTAATTAGTTGATTTTTCTTTTCAAAGTAATGAGCAAGTTCAACAAAAGATTTAATGGTCATAATGCTTAGGTAATGGTCAGTTATTCTATTTTCATACATGGTAGCACACACTGAAAAAGAAGTCAACAAAATGAAAAAGAAATCTTGAAATTAATATATGGTGTCTTCTAAACCATTAATTAAAATATGCTACTAATGAAATTTTATCTGTGTATCTTGTGAAATAAAACATATTCTTTGATAAAAACATAAAATCTTATTGGATTTGATAATCATAATTTAAAAGGTTCACACTAACAAGCATTTAGGTAGCTTAGAGATACAAGCATGATTCAAACATTACACATGCAATATTATTCATACGTAGAATTAAAAATTCCCCACAAAATAAGAAAAATCTCAATCTTTCCTAAGAACCAGAACCGGCTCAATGAGCACTTTAGCGATAGTTTCTTTCATGAATTCTGATGAGTCAGTATAAATATCGGCTGTGTCCTTGTAGACAAAATCAGTAAAGCAAGCCAAGTTTAAAACTGGCTTAATCAATGATGATGGGATGTAATCCGTTGACACGAATTCTCTATTTATAATTTTCCAATGCTCTTCCACCATTTCTTTAAGCTTCTTGCATGCTTCCATCTCAGAGCTACCATGCTCTTTGGCATAACATTGAATTGATGAAGCAACATGATTCCTTTTTTGTTCATTCTAAAAGTTCAAGTAAAATGAGAATACTGATGAGTGCATTATATGATAAAAAAGAATACCTAGTGGATTCCTTAAGAAAAAAAAGTGAAAATCTTAACTTTTAGTCATACATTTTAAAAATATTACTAATGGTGTCAATCTCTCTTTCTCTCTCTTACTCTCTCTCTTTATATATATGATGTATTTAATCTATAAAAGTATTATTTAACAATGATAATCTTGATTAATGCCATAAAGTATGGAATACATTATGATTTAAATACTGAGAATATACCTTCTTGGAGTATCATCATTAATTGAATTTAAGATATAAAAAATATAGTTTTAAATAGCTAGAAAAATCTTTTAATTTTTTCTAAGTAATGCTTTCTATCTTGTAAAATCTTTTAGATTTTTTCTTCAAAAACTAAAGGTGACCTCTCCTCTTTTCAAAAAGTCTAATTTATTTTCTAAAATGCCACATAGTTCAAAAACTTATTTTAGAAGTTCATTGTATTTTCTTTATTTTATGCTACAAATGAAATTATCTTTTTTTTTTAATATAATGTCTAACTATAACAGATAAAATATGTCCTTAATATCAAGTATGCATGTATAACTTACCTGATATGAACCAATATCATTCTTAAGCCTCCCAACTATATTGATAGATTTGAGTATTTTAGGAAGGCTTGCAACCCATTCATAAGTATCCTTTGAGATCACTTCCTTCATTCCAAGATATGAAGCACAAGTGATTAATGAGTACCCAGCTGTAATAAGTGTTACTCTGAGATGTTCCTCAAGCTTAGGAACATATTCAACGCTAGCCCACTTTGATTCCTGAAGGTATGCACGAGCCATTCGCTTGAACTGAAATTCAAAGGAATAATCAAAACAAAAGTAATATGATATAAATTTATTTGTTGTTTAAAGTTATAGTTTGAGTAAAAAAACATCAAGCCTTAATGTATCCCACTACGTGGTATCGGCTACATGAATCCTTTTTCTCTATTGTTTCTTGTTTAGAGTAAAATTTTCATTTAAATATAGTAATGAAAGATAATTTATATTGTTTTCTAACCGAATTGTTTTAGGTCAACTTCTACCTTTTTTAGCACAGTCCAAATCTAATACATCTACTCTCCTAATCAGGTCAGTACTGGAAGGCCATCATTTTATGATAAATACAAATTATCAATCATAATTTAAAAAATGAAAGAAAAATTTTCCTATTGTAATTCATTCTAAATTTATTACCTCATCTATAAGGTAATGGACTCGAAAAGAATTATGTTGGGGAGCTAGCTCATCCTCTATTTCCTTGAAAGTATTGTAAAGTGCAAGAAAGAATCGTTGCATATATTCTGGCAACATATTAACTCTATCAAGATCCCACCTGTAAATTAAAATTTTAGCATATATATATATATATATATATATATGGTGTCATTTTTTTTATTTTTTACCTTTCTATTACGTTGGTGAATAATTCGAGTTCTTCCAGTGTCCCATAAACATCATAAATATCATCAGTTGCTACAACGAGGGGCATCACCTTTGACATAATCACTCTAGCATGAGAATAGCAGGGTTCAGAGTAAGTTGCAAGCATCCAGAAGTAGGATTCTACTATTCGATCACGCACAAATGTTAAGTGTTTGGAGAAGCCTAAACCTTTCCACCATCTGAATCCACATGAATGAGAATTTTTGTAGGATATTAATTACAACTATCTTAATTACAAATAAATGCTAAAAAAATAAAGACAAATTAACTTACTCTGATATGATTTGAACCTCTTCTTGATGAATAGATTGCAATATATTGAAATCAAATTTAGCAAAATCAAGCAGCTCTTGATTGCACAATCTGTATTTGTCATATATTTCTATATAATTTCTTGCCTTGAGTCGATCAATTCTTCTCACCAATGGTATTTCTAAAGCATTTCTCACCATCAAAACTAAAGATGGATCCATCTTGCATATTAATAACTCTAAGTGAACCCTTGAAAAAGTTTTAGCTTTCTCTAATATATCTTCTTCAGGAAATCCAAGATAAGCAGCTTCGTATAAGCTTAATAAAGCTTTCACATTGTTGCTTAAACAATCCTGGAAATCTCCATTATCATCCAAAAACCTATTGAATACATCTGCAAGATATTCAAAGATAAATGATTTGTATTTACTTTAATTGTAGCTTTTGGCTTTATGATGTTATAATCTTACGTACCAGAAGTTACGTGATATCTTTGTTGTCTTAATAGTCGAAAATGAAGTGCAACTGCATATAGATCACCATCGTCATTGTTGATCTTATGAATTCTACATAATATGTTATTGATTTCCTTTTCAAAATGATATGCTACTCCAAGACGTTGAATAGAGTCAATAAGTTCAAGTGATTGCAATGGATCAATGGCATTGGTGAGAATTTTCCTTATCTCAATTTGGAGCCCTTCATTCTTTTGTTTTTGTTCTTCCTGTTTTTTTTGTTAGAAAATAATAGTAAATACTACTTTAATAATACTAAGAGAAGTTATTTAGTCTATAACAAGTAGGGAGGATAAAAAACACATCAACAAAAATTATTTATAAATTACTAAATTTATATTTCAGTGTAGTCTGAAAAAGATTTCGACATATGGTCAGTAAATTTTGGCTCCTCGATATCAGCTCATGCTTCGAAATATTGACATACAATTTTAAAAAAAAAATAATATATATATATATATATATATATATATATATATATATATATATATATATATATATATATATATATATATATATATATATATATATATGTATGTCCTTTAAAAATAAAAAATAAAATAATTCTAAACACAATCTTAATTTTTAAATGTTTTATTTTTATTTTAAAAATAAATCCTATTATTTTTAAAAATTCTAAAAATAATTTTTAGGTATTACAATTGAGAGTTGCCACCACCTTTATTGATCAAAGTGGTTGGCATTACCTCTTCGGTCACTACTACACAATTAGCGACCATCACCACTACTGTATAAACTAATAAAACTAAAATAATATATTTTTAAGATGTCTTATTTATTTTATTTAATATCAAAATATAAATAAATTAAAATAAAAATTTAATGCAAACTCAAATTTCCCCTTAACTATAGATTTCCTTCTCATGACAAGAAATTTATAAAAGCTGTAAATGACTTTTTGATGAAGAGAATAATATAACCTTCTTTGAAGAGTATAAATATTATTAACTTAAATAATTACCAGACTCATATTTGATTGTAATGGAGAATAGTTGACGAAATAATCTCCCCAAACAGTTGGGTGGAAATCTGCGGATTGGCGAGCATTTTTCATAAATAGAGGAAGAGCCTCCATTAAAGTCTCTCTAGTTAGAAAGGAAGAGATGCTTAGAGAAGATTTTGATGGCTAAATGCACTCATAGTGCTCACAATTTATAATATCATGAGATCGAGTGATGATCAATTATTATTATTTTTATTTATAATTTTATCTTTTATATTAAAATTTCAAATAAAATAAATTAGTTCTTAAAAAAAAAACGTTTTTAACAGGCCTCAGTGTACGTGCCAGTCATGCTTAGTGGCAAAGATGGTGATCGGCTACTATCACCTATAGTAGAAAACGATGATGGTGGCCAATTGAGAGCGGTGATTTAAATTATTGCTCAAAATTAAAAGAAAAAAAATTCAAGATATTTTCATTAGATGTTAAATTAATCGAAGTAGATGGCTCGGTGAGGTTGTTGGAAATGCATTATTTTTTGTCCAAATTTGATGACGACAATAATTAATGATATAGTTATGGGTCAATTTTTCCTTTTAATTTTATTCATTTATTATTATTATTATTATTATTATTATTATTATTATTATTAGCCAAAAAATTTTCCTTTTAGTAACAAATGCTAATCAATCAGAAAATTTAATTTGTAGCAATAATTTTGCATTAGTGTTATATATAGCATCTCTATTTCTATGAGGAGAATTATTTATAAAGAATAAAATATGTTCCGAATGTGCATTTTCTCCTTTTTAGCCTTTGTTTGAGACAACTTTTAGCCACTATTTTTTATGTTTTTTAAAAAATTTTAATGCTAAAAATTACTTTTAAAAATAGTAAAAAATTAAGCGATGAATAAAATAAAATGAATTGCATGATTTAACTTTTACATACAATGAATTGCATGATTTAAGCGATGAATAAAATATATATTGATTCATCACCACATACAATGAATACTTAATAGTAAGTGCTTAATAATAATAAAAATGTTTTTAGCGTTGAAGCTATGTTGAAGAAAACCCACTACTTCAATTCAAATCAAAATTGGACTCTGAAACGTTTTTCATGTAAAAAAGGAAAAAAAAAAAAAAGCTGTGAAGCTAATTAAAACAAGTAATTTAAAAGATAAAATAAATTAAAATTTTAAAATGGCACCACAAATCAGTTGAAATAGAGCAAACAAAAAAGGAAAAATAGATAAATATGTAGAAATTAAACAGAATTAAAAATGGTTTTAAAAAAGTAATGACATAGAGGTGAACAAAATGAGTATGAATGTTTATATATAAAAGAATTTTATTAAATAATATAAAATAAATACTATAATATTTATGATTAAAAATCATAATTTTTTTAAAAAGAATTTTTATAAATCCTCTAATATCTTAAAATTTTGAATTCTAAAACTTATGAAATAGTCAATAAATAATATAACACTGCAGGAAAATCCATCATTAATGGCACTTTTTCCGGCGAAACTTGGCGAAATTCCGGTGGTAATCAGGTTTTGCGGTGGCTTCCTGTAGTTTTTTTTTCCGCCGATATATACGCGTAGAAAACTAAAACTTCCTGTTTATTTCTTGCGACAAATATATTTACGGTGGTTTTCCGAATGCCATAGCCTTGGGAAATTTTAAAAAAAATTATTAAAAAAATGAAGCTGCCCGAGTGCCCGCCCGCACTGCCCGTTGCCTCCAATACCTCAGAACGCCATCCTTCTACCAACTTATCTTCATATGAAACGTCAGTTTTTTATGATGAACTAATACTTCTGCTTCAAGTCGCCTTCATAACCTTAATTTATAATATTTTAATTTCTTTCATGTATTTCCATCTAAGGTTGTGAAAATCGGATCGGATAATGAACATATAAAAGGCCAGTAGTTCACAGTTCAATCGGACGAACCGGGGTTGAACCGGATGACATAATAAATAAAATTTAGATGACATAAAAATCATATAATAATATATATTTTTTATAAAAAAATAAATTGAATTCACACATTATTAATATCTTATATAATTTTAAATTTAAACATATTCAATATTTAGATTTAATTTAAATTTAGCAAAAAATTAACTTACAACTGAATTAATAAGTTTAATATAAATTATTCTTAATTTATGTTATATATTTAGATATAATTTATATATTAAATTCATTTTATTATTTACATTTATAAATTATTAAGGTTAAATAAGATCATTTATTATAAATAAATAATTATTTAATATTTATAATACATAAAAAGGTAAATGAATAATAAAATTTATTTAATATTATTAATTAAAAATAAATATTATTTACATCATAAAAAGATTATTTAAAAAATATATTTTAAAATGGATAGTATATGTTGTAAACTTAAAAGTTAAGAAGAAAGACATAAGAGCTTTAGTTTTTTTAGTTCCACATTAGTTGGGAGACTTTCTCTTGGTAATGCTTTTACTTTATATTGACTTTTAAGCTTGAAAGAAGTAAAGTGATGAAACTTAATGAAATGAAGGGTTGGAATTTTTTAATTTAAAATTAAGCATATCAATTTAAAAATTAAATTATAAATATTATTTAATATTTAGAAATAATTTATTTAAATATTAAAAAATACAAAAGCATTTCAAAAGATTAAGGCTTCATTTGGGACGATTTTTTTATTGCTTTTAAGTAAAAAAATTAAAAAAAATTTTGTACTAGAAAGCTGAGTTTCCAATAAATTTTATAAGGATGATTAATTAAAGTGCACGTACGTAATAAGTGCCCAACAACTTACTTGTACTTTTTCTACCTCATTTCTGTCGACTTCCTTCACGAGGAGAACATTTCATGCAGCTGGCCTTATTTTATAATAGATAGCTTATATATTCATTATGTAAACACATTCTCCAAATTCATGAGAGGGAAATCATTTGTAACTTACAATTGTGTCTCATGACAGTTATTTCAATAGGGAAAAAGCTTTAATTTTTTTTCCTTCTTACTAGTTATATATATATAATGAATTGTTTTCCGAATGCGCCCTTTCTCCTATTTAGACTTTATTTGAGACAACTTTTGATCATTATTTTTTTTAGCGTAATTTTTTAGGAGCAGTAGACATATCATATTTAAGAAGAGAAGCACGAACTGAAGAAAAAATTGAGAAAGAGCAGATTCGCCAATTCGTGTAGCACATTCTTGAATGCACCGAACACATTGGCGCATTCAAAGAATGCGCCAGACGTTCTATACAATGCGCCAAAAGGCGGAGCGCATTCAATCGACCAAATCTGAATTTTGGCATTTAAATTTCTGTATATATATATATATATTGCTCAGCTAGTTAGGTTGAATAAATATAATTTTTGTTAAATTTTTGCAGTTTGAAATGTTAAATTTTTTTTATTAATTATTATTAATTAATAATGCTATTATAAATGTTAATTTACATTTTTTTAAAGATTATTGATAATATGAATAATTTAATTTTGAAAATATTGTTTATAAATTGTAAATGTATTCTTAAAATTTAAAACTCATTTCTAACATTTACAATTAATTGTAAATTTGAAAATTTTAAATTTATTTTTGTAATTGATTTTAAAATTTAAAATTAAAATTTACAATGTTATTTAAATTATATAAATGAAGATAAAACCCTATTATTTAATTTTGAAATTTAAAATATTACATTTGTCTGCTTGTGCCCTTGGTTGTCTCATTCTTGTTTTCTTAATTATTGTACCATATCTTTTGTATTCTTGGGCATGAGGACGAGGCATTTACAAATGTAATAGGATATGTTTAGCTGTAAAAATAATAGAGATAACTAGTAGGGAATAAAGTAATTGACCACAAAAAAAGAAATCGTTATTCAGACATTTAGATTAGTTTGCCACAACACATCAAACCATCATTTAAGCATTCAAATAATTTGACAAAACTCCACAAGTAAACATCCAAATATCCATTACTCGAAGCACAAGAAACCACAAAATAATGTGTCCTTATATATATATATCTATATATATAACTAGTGTCCGAATATAGTTCGTAAATGCCATGCGAGTTAATTTACTAAAAAAAATTAAAACAATGGAATTTTTTTAACTTAAATCATATTTGAAAATATTGAATAAATTATTAACTTATGCAATATGCATACATGAAGGAATAACTTAGTCCAATATTTGAATAAATAATTAGCGAATGATTATGGCAAATTTGTACCATTCATGGATGGTAGTGAAGGTTTTATGTAAGTTATCCTTTCTTTGTAGTATGCCACAATCGATGCTATATTTCGGACGACTTCACACAAACTTATTTTGGTGGAAAAAATCGCCCACTACTAATAGAAGACAACATTTCGCTTGCAATGCTGAAACTACGAATTATGCGTGCACTCAGGATAAATTCAACCTCAAACACTGTTAACCTCACATGTCATTTCTGTTATAATGGAGGGTTTTGTGAGATGCATGTCATCAATAATGAGGTATGTGAGTTCATGTTGATGAAGGCTAAAGAATATACTATCATTGTGTACGTGGAGATTGTTGAAATACCACGAGCTATTATTGCGGGCCCATCTACTCAAGTTTATACGTGAGTTGCTACTCTCACTTTTGATGGTGCTTTATGTGCCACTTCTTCACATCCTTGAGAACATATGCATGACTAAATAAAAATATGTTATCGTAGGCTTTCTCCAACATCCGTTGCCTTGTGGGATAGTGGAAGAGATAATACAAGAACTGTGGACGATGATTTTCATGCCCACATTAGTTTATGTGAGCGTCCAACTTTCTTGCAGCAAAACTTTCCATCATGACCTAGTGTGAATGAACATCCATATTGGCAGACAGCTCAGTACAATCAATTTGAAGATATCCACGCCTTTGGGCCATGCATGCAGCACACTTCGTAGAATGAAAATAACATGGTGGGAGATCGCTACTCTGTTGAAGGCAAAGTAAATGCGTACGAAACCATGGATAGTGGTAGTACTAATTCATCACCTAGTGGTAGCCCCGAAATAGACACCCATGCTTCCATGGAAGAATATAACAATATAGAGATAAACGGTGAAGGATTCATTGAAGAATATGAAAGAAAAAAATTGTGATGGTTTAGAGGGGATGATCGCCAATAATGATTTCACATAAACTGTTCATACAACTCAACAGGGGGATGGTGATGAACAATTTGATGCTCCTACGGTGAGCATAGTTAGCTCAATAAAAGTTATTATTCCATCATAATTATATGAAGGTCAGATTTTTCCAACAAATGAAGACTTGCAAATAACAATAAATGGTTGGTCGATTATTTAAAATTTTCAGTAATTAAAATTGAGATCGAACAACAACATAACAATCCACACCATCCTTGCCTTTGGCGCTTACATTCAGCATGAAGAAAAAAACTAGGCGGGTTATATAAAATATCTTCATGTGATCCTCCACACACTTGCACCCACCTCATCATGGCTGTTGGTCATCACAATTTCACCTCAAAGTTTATATGTAGGCACATCATCCCAATAGTTTGCCAACAACTTAACATGAAGCTGAACGAGATCATAGTTAGAATGAAGTCAAGGTTTAACATCAAGATTTCGTACATGAAGGCTTGAGAAGCACATAGGAAAGCTATCAAAGAAATATTTGGTAGCAATGAAAAAACTTACCAGTCTCTTTATCATTTCATTGAGGATATGTGTTTTTCCCAACCAGGCATAATCTATAATATTCATCTCATAGGTGGCGCACACTTCAAGGGACTATTCTGGGCATTTGGTCCATCTATCAATGGGTGTCCGCATTGTCGGCCAATCCTTAGCTTGGATGAAACTTTTTTGCTCAAGAAAAAAACGAGGGACCCTCCTTGCCACTGTTGGAATCAATGAAAATGGTGGACTCTTTATGTTGACTTTTGCGGTTGTTGAATCAGAGAATAATGATTCATGGGGGTGGTTCCTACAAAACCTACATGATTTGGTGCTTCGAGTCTCTAAGCTTGATAATCTATTTATAGTCTTTGATAAGTATTCGGCCTTGTAAGGGGATGCATGACTTATTTTCCAATGTAGTTCATAGACACTGCTGTTGAGTCTAGTAAATAGGTTGTTAAACCTAAGTTAATGTCCCAAGGCTACCAAGAGGGGGGGTGAATTGATATTTTTAAAAATTAAGCCCTCTTTAATTTATGTTGAACCGAAATGAAAATTTTCTTTTAAGTTTTTGTAGAAAATGTTTTTCAACCACAGAGTTTTTAAAATCAAAAATAAAATGCGGAAAAGTAAAAACAGTAAAGTAAATGACACCAGATTTATAGTGGTTCGGTCTAAACCAGACCTACATCCACTCCCCAGAGGTACCCTCTGAGTATTGCACTAATACCAATAGTGACTCTCCTTTTGCACCCACAGCAAGGCGGGGAAGCCTTTACAGCACACTCTTTTCACCACTCCCCGGTGCGGCAGAGAACCGTCATCCTTTTACACAATCCCCAGTGTTGGCAGAGAACCGTCGTCCTTTCACACTCTCCTAGTGTGGGCAGAGAACCCTTCGGCTATTCACACTCTTCAAATATAGGCAGCGAACCCTTCGGCTATTCACACTCTCCAAGTGTCGGCAGGGAACCGTCGTCCTTTCACACTCTCCTAGTGTGGGCAGAGAACCCTTCGGCTATTCACACTCTCCAAGTGTCGGCAGCAAACCGGATCTCCTTGACAGATCTTCTCACAAGAAATCTAAAAGGAAGAAAGAAAAGAGTGAAGTAATCCCAATTCACAAGTAGAGATTCTTACCTTTGAACTCCAAGTGAAGCCTTCACGCTCCAGTGGTAGGAATCCTCCCTTGAATGCACTCTCACACTCTCTCCTTAGCTATTCTCTCAAGAGGCGCGAAGATCAAATGACAAAAAGATTGGGTGGCAGTCTAATTTGGACTATTTATACAAAAGACAAGAAAAACTGCCCAAAAACTGCAAGTTTTCAATTCTGTACGCAGTCGATCGTCCCGTACGATCGTGGATCGTCCTGGATGATTTTACTTAAACGCTTTGAAACGAACCTATTTGTATATGTGTATGAAAAGTCATCGTACACGCTGATCCTCCCGTACGAACTAAGTTCGTCCGGTATGAACGGTTATTACTAGGTCGGTTCTAGAAACTGTTGAAAACCGTTCTAAGTCAGTTAATCGTCTGGACGAAAATTGGTTCGTCTGGATGAAATTTTTACAGAGGACCGATCGTCCCGGACGATTATTAATTTCATCTGGACAAAAATTTTCCAAAGGACCAATCGCCATGGACGAAAATTTTCCAGAGATCAGATCGTCCTGAACGATTATTAATTTCGTCTGGACGAAAATTTTCTAGAGGACCAATCGCCATGAATGATAATTTAATTTCGTCTGGACGAAAATTTTACAGAGAACCAATCGTCCTGGACGATTGTAAAATTCGTCCGGACGAATAGGACTTAGAAAATTTTTCAAGCAAGTTCCTATTCGTTCCATGTGCTCAATAAGAGATAACTGTCTGATCGTCCCGTACGAACGGATATCGTCCAGTACGATCAGTATAAAATTTTTATGATCTTCTTATGTGTGTGTGTATGTTTTTATTCACTCAATTACAATCACTCCCTTTCAATTTAATTTCAAAGAAGTGCAAACTTCAAATTTTACAAAGTATCTTATTCTGAATTTGATTTGAAGTCTTCGTAGTCTGGAGTTCTTTTTTCCTGAAATGTTAGTACACACAAGAGCAAATTCAAATCTTCTAAAATTGTTAGGAGATAACTACACATTTGAACAATAATGTTTGGAATCATCAAAACTACATAAGTTGCAAAATGTAAAGCATTCAAATAGCAACTATCTTAACAGTCTCCCCCTTTTTGATGATGGCAAAATAATTATTGTTTGTATGGTTTCAATTTAAACAAATCTCCTAAACTCCCTCTGAATTGATGAATACATGAAAATAAGGAGGCATTTTGAAGCAAAGAATAATATTTTTATTTTTTAAAAATTTTTAACACAATCACAAGCCATAGACACAAGGTCATACACAAAGTCAAACACTAAATCAAAATGCAAACAAAATAAAATAAAACATACAAACACAGTAATTTCTCCCCCTTTTTGACAACAGCAAAAAGTGAAGAAGAAATAGACAAGAAATGTAAGTAATTATATAAAATTCATTTGAAAATTTAATCTAAATGGTGATTGACATAATGTTTGCAATCTTAAACTAATAATATTAGGTAAATCATAGAAATTCATAGAATTTAAGAAGTGATATAACATTATAAGTAAGAAGAATTTATCAAAAACATGATTCAATTTAGACATTTGAATATAGAAAATCATTACAAGAGAGATAAATAAAAATTTCTATATTTCAAAGTTCAATAGAATACAAATGAACATAAGATCAATTTGAATTAAGAGATTGAAAGAATTTGGAAAGAAGAGAATTACCACAAGTGGCGCTTTGCGCATCTTTTTCAAAATTTTGGCACATTTTTGTGCATCTTTTGACATTGGGCTAATTTTGTGCCTCTTTTTCATATTTGCGAATCTTTGCGCATTCCTTTTGATTTTTGTACTCTTTATACAATTTTCAAGAGTAATTGAAACCAATTCTTTCCAAGATCAATAATCTAAAATTTTAAATTTTTCTAAGTGCATAAATATCACTTGAGCAAAGAAATACAAAATAAATAAACATCTAAATTGCAATAATAATATTAACTTTTATGTAGTCTAAATGAATAGACATGAATTTAAAAATTCTAATTATAACAAGTTATAAACAAAGTTTAAATTTAGAAAGACTAGATTTTCTAATGTAATTAATCTCAAATCACAATCTAATTTAAGCACAATTAAGATTAAATAAGACTAATGAAATTCATAAAAATTATGTACATTCCAAAAACAAACCAAAATTAAATCAACTACGACATGTATTGATATTAATGAGAAAGATTACATGATCATTTCATAATATCAAAACAACAACAAAAACAACTAACATTCAAAACACAGAAAACAACGACAAAAACCACAGACTCTAAATTAAACTCATTCAAAACACACAAAAATCACAAAATTCAATCCAAAACAAAAAACAAATAAACTAAGAAAATATAAATATCAATGTTGCAAAAACATTTTTATTTAAGCATTCAAATCAATAACACCAAGCCTTGTTCTTAATGTATTGAAGGTGTCAAAGGCTAAAGGTTTTGTAAAAATGTCTGCAAGTTGATTTTCAGTTGAAACATGTGTAAGTTCAATTTCTCCCTTGGATACATGATCCCTTATGAAATGATGCCTTATATCAATATGTTTGGTTCTATAATGTTGAATAGGATTTTTGGAAATGCAAATAGCACTAGTATTGTCACAATAAATTGGAATAGTGCCTATAGTTAATCATAAATCAATCAACTTTTGTTTTAACCAAAGTACTTGTGCCACACAACTTCCTAATGCAATGTATTCTGCTTCTGTAGTAGATAGGGCTACTGAATTTTATTTTCTACTGGACCAAGAAACTAGTGAATTTCCAATGAATTGACATGTTCCAGAAGTGCTTTTCCTATCCACTCTACAGCCTTCAAAGTCAAAATCTGAATAACCAATAATTTCAAATGAAGAGCTAAACTTAGGATACCAAATTCCTAAGTTCTGAGTTCCTAGTAAATATCTTAATATCCTTTTCACTGCAATCAAATGTGATTCTTTTGGATCTGATTGAAACCTAGCACATAAGCAAACACTGAACATAATATCTGGTCGGCTAGCAGTCAAGTAAAGTAAAGATCCAATTATCCCTCTAAATTTCTTTTGATCAACAGATTTTCCCTTAAGGTCCTTATCCAACTGTACTGAGGAACTCATTGGTGTACTAATAGGTTTAGCATTATCCATTTCATATTTTTTGAGGATGTCCTTAATATATTTAGTTTGACTAAGAAATGTATCCTCCTCAAGTTGCTTAATGCTAGAACCTAGAAAGTAATTTAAATCTCCCATTAGACTCATTTCAAATTCACTACTCATTGTTTTAGAAAAATCATCACAAAGATTTTTATTTGAAAATCCAAAAATGATATCATCCACATAAATTTGAACAATGAGTATATCCTTTCCAAATTTCTTTAAAAAGAGAGTTGTATCCACACTTCCTTTTTCAAATGATCTTTCAAGTAGGAAGGTGCTCAACCTCTCATACCAAGCCCTGGGTGCCTGTTTCAATCCATATAATGCCTTTTTTAACTTGAAAACATGATTTAGGTATTTAGAATTTTCAAAGCCTAGAGGTTGTTCTACAAAAACATCTTCTTCAATTATCCCATTTAAAAAGGCACTTTTGACATCCATTTGAAACAATTTAAAACCTTTAAAACAGGCAAAGGCAAGTAAAACCCTAATAGCTTCAAGTCTAGCTACAGGGGCAAAAGTCTCCTCAAAATCAATTCCTTCAATTTGATTATACCCCTTAGCAACTAATCTAGCCTTATTTCTAATGACTACTCCTGAGTCATTCATTTTATTTTTGAACACCCACTTGGTTCCAACAACACTTTGATCTTTTGGCCTTGTAGTTAATTCCCAAACTTTATTTCTTACAAATTGATTCAACTCTTCTTGCATGGCCAATATCCAAAATTCATCAGAAAGTGCTTGATCAATATTAGTGGGTTCTATTATTGAAATAAAGGTTGAATGATTGACTTCCTTGTTTAATCCACGCCTAGTTCTAACACCTTCACTAGGTTCACCTATAATCAATTCCCTTGGGTGGTTTTTAGAAAATCTCAAATCTCTAGGCAAAGGGTTTTCTCTTTCCAAATTCTCTTCCACATCTTCTTCCAAATTTATTCTATCAATCTTTTGGGAGTTTTCCTCAATCTCATCTTCAACAACATTTGGCTCTTCCAAATTTCCAGATTCATCAAATACAACATGTGTGGTTTCTTCAATTACTAAGGTTCTTTTGTTGAATACCCTATAAGATTTTCCAACACTTGAATATCCAACAAAAATTCCTTCATCTGATTTTGGATCAAATTTTCGTAAGAAAGATTTTCCATTGTTATGAATGAACACCTTGCAACCAAAAATATGCAAATGAGACAAATTTGGTGTTCTTCCTTTTAGCAACTCATAGGGTGTTTTATTTAAATTCGATCTCACATTTACCCTATTCAGAATATAACATGCAGTGCTAACCGCCTCAGCCCAAAAATATCTAGGAAGTGAGTATTCTGCCAACATTGCTCGGGCGGCTTCTATTAATGTTCCATTTTTCCTTTCAACTACCCCATTTTGTTGAGGGGTTCTAGGTGCAGAAAAATTGTGATCAATTCCTTTTTCTTTACAAAAATTTTCAAATCTTTCATTTTCAAATTCTCCTTCATGATCACTTTGTAAAGAAATTATTTCACATCCTAGTTTTCTTTGAATCCAAGTTGAAAAATTTCTGAATTCCTCAAATGATTCACTTTTATGAAAAAGAAATCTAACCCAAGTGAATCTAGAGAAATCATCCACTATAACAAATCCGTATACCTTTCCTCCTAGACTTACAGTTCTTACTGGTCCAAAAAATCCATGTGAAGAATTTCCAAAGGTTTACTGGTCCTAAGATCCTTATTGGCTTTAAAAGAGGACTTCACTTATTTTCCTAATTGACATGCATCACAAAGGTGGTCCTTAGTAAAGTCTAGTTTTGGTATACCTCTAACTAAGTTCTTTTGGGTAATTCTTCTAAGGTTTTTCATACTAGAATGACAAAGTCTCCTATGCCAAAGCCATGATTCATCAAAAATAGTTTTCAAACAAAAAGAAGTAGGAGTTTGAATAGAATTCAAATCTAGCATGTAAACATTGTTTACCCTTTTTCCATTTAAAACATCTTTCCCATTTAGGCTTAATATGCAGCTAGTAGGTAAAAATTTTACATTATATCCCTTATCACATAGCTGACTTATACTTAATAGATTATGTTTTAAGCCTTCAACTAATAACACATTGTCTATGAAAAAGTTTTTTTAAATTTCCAATCATACCTGATCCAACCACCTTTTTTGTGGTATTATCTCCAAGTGTAACCTTGCCTCCACTCCTGACTTCCAGCGTTATGAATTGAGCAGTATTTCTAGTCATATGCTTTGAACATCCGCTGTCCAGGTACCATATGCTCCCATGAGATCTTGTGTGAGAGCAACCCTGCAAAATTCTCAAATGTTAGACCTGGGAACCCAAACAAGTTTGGGTTCACCTTTTAGCGATTTATAATCAGATGCATGTATGATATGTCTAGGTTTATGCATCTTAGGTCTCCACACCAAATTAGATTTCTTCATCAAAGTATAGGTGTGAGATATATGTCCCAAAAATCCACAATTATTACATTTAACTTTAGGAAAAGTATTCCTAAGTTTTCTTCCATTTGTTTGTCTTCTAAGGGATTCCATATATTTAGGATAATATTTAGGATTTGTAAAATCTTCAATTTTGGGGGGTATCCTATTATCCTCAAGAGCTCTTATTGTCAATTTATAAAATGAATTCATTTCTTCCAAGAGTCTATTTGTATAATTGATTCGATATGTTTTTCTCTCAGATTCATCCTTAAATTTTTTAAAATCTTTTTCAAGATCAGCATAGGATGATTTTAGATTTTCAAAATTCTTATTCAAGTTATCATATTCATCAAGTAGTTTCATGTGGTTGTCATCTATTAATGCATGATCTTTCCTAAGGATTTCATGTTCCTTCTTGAGCTCTTCCAATTCTAAACTTAAACTAGCATGCATCTTTTTCATTTTCATATATGCATCATGCAAATGTTCAGAAACTTCAAACAATTCATCATAAGTTAAGTCACATACCTCTTCTTGATCTGATTGTTCAACATTATCTGCCATCAAATAAAGGTTGGTGACTTCTTCTTCTTTTTCCGTCTCAGATGAGTCTGAAGCTGAGTCCGCCCAGAAAGCTCTTTGAAACTTCTTCTTGCCTTTCTTTACCATAGGTTTCTCCTCCACCTTCTCCTTGACAGGAGTGGCTTTGAGTTTTGGGCAATCAGTCTTGATATGACCTGGTTTCCTGCATTCATAACAAATCACTTCATTAGAAACCTTGCCATTTCTGTTAAACTTACCTCTATTCCATTTCTGGCGTCTCTTCTGCTTCCTCTTTAAAAAGCTTCTGAATTGTCTAGTCATCAATGCAATATCATCTTCATCCTTAAGTTGTGAGTGTTCACTCTCTGACTCTTCCACTTTTAGTGCTATATTCTTCTCCTTTCGTGGTTCACCTGCATCAATCTTTCTTTGACTTACTCCTTGCTCATAAGCAATGAGTGAACCAAGAAGATTGTCAATAGAATAAATGTTTAAATCTTTAGACTCTGTAATCTCAGTAATTTTTGCATCATAAGAAGTAGGTAAATAACGAAGAATCTTATTAACCATTTCAGCATTAGTTAATTCCCTACCAAGTGCATGCAAAGAAGTGACAATTTGTGTGAATCTTGTGTACATGTCAGAAATAGATTCATTAGGTTTCATGCGAAACAACTCATAGTCATGTAACAAGATATTGAGTCTTGATTGCTTAACCTCATTAGTCCCTTCATAAGTTATACAAAGTCTATCCCATATGTCCTTTCCACTTTTGCAAGTGGAAACCCGCATGTAGTCTTCAGATTTTAAAGCACAAAAGAAGCTATTTAGACATTTGGCATTTAGTTGTGCTAAGTCACGTTCTTCTATAGTCCAATCTGTAAAAGGTGTTTCTACCCTAACTCCATCAACTAATCTAGTTGGTTTTGTATAACCTTCCTGAACTAGGATCCACATGCGATAATCAAGTGACTGTAAGAAAGTAGACATGCGTGTTTTCCAGAAATCAAAAGGAATATTGTCAAACAGTGGAGGTCTAGTAATAGAGTAACCCTCAGGTGTCTTTCGGTTTCCGAATGTAGCCATCTACGTTAATCAAAAAGTAGTTTAAACTTATGATTTTGAAACGAAGCTCTGATACCACTTGTTGAGTCTAGTAAATAGGTTGTTAAACCTAAGTTAATGTCCCAAGGCTACCAAGAGGGGGGGTGAATTGGTATTTTTAAAAATTAAGCCCACTTTAATTTATATTGAACCGAAATGAAAATTTTCTTTTAAGGTTTTGTAGAAAACGTTTTTCAACCACAGAGTTTTTAAAATCAAAAATAAAATGCGGAAAAGTAAAAACAGTAAAGTAAATGACACCAGATTTATAGTGGTTCGGTCTAAACCAGACCTACATCCACTCCCTAGAGGTACCCTCTGAGAATTGCACTAATACCAATAGTGACTCTCCTTTTGCACCCACAGCAAGGCGGAGAAGCCTTTACAACACTCTTTTCACCACTCCCCGGTGCGGTAGAGAACCGTCGTCCTTTTACACAATCCCCAGTGTTGGCAGAGAACCATCGTCCTTTCACACTCTCCTAGTGTGGGCAGAGAACCCTTCGGCTATTCACACTCTCCAAGTATAGGCAGCGAACCCTTCGGCTATTCACACTCTCCAAGTGTCGGCAGCGAACCGTCATCCTTTCACACTCTCCTAGTGTGGGCAGAGAACCCTTCGGCTATTCACACTCTCCAAGTGTCGGCAGCGAACTAGATCTCCTTGACAGATCTTCTCACAAGAAATCTAGAAGGAAGAAAGAAAAGTGTGAAGTAATCCCAATTCACAAGTAGAGATTCTTACCTTTAAACTCCAAGTGAAGCCTTTACGCTCCAGTGGTAGGAATCCACCCTTGAATGCACTCTCACACTCTCTCCTTAGCTATTCTCTCAAGAGGCACGAAGATCAAATGACAAAAAGATTGGGTGGCAGTTTGATTTAGACTATTTATACAAAAGACAAGAAAAACCGCCCAAAAACTGCAAGTTTTCAATTCTGTACGCAGTCGCTCGTCCCTTACGATCGTGGATCGTCCTGGACGATTTTACTTAAATGCTTTGAAACGACCCTATTTGTATATGTGTACAAAATGTCATCGTACATGCTGATCATCCCGTACGAACTAAGTTCGTCCGGTACGAACGGTTATTACTAGGTCGGTTCTAAAAACTGTTGAAAACCGTTCTAAGTCGGATAATCGTCTGGACAAAAATTGGTTCGTTTGGATGAAATTTTTATAGAGGACCGATCGTCCCGGACGATTATTAATTTCGTCTGGACGAAAATTTTCCAGAGGACTAATCGCCATGGCGATAATTTAATTTCGTCTAGACGATCGTCCTGAACGATTATTAATTTCGTCTGGACGAAAATTTTCTAGTGGACCAATCACCATGAACGATAATTTAATTTGGTCTGGATGAAAATTTTACAGAGAACCAATCGTCCTGGATGATTGTAAAATTCGTCCTGGACGAATAGGACTTAGAAAATTTTTCAAGCAAGTTCCTATTCGTTCCATGTGCTCAATAGGAGATAACTGTCTGATCGTCCTGTACGAACGGATATCGTCCTGTACAATCAGTATAAAATTTTTATGATCTCCTTATGTGTGTGTGTGTATGTTTTTATTCACTCAATTACAATCACTCCCTTTCAATTTAATTTCAAAGAAGTGCAAACTTCAAATTTTACAAAGTATCTCATTCTGAATTTGATTTGAAGTCTTCGTAGTCTGGAGTTCATTTTTCCTGAAATGTTAGTACACACAAGAGCAAATACAAATCTTCTAAAATTGTTAGGAGATAACTACACATTTGAACAATAATATTTGGAATCATCAAAACTACATAAGTTGCAAAATGTAAAGCATTCAAATAGCAACTATCTTAACAACTGCCTCCATCACTTTTGTGAAAACTTCAAAAAGTTTATTTGTCCGTTGGGGACTAAAGATAGTGAAGGCCTAAGAAATAAGATGTACTTTTCCAGAAATACGGATGATAATTCATACTTCAATCGCATGATGAATAACATCAGAACTACTAAGCAAGACACATTCAATTGGTTGATTCAGCCTGAAGTGTCCAAATGGTCTCTATTATTTGACGAAGGCTGTTGGTATGGCATCATGACTGCAAACTCATCAGAATGTTTTAATGGTGTGCTTAAGCATGCTCGTGGTCTTCTTATACAAAAACTAATTTTGGCTATCTACTATAACCTCATGTCGTTATTCCTAAAGTGTTCATTGGAAGGTGTTAAATGGGCAGAGGAAGCCATTCGAGCTTTATTCCATGCATGATGATTATGTTATAATGAGCCAAATGTGAAGCACATCATTGTCGTGAACCAATTATGATTAATAGAAATGAATTTGAGGTGGTAGATACTTCCTGTCGACCTCAAAAAGTTGAGATAATAAGTACTAACTCATGTACGTATACTTGCAGCAAGCCATAATTGTATCACATATCTTATGTACATGTCTTCACGATGGACAGGGCAAGGCGATGGAATCATAATGCCTTTGTATCACCATATTTTATGATTATTTCCTCCTACAATGTTACGTACTCCTAATTATTCCACGTCGTTCCCCCCAAGGACCTATGGCCCTCCATCAATGAACGGTATGGAATAATCCCTTTGCTTTCTCTATCTTTCAGGCATCATGTTGGTCGACAATGAATGAATACATTTTGTAATACAATGGATGAGCTCTTGAGTGGCTCACACAAGGCATGTGATTTTTGTAAACAATTTGCGTCATAATAAGGCAACTTGTCCACATAAACCTTCCTCGTCAAGGTATTTTATATTGCCTAAAGTTATTTTGCCAATTGGCAACTCATTATGTCTCTTAAAACTCAATATAATGATTAAATTCTTATTTTTTTAAATAGATATGGCCGATAGATCAAGGCGTAGCAATTTTGGGTGAGGTCCAGCCCATGACATTTCTAGAGTCGAAACGACCCCTGTAAAGATGAGTATATCATCACTTAGAGATTCACACGTGCTCATGATCCCAAACATTTAAAAGAACCGCAAGCCTTTTATTAACTTAACCTTAGTTTATTTGAAATGTTCAAATTCAAGAATTATTTTTTTCGTAGGCTTCTCCTTTAGTTGTTGTAACACATGAATGGCCAGTTGAGTGCCCTAAAATAATATATATTTTGAGGAACCTTGGCCGAGACATGATACATCATTTTTGGTTTATTCGTCTTTATCATAACCTTATTATAGTATTGGTTAAGAGTTCGTGTCCCTTGACAAACACCTTCCACATCACTATCAATGAGATAACGATAACACTATAGGATTTGTAGGTTCTACATGGTCTTAGATTTTATTGGCCAACAAATGTGGGGCCAATTATTGTTGGTGCAGGGCGTCAAAGGGATAGTTGGCCAGATTATTGTGATGAGCTTTTAGGTACACATCCTGAGAGGGATAAAATGAACCATGCATAGGATAATGAGGAGGACATTACTGCCTTCATGATGGGTGCAACATAGTTCGAGTTGATGCTCCCACTTTGTTGGCTCCATTGGACATTCTACAAGGACTCATACAATGACTTAGCCCCAAGGCCGTTTCTCCAGCATGTTTGAGCCTACATCCTCATCATAATTAGGTGTTTTCTGATACCAGATACATTATGGTTTAATGTCTCATTATAGCGGTTACCTTTGCTTATGGATTTGGACACATTTGGTAGGATGTCTGTTGGTAGTGTAGTCCTAGCACATCTATACAAAGAGTTATGCCATGCGACATGCTCGACATGCGCGTACATTACTGGAAGAGTGGCTCTACTATATGTGTGGTCCTAGGAGAGGTTGATTATTGAAAGACCCACGCTACGAGTTTCTTATGTATACGTCATAGGTAGTCACCCATTAAGATGTAGGTATGAAAGTATAATTACTTGAATTAAACATTCTTTTTTTTTGGCATATCCTAATTCATGTTTGTGCAGGTGGGCAGAGAATTGAATATGGGTGCTTCCATCTAGAAATATAATGATGTATCGTGATGATTTTGATGGTTTACATATGTCTCAAATCCGATATTGTTATTTTTCCTTCATAAATTACTCTAACATTATACTTTCTTAATTATTTCTTATTTCAAAAATTATAGGTTAGTATGGCATCGTACACATAACAAGTTTTGGCCTCTCTGCCGCCATAATGTTTTTATGGGATGGAGATTTAGAGGACATGTGTGCCACTAATCAGTTGGATGCGTGTGGAGTGACACCTCCCTAACCGTGTCATGAGATAATTTTTTTTTTCGGGGGGGGGGGGGGGGGGGGGGGGGGGGGGGGGGGGGGTTTGTGCAGCACATACACATTTAATCTATGGATCGAAGTTTTAGGAGGATTGATGGTCGTGGAAGAGCTGATTTAGATTGGACTGTATAATATAGATCTTACTTGTAGTTATGGGAGGAGAGGAGATCATATTTGGTGTTAGTTTCTCCACCATAGGGTACATACAATTAGGAGTTAGGGGCGTACCTATATTGTTATAGATCGTAGGAATTAATTTATCTTTTATAGCCACAAACGGAGCCACCTGAGACCTTCTCGAGATCTCTTGGTGAAAGATTAATGGTGCGTACCAACATTACAAAAATATGCAAATATTATCATCCAATTTTATTTCAAGACTTTTTTTAATTAATATATGTTAGATTTCTTATATCATGTAGGCTGAGTACTATATATGATCATTTGCCATTGTGGAGCAACTAGCCGGGGGGCACAGACATAATGTTAGTTTATTATAGTTGGCCATTGACCAGGTGACAAAACTTTCCACTAGAGTTCATCAATCTATCTATATAGACTATATTACTTTTGATAGCACTATAGAGAAAGGACCCAATCAAGGGAACATGCATTGGGTTCTCATAGAGGTCATGGTGCTAGACGGTCAACCTCTGATGCTCTATCTAGATCCACAGGCAGCCAACACCGTCAAATGGTTAAGAGCGATCCACCAAGAGCTTCCATGTACACTCTATCAACCGGTTATGACATGACTGTCACTGAACCTTCCACACAACAATGGAACCCTTATGGTGCTCAGGAAACAACTATAACAGATATGTACTATGGCACACCGTCTCAACAACCCACAACACATTCCTTTTTTCCATAATTATACCTAAGTCGATGTCATTGGTTGGGTTGCCATCTTCCCCATCTCAGTAGTATATATTGTTAATGGGAGGACAACCAGCACAGTAGCAAGAGGAGGAGGTGATTGAGGAGCCACAAATTCAACGACGAAGATGAAAGGCTCCAATTAAATGTACTACTGGGAGTGGGGCTCTTCCACATCATCCGTAGATGTGCTATTTTAATATATTCTTATGTATTCATGATATCACTAACTGCCCAAGTAGGGCTACGAGTTCAAGGTTGTTGTTGTACTTCAGTTATGTGTGAAATGGAATTGGGCTTGTAACGATGTAATGGTTATAAAAATTTTGAATGATATAAACGAAAATTTATATTTGCAATTTTTATCACTTATGTCTGATGCTCACTTAACATTTTAATCTAAGCTCATAAGCAACATTCTAATAATAACTTGAACCATAGATTGAGAACCAAATTAAAACAGACATAAATGTATATAGCCTTAAATCATAATAACTTCAATGATAACAAACAGAAAGAAGATTGCCATCAAATCCATAAAAACAAAAACTAGGAGCTCACTATAAAGTTTTAAAAGCATAATAACTTCAATGATTCTTTATCATGATGCATGTGCAAGATTGGAGTTTGGTTTGGGTTGGACAATAACCAAATTTCTGTTGAAATCAATGCTAGACTCATTACCAATCCGATGCATCTAGAAACTCCTTTCTCATTCTACCAGGTAAAAAGATCAGATTCTCATATGTCTTAATGAGGAATGCATTTTTCACAGGATGCCATTTTATGTAGAGAATATAGTGACATATATCAGTCATTGGGTTATCCATATATATCAGTTCCATAACCCTCCTTTGTACATATTTCCAACCTTCCTCGTTCAAACTAACTTCATCCTTGTAATAGCGGATCGTCATAGCTATGCCGTGTGTGTCCCATAATATATAGTCTTCCATGTCAGATCAAGAATGTAGACAATAATGGTAGAGATTATTCGATCTGGCCTTTTTATCTAATGCATCATCAGTGGAATACATTAAACATTTCTTTAACCTAGTACTGCCCTCCATATTCAAGATCTTTAAAGGGATTTTTTTCTTTCTACTACGTTGTAAAAGAATATAAAACAAGCAGAAGCAAATCTATAGAAAAAGTTGAGAAAAAAAGGAACCAGCTGCATACATCAATTTATAAGCAATGCCCATCAGTTATCAAGATCAATTATGAGTTGATAAATAATTAATAAATAACACATGGTGATTTGACAGCACATTATGGTTTGAGTTGGTAAAATATAACCTAATTTCATAGAACACGGTGACTTGACAACACATGCTGAGTTGAGAATACAAGTTGATTTGACAATATAGTCTAATTTCACAGAACAAGCTAATTTGACAAAACATGTCGGGTTGTGAAGACTATATAATTTGACATGTTGATTTGATGACACGGGCTGATTTCAGAATGGATGATGCTTAATTAATTTTTTACCATAAAAATTCTTGTAAGTGATTTTCTTACATATTTGATTGATTTGCTTAATTTATTATTATTTGGTGTAACCAAATTTCTTATTAAATATTCAAGATCATACATTATCATTTAGGCTGATTCCATAGAGATCTTAATTTGTAACATGTACTTTCATTTGAAACTAGATAATTCCTTTAAAAATATAATAAATTATAAACATAATCAGTATACATTCGTTAATTAATTTAAAAGTATTTTAAATAATTAAGAATATAAATTCAATTCAAAATTATCTAATAAACTAATATAATTTCATCAAAATCAAATAAATTAAATATTAATTATTTATTTATTTTTTACTAATAAAATTTTAATCATTAATGAATTATTTAATTTTAATTCATTAAATAATTAATTTTATTATTCTTTTTTTTTAAGGATGTAAAAGCAATAATATGAAAAAAAGCTATTACAACCTACCAATAGAATCGTATTCGTCCTTTAAAAAAATATAAAATGGAGGAATACTAGTCAAACTAAAATCATTCCAATGAAAATCATTGCTAGAGCAATGGGTAGTAGAAAGCTCAGCAAACGTATTACAAACCCTATCAATACAATTAAAAATAACATAATTAAAGTCTCTAAGAAAAATAAGATCCTCTATTTGATTATAAAAAATGTGATCCTTTGAAATTTTAGAACTACTTTGAAGAAGCTTGATGACATTAGCTTTATCACCTTCAACTATGATCCCTTTATACTCTAACATCAACATCTGCAAGTATCAGCTCACTGAATGAACAACTAACAACTCCAATTAGCCTATGTCCCAATGAAGCCCACTGAATCAAAAATCAAGTAAGAATCTCCCTTTATGATATCTGAAAATGCCTCCAATACTAGCCTTATATGACGAAAGCAAACACACATCAATGTTCACTTTGATCCAATCTGGAGGGGGAGGATGCCAAGAATTCTTCAACAGCTGATAAGACTGATTAACATCCCAGATGCCCAATTTTAAATTAACACAATTAGCCAAACTAAAGATAGAAGCAACACTATCCGTGTTAGAAGCAAAAAAATAAACAACTCTCTTCATTCCCACTATAAACTCCTTTGCTTCTTGACTTCCATGACAAAAAAACTGCACTACAATATATTCTCCACACAAAAAATTGATTGGAAGCATTATGTTCCATCCAAGCACATCAATCATTGAAGAAATTAAAAATTGGGATATCAAAGCCCCATTTATTCAAAATTTGAATAATCTGAATCAATTTCAAAAAACCTACTACAACATGCTTGTAATCCTCTATCTTGAAACATCCTTTAGGATAAGAATTGTTCTATTTCAATTTCCTACTAACCATAAATTGAAAAGTAGGAATGGCATTGTGGAATATCCTCCACCAGAAATTTTCCACACAAGGACTAAGATTTGAGTTTTTTAATCCACTCCGAATATTGTTTCACAGGATTGAAATCAACCATAGTCTAAAAAGCTAAAGAAGAAATAGTCTTTCTAGAAATCTAGTGTATCAGCTCTACTTATTCTTCTATCAGCTAAAAAAAAAATTTCATTTTACAGATTAGTAAAATAAGCTCCTCACCAAAATAACTTCGAAGCTCTTATATATTCCATACTCCATTCAAAATTAACTTCTCCACCTAATAATAGGATTTAGAACTTTAGCACCATCAGTAACTAGCATCCATGCAGCAAAACAACTTTTTTTCGAATTGGAATTCGAAATCCTCGAACCATATATACTGGACAACATCTTATATAACAATGAATCATTATCAGTAAGAAAATTCCATGCCAACTTTGCTCTAATAGGTCCCACTTTATTAATACAAGAATGGATTCCACATCCACCCATATCAATTGGTTTGCACAAGACATCCCAATTGACATAATGAATGCCATTTTTATCATCCTATTTATGCCATATAAAATTCCTACACATCTTATCAATATCACAAAGAATACTCTTCGAAATAAGAGATTGGGTGCATTGAAAAATGGGAAGTGATAAAATAATCGACTTCAGAAGAACAAATTTACCTTGTAAAGAGATAAATTTATTTCCTCAAGCATTAGTTTCCCCAAGGATTTCTCTTTGATATTAATAAAATTAGCATGGACCAATCTTCTAAAAGCAATCTTCACACCCAAATAAGTAATCTCTTTAACAGATCTAAGGCCCATTAAATAGCCTATAATTCTCCTCTTCTTCTTCTTAACAGCTTTACCAAAAGAACCACATCTTTTTTATAATTAATGCTTTGACCCGACTAATCACAGAAATCCACAAGAGTCTTTTATACCTCCTTTACCATATGTATACTAGCGACATAAAAGATGAAAATATCATCTACATAAAGAAAATAAGAAATTCTTGTGGAATTAGGACGCAATTGGATACCAACATAGTACCTTTTTGAATCAGAAAAGTAGATAACAGTTAAGAACATATAATGAAAAAAATGGTGATAGTGGACAACCTTACTGGAATCCACTGTTAGCTTTAATCCATTTGGAGTAGTTTCCATTAATTAATATAGAAAACTTAGCATCCACAACACAATCTATAATAGGTTTAGAAAACTTCCAAGGAAAACCAAAATACCTTAAGACTTGCTCCAAAGTAGGCCATCCCATACTATGGTATGCTTGCTCCATATCAATCTTGAATGAAATCAAACCTTTTATAGATTTAAAAAATCTAAATCTATGAAAAACTTCTTGAGCCATCAACACATGTTCAGAGATAGATCATCCTTTCAAGAAAGCTACTTGTTCTTTGGAGATAAGTTTTGGTAACATACCCATACATTCTATTCAAAAGGATTTTTGCTGCCAATTTATAAATTGATTTATACAAACTAATAGGCCTTAAATGAGCAGGTGTTGAAGGATTCTCCACTTTAGGAAAAAGCACAACAATTGTTTCCTTCCAATCCATATCCATGAAACCCATTGAGAATACTTAATAAATTGCATTCCAAATATCAATTTTAATGATAGACCAATAAGTCTTAATGAAAGAACAAGATATACCATCAATTCCTAGAGATTTAAGTACCTTCAGTTCATGTAGCACTCCCATAACTTCCTCCAATGTGAGTTCTGCATCCAGCAAATTCCTATCATCCTTGTCCAAAAAAGTCAAAGTGGAAGGCCTGCCCTCCAACGTACAATCCCTATGCCGTCATTTGCTGCTTAAAAAATTGAAAAATATATCCTCTATTTGATTTTGTTCTTCAACCACCAGCCCATTACCATCTTTAATCATAGAAATCCAATTCAAGTTTCTTTTACCACTAGCATAAGACTGAGAAAATCTGGTATTGTTGTCTCCATCAGATAACAAATTATCCTTCGCCCACTGCCTCCACCATGTATTTAATTGAGCCAAAGTACTATTAATCATTTACCTTTTATTTGAGTAGTAAAATCTTATCTTCTAAGATACCATCATGACTAGCTTCCTCCATTTGTAAATCTATGATCTTCCTTTTAAGACAATCCTTCAACATATTAAGATCTTTTAATTTAGCTTTACTCCAAAAAAAATAACAAATTCAAAGTTCTTTTAAACTTTGTATTAAGAATCTCATAAAAGCTTCCATAAGCTTTCATATTCCATGCTTTAAATACAACAGCAACCGAAGAATGATAGGATGCCCAAACATCTTCAAATCTAAGTACTCTCGAGGCCATAGGAATCTGACTCAAAAGATTTAGCATAATAGGAAAATGATCCGAAGCAATTCTCGCAAAATGTGCACCACCATTAACTGAGAAGAACCGCAAAAGAATTCATATAACACCTATCATATCTTTCCAAAATAAGAGCTCCACCCACCTTGTTGTTGTACCAATCAAATCTCGGACCAAGAAAACCGACTTCATGAAGATCATTATTTGCCAAAAAAAGCTTTCATATCTTTGGAACCTTGGGAAAAAAATATATTTGGAACCTTGGGAAAAAGTTAATTTTATTTTTCATTTGATATAATAAATGACTCATTCATTATTCTAACTTAAACTACATTTAAAACATAAAAGTGAAATTATAATTTATACACATTAATTATTCTTTTTAAATATAACAAATTTCTTTTAAAAACTTAAATTAACAATAAATTAAAAAAATATTATATTTCTAACTTAAATTCATAAAATTTTGAAGAATTATGATTTATATTTTAAATTTAAATATAATTAAAGAAAAAAATTACAAAATTTTTGTATAATAATTTTTAAAAACTAAATGATTTACATTTAAAAAATAACAATAAAATTAAAATTATAAAATTTATATAAACTAGATAATTTAATTTATAAAATTAAGATATACTCAGTTTTTTAACAGATTTAACTATTTCAATTATCAAATTTATATTATTTTTTTAAAATATAAGCAATTTACATTTAAAAAAGTAAAAAATAATTAAACCATATAATAATAATAATCCAATTTTTATAGAAATTGGAACATTAAAATCTGGTTTCTATAGAAATTGTATTATTAATAGAAATCGGATTTTAATGTTCATGTTTCTATAGAAACTAGATAATTATAGTACGAATAAGTATTCTCCAGTTTCGAATGTGTTATTTGGTAGACCGGTTTTGATCCCTTTTTTCTATAAGTTGTCCATTTTTTCTTTCTATCATTTGACACCAATCAATTTTTTATTTTCATGCTACAATAGAAAATCTACTACTTCATCTACTTTAGTTAAAAATTTGCTCCTCCGTTATTGATAAGATCAGAAGCATCCTGTAAAGTAAATTATTGAAGAAGGAAGATGCTGCTTGCATGAAAATATGAATTTTATTACAGATGATATCATTAAAGCGAATATAACAATAAATAAAATATTTAAGTGTGTTATGCATACTTGGGGAAAGATAAGGATTGCTTACTATGGCACAAAAATAATGGAGTTATAAAAATAAAGCAATATAGGGCCAATAGTGAACTTCGAGACATGGTTGAAAATATCTACACTTGTTGCGTCCAGGAGTATTCGCGGCGGTAGAGAAATATAAAGTTTAACGTCTTAGCGTTGTACGAAAATATGGCAGGTAATCAGATAAGAGAGTATGTAGTATTCGTAGGAGACACCAATATTTTTACGTGGAAAACGCCTGAAAAAGAGGGAAAAACCAAGGGGCCTAGCCATGTTTGAATGAATCTACTAGTATTGTAGTTGATTACATATGAGGCCCTTCCTTAGGAGAAGGCCTTATCTTGATGTACATTTTATAGAGTACATTACATTATGAGAGTTACAAAGATTCACTATTGACATGTTTGTTTGGTCAGAAGAACCATAGTATGGAGACGGAGGTCAGAAAGACTGTGGTCTGCGGATGACGTAAGTTAGGAGGACCATAGTCGGCTGGCGACGAAGGTCAGAAGAACTGTAGTCAGTGGGTGATGTAAGTCAGAAGGACCGTATTCAGTGGGCGATGACTCAGAAGGACTGTAGTCGGTGGGTGACATAAATCAGAAGGACCATAGTCGGCGGGCGACGGAGGTAAGAAAAATTATAGTCGACCGGTGACGTAAGTCAGGAGAATCATTGTCGATGGCGACGGAGGTTACAAAGGCTGTAGTTGGCGTGCGACATAAGTCAGAAAGATGGCATCAAGTAGAAGTCCAATAATGAAAAGAAATCCATCTTCGGATAGATGTCCAGTGAAGGTCTGATAACCGGTAGAAGTCCAACGTTGGGTAGAAACTTAGCGATAAGTGAAGGTTTGGCGTCGGGAAGAAGTTCGATGTCTGTTGGTGGCCGAGGAGAACTCCAATATCACTTGGGCGGAGTTTCGGCGTCAGGGAAGAACTCTGACATTACTTGGGCAGAATTTCAAAATCCCGTAAAAATCAGGCAGAATTCTAGCACCCCGTGGATGTCAGGTAAAATTCCTATGTCCCATGAAAGTGAGGAAGAATTCTGGCGTCATTTGGAGTTCGGGCCGAACTCCGACGGTGGTCGAGGATTCTCTTCCCTCCTATCCTTCTCTTCTCCTCTTCTTCTTTCTCCCCCCCCCTCTAAAGAGAAATGAGGGGTCTATTTATAGATTTTCTGGAGTGGCACGACTTGTAAATAGGTGAGTGATTAGGGGTAAATGGGGAGTTGTTCAATGGACGGCTGATATTGAATCCCTTGATCATGTACAGTTAGTTGGGCATTTGAAGGTCTTAGTGGTGTCAAAATTAAAAGATCTTGGGCTCGTTGGATTCGTCTCATCGAGTTGCTCGATTCGACTATAAGCTCGTCAAGTTTAGAGACCGTTTGGTAACTCAAATTGTGGTACAACATTTCCAACAATTTTTTGGGTCCTTGATTTAAACTCATTTGGGCTAGGATTGAGTCGAATTTAGTGTTGTTGGGTTTGAATTTTTTAGACGCTCAGTTTGACTGTAAGTTTGCTGAAATCAAAGATTAAATGATCCCAGATTTAATTTTGAAATCTCCAACTTGATTTTTGCCTCAAGATTCGTGCCCGATCAAGAAAATTTATTGATAACATATCAGTTGCCCCCTATTTTTGGACGTTGAAGCTCCAGGAGTCCGAAAATATATATGTCAACATTTTACATTAGCTGAATCGCAAAAAATTATGTTTCAAAAATTAATAGCTTGCTCAAACTTTATCAAAGAAGCCCTTTTATGCTCCGAAAGTGTCAAAATTGAGTTCGGAATATCGAAAAACATTTTTAGGGATCCCAAAAACATCTGATTTGGACCGTCCTGGCAAAAAATTGGGCCCGGACAATTGTAGGTGCGCAAACCGGCCGGCCGCCGCCCCCTGCCACTGCCGGCAGCAGCACAAGCGCGCCGTGCGCGAACAGGCGCGACCTGCGCGGTTATTGTGCAGTTTTTGGATTTTTTTTTTAATTTTGTGGGGCTCACATGGCTATTTTTAATTTAAAAAATTCAGAAAAAATCACAAAAATTTCCAAAAAATCCTTGAAACTTTTGAAAATTTCAAAAAAATTCAATTTTTTTTTAAAAATTCTAGAAACTTCCAGAAGCTTCTCTTTTCCTCCAAAAAAACTATAAATACCCCTCCAAGGCCAGGGAGAAACTTGCACCTTCTTCTTTTATGCTTCTTCTTTCTGACAGTTGAGGCTTTCCGCTGTTTTTCAGTAGGTGACTTTTCCTACTTGATTCAGTGCCCGTCCTCTTGTACAGAAGTTAGAATTTTCTCCTCTTTTTCTCCTTCTGGCTTTCTTACAGTTGAGGCATTCCACTATTTTTAATAGGTGACTTTGCTTAATTAAATCGGCGCCCCTCCTCTCGTATAGAAGTTAGTCTTTTCTCCTCTTTCTCTCCTATTTTCTTCTTGCTCTAGAGGCCTTCCGCTATTTTTCATACGTGATTTTCCCTACTTAAAATGGCACCCCTCTTTAGTGTAGAAGAAATTTTTTTCTCGTTCCAGTGCCTTCTCCTCTAGCTATCTTCTTACAATCGAGGCATTCAGTTATTTTTCGTAGGTGATTTTCCCTACTTAAATCGGCGCCCCTCCTCTCGTACAGAAGTTAGACTTTTTGCATCCATTTCCTTTCTTTCTCCTTCCTCATTCAAGCTTTCTTACATTTGAGGCATTCCCCTATTTGTTATAGGCGGCATCCCCTACTAAAATTTAGGGCCCTTCTCCGTGTGTAGAAGTTAAAAATTTTACAGTCGTTCCTTTTTTCTTTACTGGTCTTCTTCTACATTGGTGGCATTCCACTGTCAGAAATAGGTAACATTTCTCTATCAAGCTTTAGTGCACCTCTCTTATGTTTAAGGAGATGTTTTTATTCTTATTCTTCTCTTGCGTTCTTCTTTTTACATTGGAGGCATTCCACTGTCAGAGATAGACATCATTGCCCTATCAAGCTTCAGTGCTCCTCTCTTGTGTAGAAGAAGTCATAATGTGAGGTATCTTTTTGATAGATAACCAGTAACAGAAGAACAAGATTAATTGATACTTGTATGCGAGGGTGGTTTGAGAAGATTTGATAGTAATAGTGTCCGGGAGGAGAACCATAAGTGATGAATAAGGAATTTTGATGCTGCTTGAGCGAGAATCTGTTGGCGATGGATGATCTAGTTGAAGTTCGTTGGAAGTCAACTATAGAGTGGAGAGCTGAAGGAGAGAGTTCGAAGGTGTGTGTCAAGTAACAGTCGATCGATAATCCGATGAAGCCTGAATTAAAGGAGCACTAGCAAATATCAGATGAAGGTCTAATGATGGCGGGTGTCCTGTGGCATTTTGCTTATGTTAGTCATCTGATGACACATGTATAGTGTTATATGAGTTGAGGCCTGATGAAGATTAAATTATAATCTTTCTTTGAAGAAGAAGTTGTAGGATATTCTTGTGTGCAATAGAGAAGAAGTCTTTCAAATCCATTAAGGATGTGATAGTAACTTGTATGGTTGATGCCATTGTAATTTTTACTTTCAGATTCTTGTAAAAATGAATTTGACATACAATTTTTACAATGTAACTCCAATGATACTGAATATGAAATTAAGAACTTTTCCCTTATATGAAGCATAATTGTTATTGCATCTCTTGAGACATGCATAATGTAGTTTTTTAAGGCTTTCTAGCCTACTAAGAATCTCTGTAGAAGATGTCGAGATAATTCATCAAAAATTTATAACCTATCTGAGGTTGTATGTCAGAGCCTTGCTCAATAATGTTAACCTATGAGGAAGAGGTTGAGAGAATCCACAAAGGATGTGAGACCTATCCGATGTTGTATGTCGGAGCCTTTCCTTAATGATGTAACCTGTATGGAAGAGGTCAAGAGAACCCACCAAGGATGTGAGACCTATCCAAGGTTGTATGTCGGAGCTTTTGCTCGACGACATTAACTTGTATGGAAGAGGTCAAGAGAATTCACCAAGGATGTGAGACCTATCCGAGGTTGTATGTCAAAGCCTTTGCTCGACGACATTAACCTGTATGGAAGAGGTCAAGAGAATCCACCAAGGATGTGAGACCTATCCGAGGTTGTATGTCTGAGCCTTTGCTCGACGACGTTAACCTGTGTGGAAGAGGTCGAGAGAATCCACAAAGGATGTGAGACCTATCCGAGGTTGTATATTGGAGCCTTTGCTCGACGATGTTAACCGGTATGGAAGAGGTCGAGAGAACCCACCAAGGATGTGAGACCTATCCGAGGTTGTATGTCGGAGCCTTTGCTCAATGACATTAACCTGTATGGAAGAGGTTGAGAGAATCCACCAAGGATGTGAAACCTATCCGAGGTTGTATGTCGGATCCTTTGCTCGATGACCTTAACATGTATGGAAGAGGTCGAGAGAATCCACCAAGGTTGTGAGACCTTTCCGAGGTTGTATGTCAGAGCCTTTGCTCGACCACATTAACTTGTGTGGAAGAGGTCGAGAGAATCTACCAAGGATGTGAGACCTATCTAATGTAGTATGTTAGAGCCTTTGCTCGACGAAGTTAACCTGTATGGAAAAGGTCGAGAACCCACCAAGGATGTGAGACCTATCGGAGGTTGTATGTCGGAGCCTTTGCTCGACGATATTAACCTGTATGAAAGAGGTCGATACAATCCACCAAGGATGTGAGACCTATCCAAGGTTGTATGTCGGAGCCTTTGCTCGACGACATTAACCTGTATGGAAGAGGTCGAGAGAATCCACCAAGGATGTGAGACCTATCCTAGGTGGTATGTCGGAGCCTTTGCTCGACGATGTTAACCTGTGTGGAAGAGGTCAAGAGAATCCACCAAGGATGTTAGACCTATCCGAGGTTGTATGTCAGAGCCTTGCCCGATGTCGTTAACCTGTATGGAAGAGGTCGAGAGAATCCACCAAGGATGTGAGACATATCCAAGGTTGTATGTCGGAGCCTTGCTCGACGATGTTAAGCTGTATTAAAGAGGTCGAATCGGATCCCAATGGGATTGATTTTACCTTTATTGGGAGGGGGCGAACGCCTCGTGTATCATGAATCAAAGGTGAAGAATGGTCTGTCTTTAGACCGTTACAGTAAGGGACTGTATGTGGCTTGAAATCTATTGAAAGCTTCCTTGCATTTGCCGAGAGTTTCCTTATGCATTGTCTTGGTTTTAGAAGCCTTGGAGGGATCTTCATGACTAAAATTATAGTCAAGATTGCCCCCCAGTCTGGATCTGATTCCATGAAATTAATGCATCAATTGCATTTGAATAACCTTTTGAGGTTGGAGCCAAAAATGCCCCCCCCCCCCCCCCAGTCGGGAACCACGTTCCCATAGACGGCGCCAAACTGTTGCGTCCAGGAGTATTCACGGCGGTAGAGAAATATAAAGTTTAACGTCTTAACATTGTACGAAAATTTGACACGCAATCAGATAAGAGAGTATGTAACATTCATAGGAGACACCAATATTTTTACGTGGAAAACCACTAAAAAGGGGGAAAAACCACGGGGCTTAGCCCAGTTTGAATGAATCCACTAGTATTATAGTTGATTACATATGAGGCCCTTCCTTGGGAGAAGGCCTTTTCTTGATGTACATTTTATAGAGTACATTACATGATGAGAGTTACAAACAATCACTATTGACATGTTTTTTGGTCAAAAGTATCATAGTCTGGTGATAGAGGTCAAAAAGACTGTGGTCTGTAGACGACGTAAGTTAGGAGGACCGTAGTCGGCTGGCGACGGAGGTCTGAAGGACTATAGTCGGTGGGCGACGTAAGTTAGAAGGACCGTAGTCGGCAGGTGACGGAGGTCAGAAGGACTGTAGTCAGTGGGCGACATAAGTCAAAAGGACCGTAGTCGGTGGGCGACGGAGGTAAGAAAAACTATAGTCGGCAGGCAACGTAAGTCAGGAGGATCGTTGTCGATGGGGATGGAGGTTACAAAGACTGTAGTCGGCGTGCGACGTAAGTCAGAAAGACGGCGTCAGGTAGAAGTCCAATAATGGAAAGAAATCCATCTTCGGACAGATGTCCAGTGAAAGTCCGATAACCGACAGAAGTCCGACGTCGGATAGAAACTTGGCGATGATTGAAGGTTTAGCGTCGGGTAGAAGTCCGACGTTTATTGTTGGCTGAGGAGAACTCCAGTATCACTTGGGCGGAGTTTCAGCATCAGGGGGGAACTCTGTCGTTACTTGGGCAGAATTTCAGTATCATGTTAAATTCAGGCGGAATTCTGGGGCCCCGTGGATATTGGGCAGAATTTCGGTTTCCCGTGAAAGTCAGGCAGAATTCCGGCGTCATTTGGAGTTCGGGCGGAACTCCGGCGGTGGTCGAGGAGGAGTCTTTTCCCTCATATCCTTCTCTTATCCTCTTCTTCTTCATTCCCCCCCTCTCAAGAGAAATGAGGGGTCTATTTATCGATTTTCTGGAGTGGCATGGCTTGTAAATAGGTGAGAGATCAGAGGTAAATGGGGAGTGGTTCAATGGACGGCTGATATTGAATCCCTTGATCATGTACAGTTAGTTGGGCATTTGAAGGTCTTAGCGGTGTTGAAATTTGAAGATCTTGGGCTCGTTGGATTCGTCTCGTCGAGCCGCTCAATTTTACTATAATCTCCTCAAGTTTAGAGACCGTTTGGTAACTCAAATTGTGGTACGAACTTTACAACAGATCTTCAGGTCCTTGATTTAAGCTCATTTGAGCTCGGATTGAGTCAAATTTGGTGTCGTTGGGTTTGTATCTTCGAGACTCTTAGTTTACCTCTAAGTTTGCTGAAATCAGAGTTCAGATGATCCCAGATTTAATTTTTGAAGTCTCCAACTTGATTTTTTCCTTGAGATTCATGCCTGATCAGGATAATTTTTTGATAACATATCAACACTAAAGATTTAGCGACCATGATGGGCACATTGTATCATTAGATTTTTGAATGTATCAAATTCGTGAACTTGATCATGACAAAAAATGTATAGTTGAACCGAGGATGGTAAGGTCCATGCTTGACATAGATCATTATATTCTATACTATTATTGGTGTCATGCACATGATAAATGGCTTCTAAATTACTATAAAACGCTGATGCATTATTCTTAATATGGAACGGAAAAGGATTTTCTAAATGGACAAGATTGGTAGTAGATTCAACAAGAATTTGTGTATAACTTTAAATATTATCCTACACAAACACAGCTCCAAGCTTATGTGCAATATCTACAGAGGATTATATAACATAATGTGTATGCGCTTCTTTCCTTTTTTTTAGATCTATATAGAGTTAGCAATAAATTTCTATGTAGGGTTATGTGCCTTATTATTATACCAGTTTGTAATATTTTTTTTAATCTTTACGTAATGTTAATTTGAAGTGGCTACTCAACGAGCACATTTTATAATTAATGTTACTTTTTTGTTGTCCATAAGTTTCAGAATAATATAAATTTTTTATTCAAATTTTTTTTTCTAATTATATAATAAAATCAGGATTTACCATGTTTTGATTTATGCATTTCTCATTTTCTTGGGCAGTTAGTACTGATTTAAGTTCATTTTCAGCTTATAATGTCATCATCATCAAGGCTTTCAGCATCAAGCAATTTCCTTCAAATAATCCCTAAGAAGAAGTTGATCATTGATGTTACTATTTAATTGACGGATAATTTGTTGTATCACACTAATGATATCCTAGAGGAGAAAGATAGATCGGTTAAATGTATAATCATTATTTATTTTCTCCATAATAATTATAAAAATGCTCGCCACTAATAAAAAAACCAAGATCATTTTTCTTATATTTATTTTTTTGTATTTTTGAAATCCAATGAAAAGATATTTAGAAAAACTAGAAAATTTAAATCAAATAAATGATAAAATAATTTTGAAAAGGTCAAATGTTGAAAAAAAAATTTAATTAAAATTCAACAAATATAATCTTTGCAAAAACATAAAGAATTATGAAAACAAAGGAAAATAATGTCTAAACTTGCATAAATAATTATTTTAATTTTAAATATACTATATAAATGATATTATTTTAAAGATGTTTTTACATACCTAACACTTAAAAACTATTTTATTTACTTATTTAACACCACACCCAAACTTTACTATTTGCTATTCTACCATATTTAAACAAAGTAATTTTTTTTCATTTTCATGCATACATAAAAAAATATTGAATATATTTTCTATAAATTTGATAATTAAAAATGAAATTAAAAACTTTCACATACAATGAATAAATTGTTTTAAGCGATGAATAAAAAGTATATTGATTCATCACTACATACAATGAAAAATTAATAGAAAGTGCTTAATAATAAGAAAAAAGAAAAAAAATGGCATATGGGAAGGTCTGGATTATAGAATTTTTTCTTTGCTTCTTCTCCAAAGTTTTCAATGGAGATTTAACTTTTTTGGTTAGAATGGAGAATATATTTGAGTCATTTGGAGATTACCTTTTGTGATTGAATGGAGAATATCTCTTATTATTGTGGTCTTTTTTACTCTAAATTCAATTTTTCATTTTATGGAATTTTATGCTTATCTATTTTCCCTTTTATACTGGTGTTTTTCTTATCTAAAATTATTTATACCATTTCTCATTTCCTATATATTATTTCTATTTATACCAATCATTACTCTATACCTATCTAACTTATCTTTCCTTAGTATTCTAGACTCATGAGGTTTGTTATTGATTTGTTGTGGATTATCTTATGGTTTATATTCAAGGATTTTTCGTTCTTCCTATCAGCTTGATGCTTTTGGTGTTTGTCTCTTTATTTTTTTATATATTTTAATTTGCAAGTGGTTTCAACTACTGAATTTTTTGGCCTCAACTTTTAAATTTTTATATTTATCTTTCTTTTGGGGCTTGGCTTCTTACATGTTGTAGTTTCTTTGTTTAATTTTTATTATTCTATATTGGGCATCCTATGCTCTATAGGTTTTTTATTATTTTTTGTGAATATAGCTTTTTTAGTATTTATGAGCTTTGGATTCTTTTTAAGAACCTTGTATTTGTTGCAATCTAGGATCTCGAGCTAGTGATTTTGATGATAAAAAATTATTATTGATTGCTACTTTATTTCTCATAGCTTATGTATTACATATTTGCTTTTGTGCACACTAACATTTCAGGTACAACAAGCACCATGCAATGAAGATGCATGGCTTAAGACTAGTAGTCTATAAATTTATTTCTTTATTTTTTTAATATTTCATGAGTCAAAGTCATACAAGGTGTATGTTAGCTTAGCAAATGTACACACACATGGCATGGTGAAAACATGAATTTCATATTTTTTGAAGTTCCTACTATCCGATCCAGATCATATTGAATGATTAGTTATTAAAAAAATTGATTAAAAAAGCTAATTGACTAACTAATACTCTTTTAACTAATTATATTGTACGAACTAGATTGTATAGACAGTTTAAATTCAAACCCTAAAAAATTTATCTTTTCTTAGCCCGATGGGAGTTTACTTGACCCATTCTCCAGTCTCTCACACTTTTCAAGTGTGCGACTCCGTCTGAGGACCTCCTTCCCTTTTGCTCTACCCACACTCCCATGAACATAGTTATCAAAGCTACTAAATGATGGTTGGAAAGTTTGTTGGAAAACAAATGAAGTAACAAGAGTGGCAATTAGGTGATATTGCTATTCATAATGACATCCAAAATATTTTCCAAAAAACTCAAACCTTTATGGCAATTAACCCTTCCAAGAAAACATGATTTATAGACTCAACATGCGAGCAACATTGATATTTAGAAACCATGATGAAACCTTAAACCATTTTCACATGCTTGAAGGAGTCATTACCAAAGATAATTAAGTCATCTGGAAAACATAAGTGAGAAATAGGCAGCCCCCATTAATAACATACATAAAACCTTTATTGTTAGAGAATAAATTATGAAGACCCCCAGATAAATTTTATAGTAATTATAAAAAGAGCCAAAGATAGAGGATCACTTTATCTAACACCTTGAAAAGCAAGAAAAATTCTTTGACATTTACCATTAATAATAATGGAATACCACACATTCTCTATGATGTTGGAAATTAGATTAATGGAAGTATCTTTAAAACCAAAAAGCTTCAAAATAGAGTAAATGAAGTTCCAATTGATATTATCACATGCTTTAGAAATGTTAAATTTCATAACCATGTTTCGGCCCATAACATTTGCATTAATATTTTGTTGGAGGAGAGAATGTATTTTATTGGCGATGAGAAGGGATTTTATTAATTATGATATATGAATATTTTGGGCCTGAGGGCTACTATGAAATTTGCTAAAAGATATTAGTTTATGTTTCGGTCTGAGTAAAATTTTAATAGTTATTTAAATACATTTAGTATCAAAACATATTTTAGTCTCCCCATTATGTACAATACTTTCATTTATTATTTCAATCTTTACAATTCATTTGATTGGAGTTATTGATTATTATTTTAGCTTGCAATAGCCTACTGAGCCATAATTGCTGGCTCCAATTTTATTTTATTTTTAGGCAATGCAAAGGGTAAGAGTGAGTTGAATAGTTTGAATATTAGACTCTAATTTGTGATATACGTATGACTTTTGGCTAGTTTTATTTTTATCAGGTTAATATTATTTTATGATGTTTTTTAATCACAAAAAGAAAATTGCTAATTACGGATGATTTTTTTTTACGGTTAGTATTAATTTTCCTGCTATTTTGAAAACTACCGGTGGTTTACAAACCTCCAGTATAAAACGTGACGTAAACAAATTATGGCGATCAATTTATGGCGGTTAATTTTACCAGCGGCTTTCCAGTAGCAAAAATAGCCAGTAATTTCTAGCAGTCATAGTGCTTGTGATCGTTGGTTAATTACCAGTGGTTAACCGGCCATCACAAACATTGATTTTATCAGCTGTCCAACTGTCGGTTGTTCGATAGTTTTTCGCCGGTAAATCGCCGGTATTTACCGGTGGCTATATTAAAATTTTGGCTGTTAAATAAACATCCGGTATCAAAGTTTTTAGCGACCAAACCATCGGTTAGCCGCTGGAAACCTGTAGCATTTTCAAAAAAAATTGACAACCCCCTCTATTTACTCCAATTTCCATAATACCTGCACATAATTCCAAACATATATAACACAAAAGGGCAACACACCACTATAATCAACACAAATGGAGTCCAAAATCAATATATATAACATTCAATAGCAAAACACAATCAACAAATCAAAATCCACAATAAGCAGAACCAAAGGTTTAAACAAAGAGAAATGCATATGTTCTACAATAAACATAATATATGAAATCCATAATAAGATGTCCAGAATACATGAAAAAGTTCATCAAACAAATAACAACACTAAAAATCCTCCGTGTCCTAGCTTCCTTGTGATTCATTTGTTATATCTTGTTCTTTCTTCTTTTGAATTTCATTTCTATAAGATCGCAACTCTGTCTACATCTCATTTTGAATCTTTCTCATCTCTTCTATCTCTCTCGTCAGGGTAGCAACAATCTAACTAATAGTTTCTTCAGCTCCACTAGCATCATAAAATACTTATGTAGATGAAATGCCCTTATAAGAATAGCCTTGTGAACCCAAGCTATATACCCTCCCCCTCTAGTTTCAGGATTGAAACTACAAGTTAAATTTTTTGTCAATAATATATAATATTTCAAATTATAATAATTTATAAAATAAACTGAGCTTACGTATCACCCTCGGGCTTAATGTATAAATGCTTATCTGCTACAACTGAATGATCCTCAACACCAACCTCTGATTGTGTAGATGGTCCATTGTATTCTGGCTGTACAGGATATGGGTAATAATAGGGGTGGGGGTAAATACGATAACGGATGGTGGATGAACCAGTTTATGATTTTGGTTAGGGGTAATATGGATAGAATGGAGATGCATGTGTCTGATTTGGAGAGGAAAATCGAGGACTTGTCGACGTAGGAGGGAGGTACCCAAGAAAGGGTGGTGGTACTCCAACAATATGTGGATCTGACTGTCCCTGACCCTGCTCACTGGGGGACTGCTACTGAGTCCTGGGTGGTGGTGGTGATGGTACCACTAGTGGAACTGATCTATGACCCTCACTTTCATCACACTTTTTAGGTCTACTTAGTCCAAGACTTGAATATTTCTTATGAGAAAACTTTGAAGTGAAGGATCTATGAGGAGAATCATCAACTAAAGCCATCTGCATTAAAAAAGTATTTAAAAATTGGTGTAACATATAAAAAAATTTAATTTTAAGTGTTCTAGAGATTTGCATAAGTAGAAATAAAAAAAATAAAATGTAGATAAATTAGTAATAACAAACATAAAGAATTATAGAATACATAATAATGATTAACATAAAAAACAAGATTTGATAAGAGACATTTAGCAAGATATATTTACTAACTTGATTTTTAAAAAAATATAATTTAATAAGTACATTACGATAAATTTAGTCACTTAAATGACAAGAACTATTCAGAATCAAAAATATTTTCATTTCCCTTCAAGGTATCTTCACTTTCATTCTCGTTCTTACTTGATGATCTAATTGAACTATTCACATCTTCTAAGTGCATTTCAATATTATGGGTTAGTTCACATCTCCTCGATTTCAACAGACCTTCAATTTGGCATCTCATCCTCTTGATGTGCAGTTGCTACAATATATTGTTGATCAATTATCCCCTGTGCTTTCATTTTTATGACAGCTAATCAATCTTATTTATTCCTATGACCACTAGGATATTTGTTGAAATAAACTTGAATAGCTTGACTTGCTAACACAAATGGATCAAACTTCCCGTATCTTTTATTATGTTTTACGTCTACTAAACTATACGCAAGATGAACCATTATGCATCAATTCTATACTAGATCATACCATTGATAGTTAAACAAATATATATAGTTCTCATCTTCGCCTAGGTACTCCAGCTCAAGAATTTAGAATATCATAATAATCACACTCATTTTCTTCATGAGTATTCTCTCGAAAACAAACTCCATAATTTTCAATTTTTCTTGCTTCACTTCCACACTTGGAATAAAATATGAACCCATTCACTGTATATATTGGCCAGGTTTTTACTTTTCGCATTAAGCCCTATGCTAGTGCTTCCAAACCATTATCAAAACATTTATTATAAGGATATGTACCTAAGAAAATATTTAAATGTTAACATTTTTAGTATTAAATAAGATGTAATTCAAATAAAAACTTTAAATTTAAGAGATCATATACGATCTAAACTAAGCTGAGAATTCATTTACAATAACTTGCTCAACATCCGTAGTATCTGTTAGAGGCAAATTGCTTACGAAATACAAGGTGACAAATCATCCAAATAAGACTTTAATATTTCAAATAAGTATTACTCTTTCTGCACATTATGGAAGAACTTACTCTAAGATTAGTTGGACTTTTTCAAAGTTCAGTAGGACATATAAAGTTATTATTTTGATTTCTAAATCGTTGAGGAATCTTTCAACACATTTGCTACTGGGCTTTACATGACTTCTAAAGATTAATAGTGCAACATGTGATTGTTCTTCTACATTAAAGGCCATCCTTTTTATTACCAATCTTTGTTCTTGTACTCCTTACATGGGGCTTAAAGTAGTAGGAGCAGAAGTGAGTGGTTTCTTGTGATAAATATGCTTCACATATTGATCCTTCTAGTCGTGCTTTATTCATAACATATTTTTTCAACTTGTTCAAATATATTTTAAATGATTACAATTATCAAGTTAATAAATATACTTTTTCAACTTATTACAAAATAATTAAGATAACTTAATAAAAATATATTTCACCTCTCAAAAGGGTACATCCAATGATAAGCCTGCTAACTCTAGCTTTGTAAGGTAGATGGACTAGAAGATGTTCCATAAAAATCAAAAAAATCATGGGAGAAATTTTTTTCTAACTTGTATAAGATGATTGATATGTTCTCCTCTCTCCTTCATAAAGCATTTTTGCTTAGTTTAGATGAACATAGGTCTTTCAAAAAAATGCTAAGCTCAGTGAATGGATTCGATATATAATCTGGTAACATATATACTTTGATCAGATGGAGAGCCTCTATAAATGTGACAATCATGACTTTTTAGTCCCAATAATCTCATAGATTTATGGTCTACATATTGGCTTAAGTTTGATCCATAGCCATCAAGCATTTTTAAACCTTTAAACCACTAACATATTGATCTTTTTTGCTATAACATGAAAGAGTAAGGTGCTTTAGGCTTCATTATTTTTCCATCGTTGATTGTTACTAACTCTAGATTTATTAACCAGTAGTACTCTTTAATATCCATTCTAGCTTTGACATTATCCTTTCTCTTACCTTTAAAATCAATAATTGTATTAAAAATATTATCCAGGAAGTTCTTCTCAATGTGCATAACATCTAGATTATGCCATACAAAATTTGTTCTCCAATATGATAATATCTAAATAATACTTTTTTTAATATAATTATGTTGAACACCAAATCTTAAAAATTTAGACTATGATAATTTTAGAAAATTAATAATTGATGAAAAGTTAGAAAGTCTTTGTAGTACATTATGACCACTTAATCTAGGTGGAGGAGATCTCTCAACTCTATTTTTATTGAATGCTTCTTTATTCCTCCTAAATAGATGATCAGCAGGTAGGAACAAATGATGATAATCAAACTAAGTATTTTTACCTACATATTTTAGTATAAAGCTTTAGTATTCTCCATGTAGTAAGAGCAAGCTAATTTTCCTATTGTGCTCCAACCAGATAACATACCATAAGTTAAAAAATTGCCAACAGTCCAAAGAAATGCAGCTCTAAGGAGAAACTTTTATTTGGTTTAGATGCCATATGTGAGGATAACTTCATCCCAAAATAACTTGAGATCATCAATTAATGGTTGCAAAAACTATATATATATATATATATATCAATTTTTGTTTTTCGATTATATGGTCCAGGTATTATAAGTGTTAAAAGCATGTATTGGGTAGTATACACATCTCTGGTGGAAGGTTATATAGTTTCAATAAAACTAGCCAACAAGAGTACGGTGAAGCTACTTGACTATATTAAGTAAAACCATCAGCACATAATCCTAATCTTATGTTGCATGGCTCAGCAGCAAATGAAGCATGTGTTCGATCAAAATGTTTCCATGCTTCAATATCAGATGGATGAGAAAGAACACCACTATTTGCTAATTTCTTATTATACCATCTCATATGACATGTTAAACTCAATGATGTGTAGACCTGCTGAAGTTATAGAATGATCGATAAATAAAATAAATAGGAATATGGAACATCTTTTTTTAACGATGTTATTTTCCTGAGTTTGGTTTAAACCGAGGAGTATTACAGGTGGGACAATAAACTTTTGTTGCACCATCCTTTTAGTATAACATACATCTATTGATACAATAATCAAATTTTGTAGCAGTGAGACCCAACTTGGATACTAATTTCTTCGTTCGGTACAAATCTAAGGGGATAAAATTGTCTATTATATTTATTTTCTTGAGAAAACCAATGAAATCAATCGATAATTTTGAATGAGTTTTGTAACTATCCCAAATTGGTTTTTAAGCTGCATGTAGTAACTCAAAGAATTTATTAGTTTTTGCATTTGGTGGCTCTTCCACACTAGCCCTAAAATTAGGACCTATGACAACAAAAATAAGTTCTTCATACAGTCTAGTCATTTGATCTTCATTAAATGTTTCAAAAGCTATGGTTGGATTTACCTGAGTATCTCTGTGTGGCTCGTACTCACCATGTGAGGTCCAAATCCAATAATCTGGAATAAATCCCCTACGATATAAATAAACCTTCACATCATTAGGCTTGAGAAATGCTTGATTTTTATGCTTAAAACATGGATATTTAAACATTCCATTGAACTTAAAAGAAGGTAGTTGAGATACAACTTGAATAAAAGTCTCAACTCTCTTTATAAATTCATCTGTCAATCCTCTTCCACTCGGTAACAATCTATTATACATCCAATATCTCTCTTATTAGATAGTCATTTGCATGTTAAAGCAAATGTTCCCTACATAGTTATGAAATCAATTATTAGAAGGTATGTAGACTTAAATCTCATTTAAATCTAAGAAAGAAATATCATTTACTCTCCTAACTGTGTTATCAGAAGGCAACCATTTTATGTGTTCAAATATAGGTATCGAACCTCTCTTTCCTTTTCTTTATTATATAGCCTAGGAGGGGTACTATTGTTGGATGGTTGGTGAATGCAACTTCTTTGTCATAGTGATATTGCTAAGGCTTTACTTGAATTGGAATGCATTCACCAACCATCCAATAAGGAAAAGGAAAGAGAGGTTCGATGCCTATATTTGAACAATATATTTAAGTATTGCAGGTCTAACCACCATCTTATAGAATTTTCCCTTAAATTTGAAGAGGACTTTTCTATAACACGAGAAGTCTGAAATATTCCTCCACTTTAACCATCCAACTTGAATTCTACTAATAATAACCCTATCTATTTCACCAGCACTCAAAATAATAGATCTAATATACTTAAAATATTTACTCTTATTAATGACTTTTTCACTCAAGGTCATAATCCCTCCACAATAACTATTATTTAAAAAAAATTATTAAATACTCAAACGAAAAGAATATCTTCAATAAAAAACATACACCAGGGTACAACCTCTTGCAAATTTCAAGTGAGAACATACATGACTAAAGCAAAAAGATATGGTCTTAAGGCCGATCCTTGACATAATCGAACAAGTAATAACTCTTGCATACATATCCCTAATGACTTGAATATAAGCATTATTAAACCCTTTCTTTTCTATAACTGTCTATAGCTCTCTTCTCTTGAAATTTAATCATATACTTTTATTAAATCAATAAATATCATGTGTAGATCCTCATTATTATCTATATACTTCTCCATCAAACATAATAAAAAAAATGCATAGCTTCCATAGTTGACTTACCTTGCATAAATCCAAATTGATTTTGCGAAACATTAGCATCACGCAACTAACTATGCATCATAACTTTCTCCCACAGTTTTAAACTATGACACATTAATAAAAGAAAAATGCAAACCTTTGGTTCGGGGCAATGCCGGAGTGCTCGATCAATGGCTTTTGGTGGTAGAATGCGAGTGTGATTGGCTGCCAGAGTGAGGGTGAGATCGTCGGCCAGAGATAGGGTTTCAGTGGCTGAATTCCTATAGAGGCAGTCAGAGGCGTGATCGTGAACGTGAGCATCTGAAGAAAAGGATACACAAACAAATGAAGAGAAAGGCTCAGTTTGGCCAATATTAGGGTGATTTTTTGTGGTTTTCTAGAGGTTTCGACAGCTGGAAAAAATTCCTTAACACTGGGGGCTTGGCCATCAGTAAAGGTGTCATAAAAAGAGAAAACTAACGGCCTAGCCAGGGGTTATTATACGGCCAAAATTTTTGGTGGTTATATGAAAACCACCAGATAAATTGTTAGCTAATACCGACAGTCAGATAACCGGCTTAACCGGCGGTAATTTCGGCAGTTATATGACCGCCGGTAACCATTGATTTTCCTGTAGAGAATTGTCTAGCACTTTTATAAATAAACATCAGTTTGTACATGTATTTTCTGAAAGATATATAGAAACTTTATTTTTTAAATTCAGTAGTATTCCATTTTGTTTTATATTAAGTAGTGGATCTTTGTTATGCATAAATTAAAAGTTTAGTTATTTCCAGCACTTATCTAACTAGATCTTGGGGTCACTTTCTACTCCTTGCTATGATAGGACATGATATGACCTGTGTAATTTGGTTAAGTTATATCGGATCGAGTTGCGCAAAGCTTTTTGGTATCAAAGCGAGGTTGGCAAAGCAAATAATAACAGAGCCTTAAGTTTTAATTTGTAGAAAAGTGAGATGATTTGGGTAGTTTTAGGTGCTCATTTTGTTTGTTTTTCATATATATGTGTTGCATATAGATATTTTATTTATTTCTTCAGTGCTTATTGGATAAATTAGCTAAAATTTGAATATGACCAATGGTCAGACCTTTAGTCAGCAACACTAGTTTAGAGTATAACTCCTATGAATTTTTATAAGGTAATTTCTCAGATTGTGTGTTTAATAGCATACCATTTGAGTGAGGCTCATATGTAAGTTTTTAGTATCTATCTAATGATATGGAAAGATATTTGCAAAAATTTATGAGATTATAGTCACTTAACTACCAGGTGTAATTGAAGATTGACTAATAAGGATAGAAAAAACTCCATATGAGATACATTGTCCTCTAGAGAGAGGGTTTTTAAAAACAACTAATTAAAACCACATTCTTCCTTTAACAAATAAATAAAGGGATGAATGTTTTTACAACTAATATCATTAAAAAAATTAGAAAAAAGAGCCAAGTTAGCTTAAAAATCAGCTAACTTATTACATTCCCTATTCAAGACATCCACTTCTAGCATTAGATATTATAGATTTTACTCTATTTATAGAGAGAGCCAAGAGAATAGAGGCTAATATGACAGTAGTTTAATAATGGTGGATTGTAACTAGGAATAATTACATTCAAAATGATCAATAATAAAAGCATGGAATTATTATAATGAATCTAAAAATCAATAATTTATATAAAATTTAATAAATTAGTTCACTAAAAGAGCATATCTTATCTATTCATATGCACCATCTGTTTATATGTTATTAGTGCATCCAATACTATTAATGATATTAATGTTTCTATCAAAGTCATCATTGATATCAATGTATGCATGCATCAATGAATGATTTAACAAGGAAGGACATTCAAATTTATCATGGGGTTTTCAACATCTTTGACCCCAACTGATTCCTAGTTGATTATCAATTATTTCAATTATCACTAATTAAATTAATCAATTATTATTACAGGTGGCTTCAATAAATTAATAAAGAGTCTGTTGCAAACCTGGATTTAAGAGTATTTCTGATATTTTTTTTCTCTACTATTGCCCTTCCTACTAACGTTTCAGGTTCACAAGATATATTGCAAATCATACCAGCTCAAGATTGGGTAGATTAGGAATGAGTCAGTATGGGGAGAAATTCTATATGATTTAGAATTTTTTTTTACTCATATCATTCGAGATGATCCAAAATCATCTTGGACAATCAGTTAAAAATAGATACCATAATTAGGGCATCCTTGTTAAGACACCCAGATTAAGCAAATTTTCCTGGATAATATTTACATCGTATAAGATGATAGGCTCAAATTAGAAAGGCTCAAGGTTTTACTTTTAAACATCTTACAAGACGATCCAGTATTATCCTTAATAATTCTTTATAATCAAGTCTAAATTATTATGATGATTAAGGAAAGTAATTAAGGTTTAATTGATCGATCATATTATCCTGGACGATCGCAGGATCGTCTTAGAAGATCAGTTAGAAAAACCTTAGTACTCTCCTAAATCAACTAGACGACCTGAATGATTGGCCAGACGATCAGTTGAATTTCTCCATCATCCAAGTGTATCACCTAGACAACCAGAATAATGTATTGCAAGATAATCCTTATTTTTGTACTAATCATATGGGATGATACCTGAATCATCCTGGACGATAAGTTATATTTCTTCACCGTCTAACATATATCTTCTGGATGATAAGAATGATGTATTGGATGATATGTATGGTTTTGAACTAATCATACAGGATGATGTTCTCATTGTCCTTGACGATCATAACAAAGAAGTGTTGTAATCATCCACCCCAACCAGATCGTCCTAGCTGAAAGGGCTGAAAATAAACTAATCGTATAGGGTGATCCGTCAATCGTCCTAGATGATATTTGATGGCTAGTTGCAAATTAGGGCAAATTTCAAGCACTTCTATATAAGATATCTTATTTGTTATTAAGAGGATCTTTCGCTATTATCCTCACCTGAGAGACCCAAGAGAGAGAGTGAGAGAGAGGGAGAGGATCTTATGAGGGGGAGTTTCTGAGAGGTTCATAAAGGTTGCTCCAAGCAAGGATCTAAGTGGTCTTCTCTATTAGTTGACCCTAATTCCTTGGATGATCTAGGGAGGTCTTCTTCAGTAATCAATCATGGTTCTCTGCCTGATTCAGGAGGAAGTAAAAGGAGGTAAGGTTCTTTGCCTTCTTTAGGAGGAAGCAAAAGGAGGTCGGGTTCTCTGCCTCACCGGGGTCAGTGGAAAGGAGTTTGTAAAGGCTTCTCCACCTTGTTGTAGGAGAAAAAGGAGAGTGACTGTATTTTAGTGTAATACCTGGAGGAAAGGCTCCAGGGAGTGGACATAAGTCTAGTTGACTGAACCACTATAAAATTTTGTGTTCTCTTTCTAATTACGTTTCCACATTTTAATTTTTGCACTTTATTTTCTTGTGGATGGTCGTATGGTTTAATGTTTTAAAAGATTTAAAAAATGTAGTGTTTTTATTTAAGAATTTTTAAAACTACTAATTCACCCCCCTCCCTCTTAGTTAGCCTTGGGATAGTTCATAAGGGCTAAACATCACTAACAAACTTTCAGGTGGTATCAGAGCGGGATTCATAAAATCTAGTTTTTGAAAACTTTTGAATTTCAATCTATGGCTAATTTTGGGAATAGAAACACCGCATAAGGGTATTCCATTACTCGACCACCATTGATTTATAATATACCTTTTGATTTCTGGAAAACTCACATGTCCATATTTTTATAATCTATAGATTATCGCATGTAGATGCTTGTTAAGGATAGATATTCTGAATCTTTTAAACTTATTGATTGTATGAAAATTGAACTTATGTTTACGAAATGGACTTTTAATGATAGGGATTTAGCACTACTTAATACAAAATATTTAAACTACTTTTTCTATGCACTGAAATATGAAATTTACATGTGTTTCAACTTGTGCAACTAGTAAAGAAATCTGGGATAGATTATGTATTACTTATGAAGGTAAAAGTGAAATTAAGCAAAGTAGGTTGAATATTTTACTGAATGACTATGAACTTTTATGCATGAAACCTAGTGAGTCAATTTCTAAAATGTATACTAGTTTTAAACAAATTTTCACCTCCCTACTTGCATTAGGAAGAGAGCTAACTAACTATGAGAAATTTAACAAAATTTTGAGATTCTTGCCATCTTCCTTTGATGCTAAGATTACTGATATAACTGAGTCTAAGGATTTAAATATTTATTCGATCATTAACTTACTTGGATTACTAATTACTTACGAGTAAGGAGTGAATCACTAGGTAATTCAAAAGCTTTCTAAGGAAGAAATAAAAGCATCATCAAAAGTGAAACAAAGGTAAGAGTAGCAAAAATTTTAAAAGTTTTTTGATACGATTTGCTTTTAATATAAGAAGCGAGGACATGTTAATGCTGATTGTCCTTCACTTAAGACTTACCTCAGCAAGGAGAAGGGTGAGGAGAAACCTAAGTTTAGGAAGGACAAGAAGCGATTCCAAAAGGCTTTCTGGGCAGATTCTGCATCTGAATCCTCTGAGATTGAAGCTGAAGAGGAGACAATAAACTTATATTTGATGGCGGATGAACATCTTAGTCACTCTAACAAGGTATGCGAACTAACTTACGATCAATTACTTAATGTTTCTAAAAACATACATTCATCATATAGAAAATAAATGTTTGAACTTGCAAAAATAACATGAAGATTTGCTTAAAGATCATTCTACACTTAATATCGATCATATGACTTTACTTGATGAATTTGATGAGTTAAAAAAAAGCATTTTGATTTAATCGTTGAGCATGATTCATTGAGAGCTTTGCATGTTGAACTAGAAACTATATATAAAGATTTGGATACTCTTGCAACTGATTTGGATAGTAAAGAGCATGCTTTGAAAATAGAAATTCAAATATTAAAAATTCAAACAAGTTTTTAGAAGATCAATAGAGTGCTTGCAAAGAAAATAAAAAATCACCCACTTTTCTATAGTTTCAATATCCATCTGATCAGTATGATTCATTTAAACCTAAGAAGAGACACCATAACCCAGAGTAGACTAGTAAACCCTTTTCTTGGGTTAGATATTTTTCTTGTGGCATGCAAGGACACATCTGTCGTACTTGCACTGTTTACTATAGTACACATTGGGTACTGTGGAGATCTAAATTGCATGATATACAATATAACATTCATTCATTGCATTATTCTTTTCATACGAAGGGACCAAAACATGTTTGGGTTTCTAAATATAACATTTGATGATTTTGTAGGTGTTCTCTCACCAAAGAGCTCATGAGAGTATGCGGTACCTGAACAGTGGATGCTTATGCCATATGACTGGATATGCTAATCAATTCATTTCACTGGAGGCCAGGGCTGGAGGCAAGGTCACTCTTGGAGACAACACCACCAGGAAAGTGGTGGGCACATATATACTAGGATACTCCAAGAACCTTTTGATTGAATATATTTTGCTTGTAGATGGACTAAAACATAACTTGCTTAGCATCAGTCAACTCTATGATAAAGGGTTTAACATAAAATTTATGGCTAACACTTGTATCATTAGCTTGAATAACAATACTATTTTGCATGGAAAAAGGATCAACAATGTTTATATGCTTAATTTAAAAAACATTGTATATGCTACTTAATTTTGCTTAAAAACTACTGCTGAACAGTCTTGGATGTGACATAGGAGGTTTTATTAAGCTAGCATGAAAACCCTAAAGAGAGTAACCCAAAAGGACTTAGTTAGAGGTGTCCCCAAGCTTAAATTCAATTAGGACCACCTATGTGATGCCTGTTAACTTGGGAAAAAGTCCACTCCACTTTCCATTTCATTAAGGATATTAGCACCTCTAGACCTTTAAAAGCCCTTCACATGGATTTGGTTGGACCTATTAGCGTTGCCAGCTTATGGGGAAAAGCCTTCAAATGTTTTTTTGTTCTTTTGTCATTTTTTATTGTCTTTTCCATTATTTTATTTTTAATGTTTCCTTATTTCTTTTTAGGCATCTTCTGATCACCTCCTTTTATCATCAAAATCTTTAATTTTTGATCACATCGTCCTAAATGATATTCATATCATTCTTGATTATATCATTATATAACCCTTCATCATCACTCTGATGGCTGATCCGACTTAATCATCTAAGATCGTCTTGGGCGATCCCCATCATCCCGGATGATCTGATCGAATTATGCTCAATTATTTATAATTGTCCTAGATGATACACCTATTCATCTTGGATGATCCATGTGGCAAGAACAAATACACATTTTAAATTCAGCATGTATGATTAATTATTGTCGATCATCTGAGAAGATCCCACTAATCATCCCAGATGAAACTTTTCATTAATGGTCATCCAGCTTGACTCCTCGAGATGATCATCAGAGTCTAATAATCCCGGATGATGTCTGATCATCCTGGATGATACGAATGCTTTTTTGACCAATCATCCTGGACGTAATTATTGTTCCTAATCGTCCTGGATGATCCTGCGATCTTCTAAGATGATGGTCCTTATACTTTATAAATAGCTATTTTCAAAAAAAATTCTCTCCTTCAACTTCTCTAATTCTTTTTTCCTTCTCACTCTTACTCTCAATACTTGTCTATGGCTGGTGGGAAAAGATCGAGAACAATGATAGGAGGTTCCTCTAGGGCGACTATTAACCCTTAATTCACTGAGGCGGCTGACCACCTATCTTTGATATAAAACTACCGAGATCACACCATCGAGGATCTTGAATCCTAGAACACTTACTTACCCGGTACTAAATCTTTTCATTCACACCTCCCACACCTTCATTATGACTCTGGCTTTTTCATTCAACTCTAAACTCCCCTATCAGTTCTTTGCGACTCTTAGAATCAACTCCACCTACATCACCCTCTAGTCCTATATGCATATACACCCAGTCGAGATTACCTACCAAGATTTCCATTTACTCCTCCAACTATTTACTATTGGAGACAAGCTTCACATCTTGTCTTCAGATCCTTATTATGACTGGGGTCCTATCAACAACCTACTAAGGAACACAAATGTCTCCTATCATGATGGGTTCTCCAACATATTCTTAGAACCTCAATAATCCTAAAGGCCGATGATCGTATTCACATCACTCCCCTTCTTTCAATCACCACCTTCTATATAATGGCATATAGGGAGTTCAATGCCATTGATATTTTCTTTCGATACATTGAACACCTGACCAGTATTAGGGATCCAGGGCATAGAAGAAAGCCTAACCTTGCCTTAGGATACATTATAGCTTTCATCTTGGAAACCAAATATAATCTTCATTATCCTATCTGTTAAGAGAGTTACTAATTGCATGTTTTACATTCTTGCAACTTGTATAGTTTTGATGATTCCGAATATAATTGTTTTTAGTTTTGTTATCTCCAAACACTTTTTGGAAGATTTGTTTTTGTTGTTGTGTGGACTAACATTTCAGGAAATTCGAACTCCAGACTAATAAAGACTTCAAATCAAATTCAGCATAAGATAGTTTGTAAATTGAAACTTGTATTTTTCTTTGAATTGAGGTTGAGAGGGAGTGATTGTAATTGTGTAAATAAACACACACACACACACACACTTAAGGAGATCTTTATAAATTATACTGAGCGTACGGGACGAACACAGTTCGTACGGGATGAACACAGTTCGTACGGGACGATCAAGTCAGTTATCTCCTCGGAAGAGCAATCAAACGAACAGGAAGCGCAAAAAAGTTTTCTAAGTCCTGATCATCCAGGACAAATTTCTTATTTGTCCCAGTACAAAATGGGCTCTGGAAAATTTTCATTCAGACAAAATTCATATTCGTACCAGGACAAAATGCTCTCTGGAAATTTTTTTTCCAGACAAACTCTAATTCGTCCCAGGACGAAATGTCCTCTGGAAAATTTTCATTCAGACGAAATCCATATTCGAACCAAGACGAAATGCTCTCTGGAAAATTTTTGTCCAGACGAACTCCAATTCATCTCAGGATGAAATGTCCTCTGTAAAGATTTCGTCCAGATGAACTCATATTCATCCCAGGACGAAGCGAACTGACTCTTAAAAATTTGGCAACTTTCTGTAGATTTTGGAACCGACCTATGGTATAACCGTTCGTACCAGATGAACCTTGTTCGTACGGGATGATTAATGTGTACGAAGTCAGTTCATACCAATATACATTGGGTTCGTTTTCAACTGAATTAAGTAACATCATCCAGGACGAACCACGATCGTACGGGATGATCCACTACTAACAGACTTGAATTTTAGTAGTTTTTGGACGATTTTTTGTGTCTTTTTTATATAAAGTCCAATATAAACAGCCACTTAATCTTTTTGCCTACTAAACTTCATGCCAATTGAAAGGAGAGTCAAGGAGAGAGTGTAAGAGAGTGTTTGAAGGAGAATTCTTACTACTGGAGCATGAAGGTTTCACTTGGTACTCAAAGGTAAAAGTCTCTACTTTTGGTTTTTTAATTACTTCACTCTTTTCTCTCTTCCTTCTAGATTTCTTTTGAAGAAGATCTGTCAAGGAGATTCGGTTCTCTACCGACACTTAGAGAGTGTGAACATCCAAAGGGTTCTCTGCCCATACTAGGAGAGTGTGAAGAGCCGAAGGGTTTTCTGCCCACACTAGGAGAGTGTGAACAACCGAAGGGTTCTCTGCCCACACTCGGAGAGTGTGAAAGGATGAAGGGTTCTCTGCCTACACCGAGAGAGTGTGAAAGGACGAACAGTTCTCTACCAACACTGGGAAGAGTGTAAAACGACGACGGTTCTCTACAGCACCGAGTAGTGGTGGAAGAGAGTTTTGTAAAGGCTTCTCCACCTTCCTGTGGGTGTAAAAGGAGAGTCACTAGTGGTATTAGTGCAATACTCGGTGGGTGCCTCCGGGGAGTGGATGTAGGTCGTGTTTGACCAAACCACTATAAATCTCGTGTCTTTTATTTTTTCTGCTGGTTTTTATTTTTTGTTTTACTATTTCTAACTTGTGGTTGAAAAATATTTTCTATAAAATTCACTAAAGTTAATTTTCTCGGTTCTAAGTTTTGAAGAGGGATAAAAATTTTTAATTACCAATTCACCCCCCTCTTGGTTAGCCACTAGGACATAAGCTTAGGTTTAACAACCTAATTCATATTGAACAAGTTTCAACAAGTGGCATCAGAGCTTGGTTTCAAAATCATAAATTTTGACTACTTTTTGATTAATATAGATGGCTACATTTAGAAACTGAAATATACCTGAGGGTTACTCTATAACTAGACCTCCATTGTTCGACAATATTCCTTTTGATTTTAGGAAAACACACATGTCTACATTTTTACAGTCACTTAATTATCTTATGTGGATCTTAGTTCAGGAAGGGTATACAAAACCAACTATACTAGTTGACGAAGTTAGAGTTGAAACACCTTTTGTGGACTGGACAGTAGAAGAACGTGACTTAGCACAACTAAATGCCAAATGCTTGAATAGTTTCTTTTGTGCACTTAAATCAAAAGATTACATGCGGGTGGGTTTCTACTTGCATGAGTGGAAATGAAATATGGGATAGACTTTGTATAACATATGAGGGGACTAATGAGGTTAAGCAATCTATACTTAATATCTTATTGCATGATTATGAACTGTTTTGCATGAAACCTAATGAATCCATTTCTGATATGTACACAAGATTCACATAAATAGTCATTTCTTTATATGCATTGGGTAGAGAACTAACGAATACTGAAATAGTTAATAAGATTCTTCATTGTTTGCCTACTGCTTGTGATGAAAAATTACTACAATTATTGAGTCTAAAGATCTAAACATTTACTCGATTGACAATCATTTTGGTTCGCTAATTGCTTATGAAGGAGTTAGCTAAAGAAAGATTACTGCAGGTGAACCACGAAAGGAGAAGAACATAGCATTGAAAGTGGAGGAGTCTAAGAGTGAACACTCACAACCTGAGGATGAAGACAACATCGCATTAATGACTAGACAATTCAGAAGTTTTCTGAAGAGGAAGCAGAAGAGACGCCAGTAATAGAATAGAGGTAAATTTAATAGAAATGCAAAGGTTTCAAATGATGTTATTTGTTATGAGTGCAGGAAATCTAGACATATAAAGACAGATTGCCCAAAACTCAAAGGCACTCCTAGCAAAGAGAAGGTAGAGGAGAAACCTTTTCTGAAGAAGGACAAGAAGAAATTCCAAAGAGCTTTTTGGGCGGACTCAGCTTCGGACTCGTTAGAGACAAAAAAGGAAGAGGAAGTCACTAATCTGTGCTTAATGGCCGATAGTCTTGATCAGTCAGATCAAGAAGAGGTATGTGACTTAAGTTATGATGAAATTTTTGAAGTTTTTGAACATATGCATGATGCATATAGGAAAATGAAGAAAATACATGCTAGTCTAAGTTTAGAATTTGAAGAACTACAAAAGAATCATGAAATCTTTAGGAAAGATCATGCTTTAATTGCTGACAACCACATGAAATTACTTGATGAGATTAATAACTTGAATAAAAATCATGAAAATTTAAAATCATCCTATGCAGAACTTGAAAAAGATTTTAAAAATTTTAAGGATGAATCAGAGAGCAAGATTTATAGATTAAATTATACAAATTGAATTTTCAAATATATGAATTCATTTTATAAATTAACAATAAAAGCTCTCGAGGATAATAGGATACCCCCTAAACTTGAAGATTTCACTAATCCTATTTTGTGTCCTAAATTTATGCAATCCCTAAATTGACAAATGAATAGTAGTAGACTTAGGAATCCTTTTTCAAAAGTCAAATGTAAAAATTGTGGATTAATTGGACATATAGCTAACACTGGTACTTTGAACAAGAAAACTTATTTAGTGTGGAAACCTAAGATTCATAAATCTAGACATATCATACATGCATCTCTTTATAAATTGTCAAAAGGAGAACCCAAACTTATTTGGGTTCCCAGGTCTAACATTTGATAATCTTGTAGGGTCGCTCTCACACAAGACCTCGTGAAAGCATATTGTACTTGGACAGTGGATGTTCAAAGCATATGACTGGAGATACTGCATAATTCATATCGCTGGAAGCCAGGAGTGGAGGCAAGGTTACACTTGGAGATAACACCACAAGGAAGGTGATTGGGATGGGTATGATTGGAAATCTAAAGAATTTTTATATTAAAAATGTGTTATTGGTAGAAGGCTTAAAGCATAATTTGTTAAGTATAAGCGAGCTATGTGACAAAGGATATTGTGTAAATTTTTTTTCTACTAGTTGCATTTTAAGCCTAAATGGAAATGATGTTTAGAATGGTAAAAGGGTAAACATTGTTTATATGCTAACTTGAATTGCATTCAAACTCATACTGCTTTTTATTTAAAAACTATTTCTGATGAGTTAGGGCTTTGGTATAGGAGACTTTGTCATTCAAGCAAGAAAAACTTTAGGAGAATTACCCAAAAGAACTTATTGAGAGGTATACCAAAATTAGACTTTACTAAGGACCACCTTTATGATGCATGTCAATTAGGAAAGCAAGTGAAGTCCTCTTTTTAATCCAATAAAGATCTTAGAACTAGTAAACCATTAAAGATTTTGCATATGGATCTTTTTAGACTAGTTGGAATTGTAAGTCTAGGAGGGAAGATAAACGGATTTGTGATTGTGGATGATTACTCAAGATTCACATGGGTTAGATTTATTTTTTATAAGATTGAATCATTTGAGGAATTTAGAAAATTTTTGACTTGGATTCAAAGAAAACTTGGATGTGAAATCATGACTATACAAAGTAATCATGGAGGAGAATTTGAAAATAAAAGATTTGAGGTTTTTTGTAATGAGAAAGGAATTAATCACAATTCTTCTGCACCTAGAACCCCTCAGCAGAATGGAGTAGTCGAAAGGAAAAATAGAACATTAATAGAAGCCACCCGAGCAATGTTGGCAGAATACTCACTTCCTAAATACTTTTTGGTTGAGACGGTTAGCATTATATGTTATGTTCTGAATAGGGTGAATGTGAGATCTAAATTAAATAAAACACCCTATAAGTTGCTAAAAGGAAGAACCCCTAATTTGTCTCATTTGCATGTTTTGGTTGCAAGGTGTTTATACATAAGAATGGAAAATCTGCCTTAGGAAAATTTGATCCAAAATCAGATGAAGGAATTTTTGTTGGATACTCAAGTATTGGAAAATCTTATAGAGTATTCAATAGAAGAACTTTGGTAATTGAGAAGACCACACATGTTGTATTTGATGAATCTAGAAATTTGGAAGAGCCAAATGTTGTAGAAGATGAGATTGAAGATAACTCCCAAAAGATTGATAAAATAAATTTGGAAGGAAATTTGGAAGAAAATATGGAAGAAAATTTGGAGATAGAAAACCCTTTGCCTCGAGATTTGAGATTTTCTAAAAACCACCCAAAGGAGTTAATAATTGGTGAACATAGTGAGGGTGTAAGGACTATGCGTGGATTAAATAAAGAAGTCAATCATTCAGCCTTTATTTCAACTGTAGAACCCACAAATATTGATCAAGCACTATCAGATGAATTTTAGATTTTAGCCATGCAAGAAGAGTTAAATCAATTTATAAGAAATAAAGTTTGGGAAATAACTACAAGGCAAAATGATCAAAGTGTAGTTGGAACTAAGTGGGTATTCAAAAATAAAATGAATGACTCAGGAGTAGTCATTGAAATAAGGCTAAATTAGTTGCTAAGGAGTATAATTAGATTGAAGGGATTAATTTTAAGGAGAGTTTTGCCCCTGTAGCTAGACTTGAAGCAATTAGGGTTTTACCAGCGTTTGCCTATTTTAGTGGATTTAAATTGTATCAAATGGATGTAAAAAGTGCCTTTTTAAATAGGGTAATTCAAGAAGATGATTTTGTAGAACAAGCACCAGGTTTTGAAAATTCTAAATACCCAAATCATGTTTTCAAATTAAAAAATGTATTATATGGATTGAAATAGGCACCTAGGGCTTGGTATGAGAGGTTGAACACCTACCTACTTGAAAGATCATTTGAAAAAGGAAATGTGGACACAACTCTTTTTTTGTAGAGATTTGGAAAAGATATACTCATTATACAAATTTATGTGGATGACATCATCTTTGGATCTTCAAATAAAAATCTTTGTGACGATTTTTCAAAAACAATTAGTAGTGAATTTGAGATGAGTCTAATGGAAGATTTAAGTTACTTTCTAGGATTTAGCATTATGCAAATTGAGGAAGGAACATTTCATAGTCAGTCAAAGTATGTTAAGGACATCCTCAAAAAGTATGAAATGGATAATGTTAAACCTGTTAGTACACCTATGAGTTCCTCAGTTCATTTGGATAAGGACCCTAATGAAAAATTTGTTGATCAAAAGAAATTTAGAGGGATAATTGGATCTTTACTTTACTTGACAGCTAGCCAGCCCAATATTATGTTTAATATTTATTTGTGTGCTAGATTTCAATCAGATCCAAAAGAATCATATTTGATTCTAAGATATATGTTTGGAACTTAGAACATAGAAATTTGGTATCCTATGTTTAGCTCTTCATTTGAAATAATTGGTTATTCAGATTCTGATTTTGCAGGTTGTAGGGTGGATTGAAAGAACACTTCTGGAATATGTCAGTTTATTGGAAATTCTTTAGTATCTTGGTCCAGTATAAAATAAAATTTAGTATCCCTATCTACTGTAGAAGCTGAATACATTGCATTAGGAAGTTATGTGGCACAAGTACTTTGGTTGAAACAACAGTTGATTGATTTAGGATTAACTATAGGCACTATTTCAATTTATTGTGATAACACTAGTGCTATTTGTATTTCTAAAAATCCTATTCAACATTCAAGAATCAAACATATAGACATAAGGCATCATTTCATAAGGGATCATGTATCCAAAGGAGAAATTGAACTCACACAAGTTTCTACTGAAATCAACTTGCAGACATTTTTACAGAACCTTTAGCCTTTGATACTCAGTGCATTAAGAATAAGGCTTGGATTAATTGATTTGAATGCTTAATTAAAAATGTCTTCTGCAACATTGATATGTATTTTCTAATTAATGTTTTTGTGTGTTTTTATGATTTTGTTTATCTTGTATTTGTGATTTTCTGTATTTGAGTTTTTATTTTTTTGATTTTATGTCAAATTGATATAATTTGCTGAGATTGTAATATCCTTTATTTTGATATTAATATAAGTTATCCTGTTTTGGATTTAATCTTGTTTTTGAAATGTGTGTTAGCCCATATGACAATCTTTATAATTTTTTATCTTAGGAGTGCTATACTTTGAAATGCAAGTTAAAATTAAATTCATTAGAAAATCTAATTTTTCTAAATTTAAGTTTTGCTTATAACTTGATGTAATTAAGATTGTCAATTTCATGTCTCTTATTTTGACTACATTAATGTCTATTATTATTATTGCAATTGTGATATTTTCTTATTTTGTATTTCACTTATCAATAAATATTTATGCACTTAGAAAAATTTGAAATTTTTTATTATTGATTTTGGAAAGATCAAAAATATTCTTGAAAAATGTACAAATGTACAAAAATCAAAAGGAATGCGCAATAGTTTGCAAGTTGAAAAAGAGGAACAAAATAAGCCCACAAGTGAAAAGATGCACAAAAATGTACCACAAATTTTAAAAAGATACGCAAAGCGCCACATGTGGTAGTTAATTCTTTCCATAATCTTTTAATCTCTTAATTCAAATTGATCTTCTGTACATTTATATTCCATATTGAAATTTGAAATATACAAATTTTTTATTCATTCTTTTTGCAATGATTTTCTCTATCTTAATATCTAAATTGACTCATATTTTTGATATATACTTTTTATTATCAATGTTATATCTCTTCTTAAATTCTATGAATTACTATGATTTGATTAATATTTTGATTTTATTTGAAAAATTCATTTTAATCACTTTCAAGGATCAATTATCAAAGGATTATCATATGACTACTTACATTTCTAGTCTTTTTCTTCTTTTCTTTTTGCTATTGTCAAAAAGGGGAGAAAATATTATTTGTTCGTATCTTTTTGTAACTCGAATCTTTTTGTATCCTTATTCGTATCTTATTTCTGTTTCGTAGTATTATTTTTGTTGCATTTTAAAATTAAAAAAAAAATAGAGAGATAAAATTATTGTGCAAAGCCTCCTTATTTTCAAATATTTATCAATTCATGGGGAGTTTAGGAGATTCTTAAAATTTAAAATTATATAAATAATAATTATTTTGTCATCATAAAAAAGGGGGAGATTGCTAAGAGAGTTGCTAATTGCATGTTTTATATTATTACAACTTGTATAGTTTTGATGATTCCAAATATTATTGTTTTAAGTTTTGTTATCTCCTAACACTTTTTGGAAGATTTATTTTTTCTCTTGTGTGGACTAACATTTTAGGAAATTTGAACTCCAGACTAATGAAGACTTCAAATCAAATTCAGCAACAGATAGTTTGTAAATTAAAACTTTTTTTTTCTTTGAATTGAGTTTGAGAGGGAGTGATTATAATTGTGTAAATAAACACACAAACACACACTTAAGGAGATCTTTAAAAATTATACTGATCGTACAGGACAAACACAGTTCGTACGGGACGATCAAGTCAATTATCACCTCGGAAGAGCAATGGAACGAACAGGAAGAACAGAAAATTTTTCTGACTCCTGATCGCCCAGGACGAATTTCTTATTCGTCCTAGTAAGAAATGGGCTCTAGAAAATTTTTGTTCAGACGAAATTCATATTCGTACCAGGACGAAATGCTCCCTAGAAAATTTTCATCTAGACGAACTCCCATTCGTCCAAGGATGAAATGTCCTCTGAAAAATTTTCGTTCAAATGAAATCCATATTCGTGTCAGGACAAAATGCTCTATGGAAAATTTTTTTTCCAGAAAAACTCCAATTCGTCGCAGGATGAAATGTCCTCTATAAAAATTTTGTCCAGACAAACTCATAGTCATCCCAGGACGAACCAAACCGACTCTTGAAAATTTGGCAACTTCGTGCAGATTTCGGAAAAGACCTATGGTATAACCGTTCGTGCCAAACGAACCTTGTTCGTACGGGACGATTAAAGTGTATGAAGTCAGTTCGTACAATTATACATTGGGTTCATTTTCAACTGAATTAAGTAACATCATCCAGGACGATCCACGATTGTACGGGACGATCCACTGCTGACAGAATTGAACTATAGCCGTTTTTAGAAGATTTTTTGTATCTTTCCTATATAAAGTCCAATATAATCTGCCACTTAATCTTTTTATCTACTGATCTTCATGCCAATTGAAAGGAGAGTCAAGGAGAGAGTGTGAGAGAGTGTTTGAAGGAGAATTCTTACTACTGGAGCGTGAAGGTTTCACTTGGTACTCAAAGGTAAGAGTCTCTACTTTTGGTTTTGATTACATCACTCTTTTCTCACTTGCTTCTAGATTTCTTGTGAAGAAGATCTGTCAAGGAGATCCGGTTCTCTGCCGACACTTGGAGAGTGTGAACAGCCGAAGGATTCTCTGCCCACACTAGGAGAGTGTGAACAGCCGAAAGGGTTCTCTGACCACACTAGGAGAGTGTGAATAGCCGAAGGGTTCTCTGCCCACACTAGGAGAGTGTGAACAACCGAAGGGTTCTCTGCCCACACTAGGAGAGTGTGAAAGGACGAAGGGTTCTTTACCAACACCTGGAGAGTGTAAAAGGATGAACTGTTCTTTGCCAACACTGGGAAGAGTGTAAAAGGATGACGGTTCTCTACCGCACCGAGTAGTGGTGGAAGAGAGTTTTGTAAAGGCTTATCCACCTTCCTATGGGTGTATAAGGAGAGTCACTAGTAGTATTAGTGCAATACTCGGAGGGTGCCTCCGGGGAGTGGATGTAGGTCGTGTTTGACCGAACCACTATAAATCTCGTGTCTTTTATTTTTCTGCTGCTTTTTATTTTTTGTTTTACTATTTCTAACTTGTGGTTGAAAAATGTTTTCTATAAAAATCACTAAAGTTAATTTTCTTGGTTCTAAATTTTGAAGAGGGATAAAATTTTTTAATTACCAATTAACCCCCCCTCTCTGTTAGCCCCTGGGACATAAGCTTAGGTTTAACAACCTAATTCATATTGAACAAGTTTCAACACTATCAATCCAGATTATTAGCCTATCTTTTTCCATGTTATTCATAGCACTTGTCTCCATCTGGGGGACGGAGAGGGTAAGGAAGCTGAGGAGGAAGCCTTACACATGTTCCTGCACCTATTCCGATCTGCCAACACTCAAAACTGGATCAACAGGTGGAGTGGTTCGACCATTGGGAGGCTAGGTTTGACACTTATGTTGCTACACATGAGCAGCAACATATGGTAGATGTTGCAAGATTTAATGCATATATGGCACACCAGTAGCAGTAGCACGATCAGGATATGGCCTGGTTTGGAGAGTAGTTTGCTTCCATCTATAATTTTTTTCAACCACCACCACCACCTACTTCACTTGATCAGGGCCGTCTGTACTTGCAGACTTTTTTGTTGTCAAGTTTTTTGAGTGATCTTTTTATACTGCTGTTAGTTACTATTTTGTATTTTGTGCTTTGCATTTTTTTTTCATTTTTTCTTCTTTTTTGTGATGTCAAATGGCGAATAATGTTAGTGTTAGTGTGTTAGTAATGTTTTGATGTATTGTTGGTTTTTTTTTTCATACTACTATTGTTTAATGTTTGAACCACCAGCTTGCTTTTAGTAAAGTTGCAATGCTTAGTTCACACTATTCTACTTTGCATCATTTTTTATTAATCGGCTTGAGTTGAATTTTCTAAAAGGAGGAGATTATTGCAAACCTAGACTCAAGGATTATAATTTATATGATAACAAGCATTTCTAGCATTTTTGTTTCTCTACTATTTCCCTACCTACTAATGTTTCAGGTCCATAAAGTATATTGCAAATCAAGCTAGCTCAAGATTGGGTATATTAGGACTGAGTCATTTTGGGGAGAAATTTTATATGTTTTAGAGTTTTTTGTTTTTACTCATATCGCCCGAGATGATTAAATCATCTTGGACGATCAGTTAAAAATAGAATCCCTAATTAGGGCATCCCTATTAAGACAACCAAATTAAGCAAATCATCCTAGACAATATTTACATCGTCCTAGATGATAGGCTCAAATAAGAAAGACTCAGTTGCCAAACTCTTTTAGGCAATGTTTTACTTGTAGACATCGTACAGAACAATCCAATATTGTCCTGGATGTTTCATTATAATCATGCCTAAATTAGTAAGATGATTAAGGGAAGTAATTAAGATTTAATTGAATGATCATATCATCGTGGATGATAATAGGATCATCCCGGACGATCAGTTAGAAAAACCTCAGTCTTCTCCTAAATTAGATGGACGACCTAACGATTGGTCGGATGATCAGTTGAAATTCTCCATCATCCAGGTGTATGACCTGGACGACCATAATAATGTGTTGGATGATAATAACTATTTTTGTACTAATTATACAGGATTATTCATGAATCATCCTAAACAATAAGTTATATTTCTTCATCTTCTAACATATATCTTCTAGACGATAAGAACGATGTTCTGGATGATATATATGGTTTTTAACTAATCGTACAGGATGATGTTGTTAAGAGAGTTACTACTTAACTTTGCATTTTTTACATTCTTGTAACTTGTATATTGTTTATGATTCCAAATATTATTATTTTGATTATTATTTTCTCCTAACACTTTTTGGAAGATTTGATTTTTGCTCTTGTATGTACTAACATTTCAGGGAAATCATACTCCAGGTTGTTGAAGACTTCAAATCAAGATCTGCTTAAAATGTTTTATAAAATTGGAGTTTGTATTTTTTATTTTATTTAAATCTGAGTGAGTGTGATTATAATTGAGTAACTTAGCACACACACACCGCAGAAGAGCTTTAAAATTCATAATTTTTAAAATTGATCGTACAATACGAACCATGTTTGTACGGGACGATCTGGTCAGTTATACTCCCAAATGAACAATCTAACAAAAAGAGCGAGCAAAATTTTTTCTAAGTCCTAATCGTCCAGATGATATTTTTCGTTCATCCTAGGATGAAGTGCTCTGGATTCGCAAATTGTTAAGTTCATTCAGACGATATTTTTCATTTGTCCCAGGACAAAGTGCTCTGGAGTCGCAGATTGTTCAATTCGTACAGACGATATTTTTCATTCATCCAGTACGAAGTGCTCTGGATTCCTGAATTATTCAATTCATCTAGATGATGTTTTTCATTCATCCCAGGATGAAGTGCTCTAGAGTCACAAATTATTCAGTTCATCCATACGATATTTTTCATTCATCCCAAAATGAAGCACTCTGGAGTCGCAAATTATTCAGCTCATCTAGAAGATATTTTTCATTCGTCCCAAGATAAAGTGCTCTGGATTCTCGAATTGTTTAATTCATCCAGAAGATATTTTTTGTTCATCCCAGGATGAAGTGCTCTTTATTTGCCAATTGCTCAATTCATCCAAACGATATTTTTTATTCGTCCCAAGATGAAGTGCTCTAATATGTGAACTTGTGGTTCATCCTAATTTTTGTACCAACGAACCTTGAAAATTAACTGTTCGTATCGGACAAACTAGTTCGAATGAGATAATTATCAGGTACGAAGGTAGTTCGTATTGATTCACATATAGTTCGTACGCAACAGTTTTTATATTCGTACGTATGAAATTAGACCGTACGAGATGATCATGAATGGTCAAAATTTGAAAATTGCAGTTTTTGGATGATTTTTCGTGTCATTTCTATAATTGGTCCACTTAAAACTGTCATGCAATCTTTTTATCACTTGGTCTTCATGCATACTGAAGGGAATTTGAAGGAGAGAGTGAGATAGAGAGTGTTTGAAGGAGATTTCTTACTAATGGAGCATGAATGATTCACTTGGTTACTCAAAGATAAGGATCTTTGTTTGTCATTTATGATTACTTCACTCTTTTCTCTTGTCCTTCTAGATTTCTCGTGAGAAGTTCTTTCAAGAAGATCTAGTTCTTTGCCGACACTCGAGGAGTGTGAATAGCCAGTGGTTCTCTACCTATACTTGGAGAGTGTGAACACCAGAATGTTCTCTGCCTACACTTGGAGAGTGTGAACTGCGGAAGGTACTCTACCTACACTTAGAGGGTGTAAAAGGATGATGGTACTCTTCCTACACTTAGAGTGTGTAAAAGGATGACGGTTCTCTGCCGCACCAGGTAGTGGTGGAAGAGAGTTTTTGTGAAGGCTTCTCCGCCTTGCTGAGGGGTAAAAAGGAGAGACACTAGTGATAATAGTGCAGTACCTGTAGTGGGAGACCACTTTTTGATTAATAACCATAACTACATTCAAAAATTGAAATACACATGAAGGATATTCGATCACTAGACCTCCTTTGTTTGATAATATCCCTTTTGATTTTTGAAAAATACGCATGTCTACATTTTTATAGTCACTTGATTATCGTTTGTGAATCTTATTACGAAAAGGGTATACAAAACCAACTAGACCAGTTGTTGGCATTAGAGTAGAAACACCCTTTGCAAATTGGATTGTAGAAGAATGTAACTTAGCACAACTTAATATTAAATATTTAAATAGTTTCTTTTATGGATTTAAGTCAGAGGACTACATGCTGGTTTCCACTTGTAATAGTAAAAAGGACATATAGGATAGACTCTATATAACTTATGAAGGTTTTAATGAAGTTGAACAGTCTAGATTAAACATCTTGTTGCATGACTATGAACTGTTTCACATGAAACCAAATGAATCCATTTCTGTTATGTATACAAGATTCACTCATATAGTCACTTCTTTGCATGCACTAGGTAGAGAATTAATAAATACTGAAAAGGTAAATAAGAGTTTTTGTTATTTGCCTACTACTTATGATGCAACAATTACTGCTATATCAGAGTCTAAAGATTTAAATATTTACTCTATTAACAATCTTCTTGGATCACTAATTACTTACGAGCAAGGAGTGAGTCAAAGAAAGATTGATGCAGGTGAACCACGAAGGGAGAAGAACATAGCACTTAAAATGGAGGAGTCGGAGAGTGATCTATCACAATCTGAGGATGAGGAAGACATCGCTTTGATGACTAGACAGTTCAGAAGCTTTCTGAAGAGAAAGCAAAAGAGATGCCAATAATGAAATCGAGGTAAGTTTAATAAGAATATTAAGGTTTCAAATGATGTTATTTGCTATGAGTGCAGGAAACCTGAACACATTAAGTCAGACTGTCCAAAACTCAAAACCACTCCTAACAAGGAGAAGGTAGAGGAGAAACCAATCGTGAAGAAGGGCAAGAAGAAATTCCAAAGAGCTTTCTTGGTGGACTCAGCTTCAAACTCATCAAAGACTAAAAAGGAAGAGGAAGTCACCAATCTGTGCTTAATGGTCGATACTCTTAATCAGTCAGATTAAGAAGAGGTATGTAACATGACTTACAATGAACTTTTATAAATCTCTGAATGCATACATGATGAATATAGTAAGTTAAGGAAAATGCATGATAACCTTAACCTAGAGTTACAAGAACTACAAAAAGAACATGAAATCCTTAGGAAAGATCATACATTAATTGATAACAACCACATGAAATTACTTAATGAGTTTGATGATTTGAATAAGACTAATGAAGAGTTAAAATCATCCTATACAAAATTGGAAAAAGAATTTAAAGATTTTAAGAATGAATCAGAGAATAAAAATTATCGGTTGAATTATACAAATTGTATATTGGAAGATATGAATACTTTTTTCAAATTGAAGATAAAAGCTCTCGAGAAAAATAGGATACTCCCAAGACTTAATGATTTCACTAATCTTATTTTGTATCCAAAATTTATACAATTCAGGAATAAACAGAATAATTATAGAAGATTAAGAAATCCATTTCCTGGAGTCAAATGCTATAATTGTGGATTGTTTGGACATATAGCACAAACTTGTATATTGCATAGAAAAACTTATTTGGTGTGGAAATCAAAGATGCATAAACCTAGACATAACATACATGCTTCTATTTATAATTTGCCAATAGGTGAACCCAAACTTGTTTTGGTTAACATGTCTAACGTTTGATGATTTTATAGGTTCGCTCTCACATAACGTCTCGTGAGAGCATATGTTACCTGGAAAATAATTGCTCAAAGCATATGATTGGAGATACTGCATAATTCATATCGCTGGAAACTGGAGTGGAGGTAGGGTTACACTTGGAGATATCACCATAAGGAAGGTGGTAGGATCAGGTATGATTGGGAACTTGAAAAACTTTTTTTATAGAAAATGTTTTATTAGTAGAATGCTTAAAGCATAATCTTCTGAGTATTAGTCAGATATGTGATAAAAGATATTGCATTAAAAAATTTCCTACTAGCTGCATATTAAGCATGAATGGTGATGATGTTTTACATGGTATACGAGTAAAAAATATTTATATGCTAGATTAGAATTGTAATAAAACTCCTACTGCTTTTTGTTTAAAAACTTTTTCTGATAAGTCATGGCTATGGCATAGGAGACCTTGTTACTCTAGCATGAAAAACCTTAGGAGGACTACCCAAAAGAACTTAGTGAGATGTATACCAAAACTAGATTTTACTAAGGATCACCTTTGTGATGCATGTCAATTAAAAAAATAGATGAAGTCCTCTTTTTAGTCTAATAAGGAATTTAGAACTAGTAAACCATTGGGGATTTTGCATATCAAACTTTTTGGACCAGTTGGAACAGTAAGTCTAAGAGAGAAGATATACGGATTTGTGATTATGGATGATTTCTCTAGATTCACATGGGTTAGATTTCTATATCATAATAGTGAATCATTTGAGGAGATTAAAAACTTTTCAACTTAGATTCAGAGGAAACTAGGATGTGAGATTTTGACTATTCAAAGTGATCAGTGAGGAGAATTTGAAAATGAAAAATTTGAAGATTTTTGCAACGAGAAAGGGATTGATCACAATTTTTCTGCACCTAGAACCCCTCAGCATAATGGGATAGTCGAAAGGAAAATATAACATTAATAGAAGCCGCTCGAGCCATGTTGGCAGAATATTCACTTCCTAAATGTTTTTGGGTTGAGGCGGTTAGCACGACATGTTATGTTCTGAATAGGGGGAATGTCAGATCAAACTTAAATAAAACATCCTATGAGTTAATTATGGGGAGAACACCTAATTTGTCACATTTGCATATCTTTGGATGTAAGGTGTTCATACATAATAATGGAAAATTTGTCTTAGAAAAATTGGATCAAAATCAGATGAAGGAGTTTTTCTAGGATAGTCTAGTGTTAGAAAATCTTATAGAGTATTCAATAAAAGAAATTTAGTAATTGAGGAGACCATACATGTTGTATTTAATGAATCTAGAATTTCAGAAGAACCAATTATTGAAGAAGATGAGATAGAAATTGAATCTCAAAAGATTGAGAAAATAAATTTGGATAAAAATTTGGAGATAGAAAACCCAATGCCTAGAGATTTGAGATTTTCCAAAAATCACCCAAAAGAATTGATTATAGGTGAACCTAGTGAGGGTGTTAGAACTAGGCGTGGACTGAACAAATAAGTCAATCATCCAGCCTTTATCTCAATGATAGAACTCACAAATATTGATCAAACACTTTCGGATGACTTTTGTATATTGGCTATGCAAGAAGAATTAAATCAATTTGTAAGAATTGAAGTTTGGGAACTAACTATAAAGTCAAAGGATCAAAGTGTAGTTGGAATTAAGTGGGTATTCAAAAATAAAATGAATGACTGAGGAGTAGTCATTAGAAATAAGGCTAGATTGGTAGCTAAGGGGTATAATGAGATTGAAGGAATTGATTTTGAGGAGACTTTTACCCCTGTAGCTAGACTTGAAGTAATTAGGGTTTTGTTAGCCTTTACTAGTTTTAGAGTATTTAAATTGTATCAAATGGATGTTAAAAGTACCTTTTTAAATGAGGTAATTTAAGATGATGTTTATGTGGAACAACCTCCAGGCTTTAAAAATTCTAAACACCCAAATCATATTTTCAAATTGAAAAAAATATTTTACGAATTGAAATAGACACCTAGGGCTTTGTACGAGAAGTTGAGCACCTTCCTACTGGAGAGATCTTTTGAAAGAAGTGTAGACACAACTCTCTTTTTGAAGAAATTGGGAAAGGATATACCCATTGTACAAATTTTTGTTGTCGATATCATCTTTGGATCTGCAAATAAAATTCTTTGTGATGATTTTTCTAAAATAATAAGTAGTGAATTTGAGATGAGTCTAATAGGAGATTTGAGTTACTTTTTAGGCTTTAGCATTAAGCAAATTGAGGAAGGTGCATTTCTTAGTTAGTTGAAGTATGTTAAGGACATCCTCAAAAAGTATGAAATGGGCAATGTTAAACCTGTTAGTACACCTATGAGTTCTTCAGTTCAGTTGGATAAGGACCCTAAGGGAAATCTATTGTCAAAAGAAATTTAGGTGAATAATTGGATCTTTGCTTTATTTGACAACTAGCTGACTCGATATTATGTTTAGTATTTGTTTATGTGCTAGATTTCAATCAGATCTAAAAGAATCATATTTGAAAATAGTGAAAAGGATTTTAAGATGTCTCTTGGGAACTCAAAACTTAGGAATTTTATATCCTAAGTTTAGATCTTCATTTGAAATAATTGGATTTTCATATTCAGATTTTGTAGGCTGTAGGGTTGATAGAAAGAATACTTCTGGAACATGTCAATTTTTTGGAAATTCTTTTGTCTGTTGGTCCAGTAGAAAATGGAATTCCGTAGCCCTATCAACTACTGAAGCTGAATACATTGCCTTAGAAAGTTATGTGGCACAAGTACTTTAGTTGAAACAATAATTGATTGATTTAGGATTAACAATAGGCACTATTCCCATTTATTGTGATAAAACAAGTGCCATTTGTATTTCTAAAAATCCTATTCAACATTCAAAAACTAAACATATTGATATCATACATCATTTAATAAGGGATCATGTATCCAAAGAAGAAATTGAAGTCAATCATATTTCAACTGAAAATCAACTTGCATACATTTTTTACAAAACAACTAGCCTTTGATACTTTTAGTACATTAAGAACAAGGCTTGGTGTGATTGATTTGAATGCTTAAATAAAGGTTTTTGCAACTTTGATATGTGTTTTTGTAAGTTTGCTTTTTGGTTTTGAGATTTTCCTTGTATATGTGTATTTTTGTGATTTTGATTTATTTTTATTTTTTCATATGTTTTGTCAATTTATGTGATTTTTATTTTGTTATTTTTATCTATATATTTTGTGAATTAAGTGTTCTATTCATACAGTACAAAAATCATTTCGTATTGGACGAATTCTATAGCAAAACAATCATTGGGTAGAATAGAATGCGTACAGTTTTTAGTTATCAATACAATTCGTCTGTATGATCATACCGATCGTCTGGACTATATGTATTCAATCATATGTACGTATCAAGACGGTTATATGGACAAAAGCAATTATTACTTCTTATTGAATGTACGAACCTGAAGTTCATACATATGAAACATGTATCACTCTGAATGGGGGACGATTGAAACCGTCATAAAAATGATCTTAAATAACCGATCATCCTAGACGAACACCTGTTCGTCTGTACGATCGGTTGGTCAAAAGGTATGTACTAAAGGATGCCTTGTAACTCATATAATTACAAAAAGTCATTTCATTTCTAACTCATGCATTCGTATATACAAAATTTGTATTCGTACCTATGAACGCAAGTATTATATAGGACAAACCATTTTCGTCCGTACGAAAGGTCGTTTTTACTTTAAATAGAGGGGCTTTAGAACTCAAATTTCATTCACTTCAAAAGCCTTTTCTAATCTTATTTTCCCTCAATCTTTCAATGGCAAGCTCAAGCAAGATTGTTAGACATGCTAAGGAAGTCACCAGGGGACATAGGAAGGCTAACAAAAAATTATGTCCAAGGAAAACCAAGAGTCCTTTCTTAGGTTTATTTCTGCGAAAATCACCCCCTTCTAGAGTTCTTATTCTGGAGAATACTATTTATCAAGTTATGCCAGTTTTTTCCTCTACCCAATTTATTTTTATCCTCACTCTGATTCACTCTTATAACAAGGAACCTTCTACTATTTCCTTGCAAACAAGACTTTCAACTCTGATCAAAATAGGATTAGATCTTATGTTCTGGGGAAGAATGTAGAAATAACAAAGGAAGATATGGGAGTATTTTTAAATTTGAGAACTGAATGAGTAAGAGCCCACACCTTGACTTCTGCTTCTGATTTTGATTGGATTGAGATAAACCGAGTGCTTGGAGGGGTTAGACAAGTGTGTCATATGCCTAGAATAAACACCTTACACCAAGATGCCAGAATCATCTAACATGCTCTTAGAACTTCTATCATTCCAAAAGCTAGTGATCGAATAAATATCACTTCTCTTCTTTCCATTGTAACTTATATGATCATTACTGGCCAACCTATTGACGAAGCTCAACTTATTCTTGACTATCTTTATGGGCTTTCTGAAATTGACCATGTATCCCATAAGAGAAAGAAGAACATAGCCTTAGGACACCTTGTATCATACATTCTTGAAAAGAAGTATGAATTAGTTCATCCTTATGTGACCCATCTAGAAGATCCCATATACTATAATGATGGTTCATTATGAGCTATCTTTGCTAAACATGATGAAGGTGTTAACACTGAGAGAGAGGAGAGAGCATTTGCACCTATGCTTGCTGGTGAACCAAATTTTCAGGATATGGTTCATCGTTTTCATCATCTTGAGACTCATTTTGATCACCGCTTTGATCAAATTGAAACTCATCTATAATAGCAGGACGCACAGTACTGCAGGACATGGGATGGATCCGAGGTCAGTTTGACTTGGTGAATGTAAATGTGGCTATGATGAATAGATTTTTTTTCCTTCTTCAACCAGCCACCTCCTCCAGACGAGGGCCCCTCAGAATGAGGGATATTCTTCTTCTATGATCTTCTTTTGTGATTCTCTCTACTTAATGTGATGTGATGTGATGTGTTGTTCATTTTTATGTCTTTATATTTTATGATTTTATGAAATCTATTTGTATTGATATCAATTACGTTTAATGTATTATCATTCACTATGATATCAATAAAAATTATCCTATCTTGTTTTAGTTGTTTTTTATTTCTTTCAGAAATATTTGTTATCCTATATGATTATCCTAACAAATTGATCTAACAAATGGTATATTTTGAAATGCAATACAAATCTGAATTCATTAGAAAATTTAATTTTTCAAAAATTTAAGTTGTGTTATAACTCGATCAAGTTAAGGCTATCAAATTCATATCTCTTATTAGACTAACATAATTTTAATATTATTATTATTATTTTGATGTTTTCTTATTTTTATTTCTCTTTTCCATATAAATATTTTTGTACTTAAGATATTTGAGATTTTAGATTATCGATTTTGGAAAGATCAATTAAAACTTGAAAATGTACAAATGTACAAAAATCAAAAGAATGCACAATGGTTCACAAATTGAAAAAGATGCATAAAATTAGCCCACAAATATAAAAGAAGCATAAAGTGTGCCACAAATATTTAAAAGATGCGCAAAGCGCCACAAGTATATGTTCTTTCCTCAATATTTTAATCTTTAAATTCAAATGACTCTTCTGTTCAATTTTATTTTTTATTGAAATTTGAAATACATAAATTTTTATTTCATCTACTTTGCAATAATTTTGCTTATCTCATTATCTAAACTGATTCATAACCTTAATTTTTTTTCTTGTCTATGTTATATTTATACTTAAATCACATGAATCATTTTTTTTCGTTAATGACATTTATCTTTTTTATTGTAAATATAACTCAATTTCTTTCAGGATCAATTATCAAAGGCTTCTCATATGACTTCATATATTTCTGTATTTGTTCATTTCTTATTCTCTTTTTGTTGTTGTCAAAGAGGGGGAGAAATATTGTTTGACATTTGATTATTGTGTTGTTCATGTTTCTTTCGTGTCTTTGTATGTTTTGTTTGTATATATTTTTTTTGGATTTATTTTGGAGCTTCAGTGTCAATTTTGGTATGATTATTTTGTGTATGAAAAACTTTAAAATTAAAAATTGTTATTAGTTCATAACCAATGCTCATTATTCTCACATTCTTATTCTTTTAGGGGGGAGTTTAGAAGAAACTTAAGACTTTTAAATATAAACAATCAATAATTATTTTGCCATCATCAAAAAGAGGGAGTTTGTTGAGAGAGTTGCTACTTAGCTTTACATGTTTTACATTCTTGAAACTTGTATGTTTTTTATGATTCTAAATATTAATATTTTCATTATTATTTTCTCCTAACACTTTTTGGAAGATTTGGTTTTTACTCTTGTGTGTACTAACATTTCAGGGAAATCATTCTGCAGATTGTTGAAGACTTCAAATCAAGATCTGTTTAGAATATTATTTTAAAATTAGAGTCTGTATTTTTATTTTATTTGAGTCTGAGAGAGTGCGATTATAATTGAGTAACTTAGCACACACACAACGAAGGAGAGCATTAAAATTCATAACTTTTAAAACTGATCGTACAGTACGAACCATGTTCGTACAGGACTATTTGGTAAGTTATACTCCCAAACGAGTAATCGAACGAATAAAGCGAGCAAAAATTTTTCCAAGTCCTCATCGTCTAGAATATATTTTTTGTTCTTCCCAAGACAAAGTGCTCTGGATTCGCGAATTATTCAGTCTGTCCTGACAATATTTTTCATTCGTCCCAGGATAGAGTGCTATGGAGTCGCGAATTGTTCAGTTCTTCTAGATGATATTTTTCATTAATCCTAGGACGAAGTGCTCTTGATTTACGAATTGTTCAATTTGTTTAGATGATATTTTTCATTCGTCCTAGGATGAAGTGCTCTAGAGTCATGAATTTTTTAGTTTGTCTAGACGATATTTTTCGTTTGTCCTAGGATGAAGTGCTCTGGAGTCATGAATTGTTCAGTTCGTCCAAATGATATTTTTGATTCATCCCAGGCTGAAGTGCTAAGGAGTCGTGAATTGTTCAATTCGTCTAGACGATATTTTTCATTTGTCCCAGGATGAAGTGCTCTGGATTTGCAAATTGTTTAATTCGTCTAGAATATATTTTTTGTTCGTCCCAGCACGAAGTGTTTTGGATTTGCCAATTGCTCAGTTCATCCAGACGATATTTTTTATTCATCCTAAGATGAAGTGCTCTGTTATGTGAACTTGTTTTCGTCCTAATTTTTATACCAATGAACCTTAAAAATTAACTGTTTGTACCGAACGAACTAGTTCTTATGGGATGATTATCGGTTACGAAGGTAGTTCATACTAATTCACATATAGTTCGTACACAACATTTTTTACACTATTCATACGTACAAAATTAGATGGTACGGGATGATCATGAACGGTTAAAAATTGAAAATTGTAGTTTTTAGACGGTTTTTCGTGTCTTTTCTTTGAAAGGTCCACTTAAGACTGTCATGCAATCTTTCTATCACTTGGTCTTCATGCATACTAAAGGGAATTTAAAGGAGAGAGTGAGAGAGTGTGTTTGAAGGAAATTTCTTCCTACTAGAGCTTGAAGGGTTCACTTGGTTACTCAAAGGTAAGGATCTCTATTTATCGATGGTGATTACTTCACTCTTTTCTCTTGTCCTTCTAGATTTCTCGTGAGAAGATTTTTTAAGAAGATCTGGTTATCTACCGACACTTGAGGAGTGTGAATAGCCAAAGATTCTCTACCTACACTTGGAGAGTGTGAACAGTGGAAGGTTCTCTGCCTACACTTGGAGAGTGTAAATCACGGAAGGAACTCTGCCTACACTTGGAGGGTGTAAAAGGATGACGGTACTCTGCCTACACTTGGAGGGTGTAAAAGGACGACGGTTCTCTGCCGCACCGGGTGGTGGTGGAAGAGAGATTTTGTGAAGGCCTCTCTTCCTTGTTGTGGGGGCGAAAGGAGAGAAACTTGTGGTAATTATGCAATACCTGAAGTGGGAGACTTTAGGGAGTGGATGTAGGTCGTGTTTGACCAAACCACTATAAATCTTGTGTCTTTTATTTTTCACTGCTTTTTATTTTTGTTTCTGCATTATTATTATCTGTGGTTGAAAAATTATTTTTAATATTTAAAAAAAAGGTTTGTCGGTTTTAAATTGTTAAAAATTAAAATAAGAGGAAAATTTTTAAATTACAAATTCACCCCCCCCCCCCCCCCCCGCTCTTAGTTAGCCTTTGGGACATAAGCTTAGGTCTAACAACCTAATTCATAATTAACAAGTTTTAATAGATGTCCTCATTATCCTGGATGATTATAACAAAGAAGTATTCTAATCGTCCAGTCCTCCCAGATTTTCTTGGCTAAAAGGGATGAAAATACAATAATCGTTCAGGATTATCCGTCGATCATCCAAAACGATATTTGATGGCTAGTTGGAAATTAGTGAAAATTAAACTCTTCTATATAATATCTCTTATTTATTGTTAAGAGGATCTTTTTTGCTGCATTCCTGACCTGAGAGAGCCAAGAGAGGGAGAGGGAGAGCTTGGGAGAGAGAAAGAGAGGATCTTGTGAGGGGGAGTTTGTGAGAAGTTCAGAAAGGTTACTCTAAGCAAGGATCTCAGTCATCTTCTCCAATCATCATCGCTAGTTCCTTGGAGGCTTTAGAGAGGTCTTCTTCAGCAATTGATCAAGGTTCCTTACTTGCTTCAGGAGGAAGCAAAAGGAGGTACGGTTCTCTACCTTCTTTTGGAGGAAGCAAAAGGAGGTCGGGTTCTTTGCCTCACTGAGATCGATGGAAAGGAGTTTGTAAAGGCTTCTCCACCTTGCTGTGGGAGAAAAAGGAGAGTCATTGTATTTTAGTGCAATACCCAGAGGAGAGGCTCCGGGGAGTAGATGTAGGTCGAGTTGTCTGAACCATTATAAAATCTGGTGTGTTATTTCTTAATACATATTTGCTTTTTAATTTCAGCACTTTATTTTCTTGTGGATATTCGTATGGTTTAATGTTTTAAAATATTTCAAAATGATTATGTTTTTTTTTAAAGAATTTTTAGAAATAGCAATTTACCCCCCCCCCCCCCCCCCCCCGGTTAGCCTCGGGCTAATTCATAAGGGCTTAGTATCCCTAATGAACTTTTAAGGTCATCAATCTCTTCCCGTATGTATAATCAGTCATATGTTACATGTTATAACTAGGATAACACCATAAACCATCTTTAAAGGAAGGCCTATTAACCCACTCTCTTACATAGGATTTTATGTTTTAACAACTAACCAATTTTATAGTATAAACAACCAACCTTTCTTGCTTATGAAATTGCCACAATCAAAAGGAAGTGGGAAATAATCATTTCTGTTCAATACAAAAAAATCTATATAATAATAAAAATCATTGAAAACTAAAATAAGATTTGAATTTGAGTTACTTACATCAAATAGAAGAAATCTATGAACTAAATTGATCGATAAAAATGCCACGAATAACTTTCTCTCTCTTCCATCTCTCTTCTTCAATAAGGCACGACATTGAAATTCAAATATTTTTTAAAATTATTTCAAAAAAAAAATGATTATTACAATAATACTGACCAATATGCCTCCTATCATAAGTCTTGCATAAAGTTGCCTCATTGAATGAACATGTAAAGCTTGCAACATTGCCCCTATCTAATCTATAAGAAATCACTACCGACTATCCCCTCCTTGAACTCAGAATTTGCTAAAATATCTTGATGGCATACAACAAAAAATCCTACTTAGAAGAGTAAGCAAAAAATTTTCATTTTTAAAAGATATCCAAATTACCAGAATCAATATAATAACAATCTAAATTTTTAATTGATCTGAAATAGGATTTTTAGATTTCGGAATTAATTTCTAAATTGATAAAAATCTTTAGTTTTCAAAAATCATATACTGAAAAAATCTCAAATAAATATTTAAAATGAACAAAATATTCATATCAATAAAATATTGAAAGTTACATGAATAAAAGTGACAAAAATCTAATAAAATTTTCATTTGGCAAACTAAATTTTAAATTTGATCACGAAAATCCCAAACATATTGAATTATTAAAAATTGAGATAGAAAAAATCTAACCTGCCTCGACCTGATCAACTTTTTGAAGTGGACCAACAACTAAAATGACCTAAAGTAGTATGAAATGGATTTTATATCATTCAAAACCTCTCTATATGTCTCTAGGTGTGGCTAAAACAAAAACTGAATTAAAATTTTAATGGATTTGAATATTTTTAAGTACAGAATTTGGCTTGGTACCTATGCGACACTTTTTTAGCACTGCAACACTAGTTTAAATCTCAAATTTCAAATATCACAATGTTGGGGTCTTACTATTCCAGTGACATGGTGCCCCATGGAAAATTTTTATATTTTACATATGGATTCCAAACCCCTGACCCCTAGTCTAAAATAGAAGAAAGCCTTTTTATACACCCAAATCATCTCTAATCACATGCAAAAGAGTTAAAATATCAAAATTTAAATAATTTATATGACTTCTAGTCAAGTCAAGCTAGTTTAAATAGTATTCTGATCCGGGAGGTCTCCCACTCTAGTTGTTAAAATCATGTTGTAGTAGCTTTAATGTATTTACACTTGCATTCCTTATCTTTTTTACAGTCCTTTTGCTTCGATACTATTGAAATGCTCCAATAGAAAGCATAATAATTTTGTTATATTATGTTGTGTGAATTGATGAGGTGAGAACATATTATAAGGATAATATTGAGAGAGAATGTTCTTCAAACATGAACAAAAATGTCTTTTGCATTTTTTGTGTACTTCTCGAACTACATGTAAAATTTTCCTTTTTTTTAATACACATGAAAGTTTTTGAATTTTAGGTATAGTACTTTATACTAATTGATTGTGGAATCAAGACTTTTTTGCTACCATGGACCCTGTGGGCACGACTGCAAGTGTTTTGTGGCCTTATGTGGGAGAGATTGTTAGGTGCGGAGTGCGGACGGGGAGAACCGTCCGCACAAGCATTGTTCGGTGCTAGGTACCGACACTTGGTACCATTGTGCGGACGGTGCACACTCCGCACCTATTTGAGAACTCTTCCTACAAAGGAAAAGGGTAAAGCAAAGAAAATTATAAAATTGGCAAATAATGAAAAGCAAAAAATCTCTTGGGTAAACCTAGCTTCTGAATCATCAGATCAAGAGAAAGATGATGTTTAAACTCTTGTTTGTGTGCTTATTTGTTTGTGTATGCATGTTTTGTTCGTTGTTTTTTTTTTTTTTTTGTTAGTTTTATGTGTTTTCTTTGGGTTTATTTATTTTTTTTCCTTTCTTGATACATCAAAATTTTAAATTTATCTTTACTTTTTTTTTTAGAGTTTTCTTTGATCAACACACACATATCTCTTTTTTATTTTTAATATACTTTAGAAAATCAAATCTTTTTTAAAGATAATTTTTTCTTAAAATGAAAATTTTACCTCCTATTTTTCTTGAAATTTTAAAGTTATGGTTGACTTCTCTAAAAATGGTAAAAGGAAGGAAACTTATGATTTTGTATCTCTTTATTTTTTTCTTAAAGAAGTTATCTTACTTTTGATTCTAAATCTCCATCATTTTACAAATTGAATTCTAAAATTGAATTTTTTTCATCTACCTACATTTTATCTTTCGCATAGAGATTTCTTGCAAGTTGTTGAATCCATCTCATAATTTTCCTAATCAAGTCATTCGTTTGTCAATAGAATGGGTTTACTTTAGTTTTAAAATTTCAGAAAGGTGGCATATTTGATTGAAAAAAAAGTGGCTAATGACGTTAAATCAAAAAATGTGCAATGATGCCAAATTGAGAAAAATACACAAAGTGTATCAAAAATTAAAAGATACGCAAAGAGCACCAAAAACTGGCAAGAGACATAAAATGAGCCCACAAAAAAAATAAGCTTATATTTCTTGTACTTCTTAAAGCTTAAGAAAACCCTTGATGTTTTCGATACTTGAGCTTGAAAATCTTGATTCCGAATTCACCAATTTTTGCATTAATCTTCTATTAGATATATTTCATGAAAGGAGTTTTAAAAAGATTATTATTTCTTTTTCTAATTTATTCCTTGATTTATAAATTAGATTAAAAAGTTTTTTAGCATTTAAAAGAACTTCAGCTTGGATTAACAATTTCTAAATTTTTAACATTTTTGGGTTATGCGTTGTCAATACATTTCTTACAAAGGTTTTGAATAAAATTAAGAGGTAACTTTCTCATTTCAAGAATATTTGATTTTTTTTCACCAGATCAAGGACGTTTTGTTTGTTTTTTTATTGTTCTGATTATTTGTTCCCCTCCTCTTTTTGATAATGTCAAAGGGGGAAAAGGTACGGTTGCATTTGCTTTTACTTATTTTTTTAAAATAAAAAATAAAAAAAAAATTGTTTTCCCATAATTTTAATTTTTTTATCTTAGTGAGGGGGAGTTTAGGAAAAAAACTTTTAATTTACAACTTCACCAGTAATGTTTGCCATCATAAAAAAGGGGGAGATTATTGCGACTCAAGCTCAGGAGTTTTATATTTTTTATGATAACAGACATCTTTATATCTAATAATATTTTTTATTTTATATTTGTTTATGTGTATACTAACATTTCAAGAATACCATGCAACATCAAACAAAGAATTAGAGCTCAAGATTTGATTGAATAATATTATGTTGTAAAGGGTTTGTAATATTCATTGATGTAATTTTTTATTTCTTGAGTCAAGTACTGTAAGGGAGTACGCTTGTTTGGTGGCCATGCACACACACACTCAAGGAAGTGAGATCTACTTAACTCCAGAAGATCTAATTTTGAACTAATCATACTGGATGATTTTGGATCATCCAGAACGATCCTTTATGATCTTGGAAAAGACAAATTAGGCAAAGAATTAAGTTTAAATTTTTTGTTCTAATCGTCCCGGATCAGATCGTCCTGGAAAATCAATAAAAATTATGCCTAAATTGATCCTGTGATTAGGGGACTAATTATGGTTAAATTTTTCAATCTGATCGTCCTAGACGATCTGTATATACTACAGGATGATATTTGTCGACATACTTGATTTTCCTAAATCATACAAGCCAAAATACTATAATTTTTCTTCTAATCGTCATGGAAGATCCACAACATAGTCTTGGACAATCTGTACATTTTTGTACTAATGTCCTGGACTATCCTAATATCATCCAGGACTATCAGGTCAAATTCTGCACATCGTACTAGACGATCCTGTAATCGTCCAAGATAATGTTTGGCAACGAAATTGAATTTTTAGGATTTTTTGAAGCCCTCTTTTTAAGTGCATCGTACGAGATGATCCCGCGATCGTCCTGGATGATATTTGGCACCAAAATTGAATTTTTAGGATTTTTGAAAGCCCTCTTTTTAGGCATATCATACGGGACGATCCGGCGATCGTCCGTGATGATAATGTCGGTTTTGTGCATTAAAGAGCCATTTTAGAGCTCTTCTATTTAAGCCTTGTCAAAAACTTTGAAAGTGTCTGTGGCAGCCATTGAGGCTTTGTTTCTTATGGAGAAAACTTGAAGAGAGAGCTTGAAAGGGAGAGAGGAAAAGGTGGAGTCTGATTGAGGGAGAAGATCCTTACAGGGGTTTTAAGGGAGTGTGGAGGGGGTTTCACACGGTTGCTCCGGCAAGCTTGCGCCTTAGTACCATCAGATTCAAGGCTCATCTTGAGGGAAGTTTTGAGAAGAAAAAGATCTCTTTGGTGTCAAAGGACCCGGCTACTCTCCGCACCGTGGGAGGTGGAAGTGATTTTGTAAGGGCTTCTTCGTGTAGTTGTGGGGGATAAAGGAGAGACATTGAGTTTAGTGCAATACTCGGAGGGTGCCTATGAGGAGTGGACGTAGGTCATGGTTTGACCGAACCACTATAAATCTGGTGTGTTCTTTCCTTTATTATTTATGCATTTAAATTACACACTTTAATTTTCTTTGTGGTGAATTTTGTTTTGGTTTGTGATTGTGATTTTGATTTAAGAAACTTTTAAAATACCAATTCACCCCCCCAATTCACCCCCCTCTTGGTTAGACTTGGGCTAGTTCATAAGTGCTTAACATCCCTAACGAACTTTCAATAACCGATGAGGTTTTGACTTAAGCATGTGCGATTTTTCATATATTTAGTAGTTATGATAGTGGTGCCTATTAATATATAGTGTAGTTTCTTATATCTCATAGAGTGAGATGTAGAGAGAATGGTATTTAACTTTTTAATGTGGATGCAAACATGAATAATGATGATGTCATGCTTTGCAATGGTGATTATGGTAAAATGAGGGAAGATATTTTAATTTCTTATTAGTAGTCTTATTTAATTAATAGGTGGTTAAATAATAAATATTTTCCTAAAAAGGGTTTAGTTACTAAGCTAAGATATGTAACAAGATATGGCAAAATGAGTCTTCCCAAACAATGCATTGCCTTGGATATGTAAAAAAGGCAAAGCAAATGAAAGTAAGGTTGCCACATACTATATATAGGCTAATCATTGTATATGAACATAATAGTGTTGTAGATACACTTGTTGATGTTGAAATGAAATTCAAGCATGATCCTCTTAAATAAAGGTAAATCAATTAGAATATTCTGAAAGTAAAATCAAGCATTAGCTTGATCATGATATATCGTAATGGTAGTATTCCTCATTCTTCTTATAGTTTATTATGGAAACACAAAAAAATGAGGTAGAATATGAGGCATCAATTTTAGAACACAAAAAATTCATTAAAAAGAGAATAATACAACAACAACAACAAATATTAAGCCTTTGTCCCTCTACTTGGGGTCGGCTACATGAATCCTTTTTCACCATTGTGTTTGGTTAAAAGTCAAAGTATCATTTAAATCTAATATAAAGAAAGATCATTTCTAATATTTTCTAACCAAGTCTTTTTAGGTATACCTCTACCGTTCTTAACATAAGTCAAATCTATTACCTCAACTTTCATAACCTGGTCATTGGAAGGCCTCTGTTTAATGTGACCAAACCATTTAAGCCAACTCTCTCTAATCTTATCTTCGACAGGAGCTACTCCAATCTTTTCACTTATATGCTCATTTCAAATCCTATCTCTAAGGGTCAAGCCAATCATCCACCTAAGCATCCTCATATTTGCAACACTTAACTTAGTATTACGCTTCTTTTTTAATGGCAACATTCAGCACCATAATGCATTGCAGGTCTCACCACCATCTTATAGAATTTTCCTTTAAGTTTGAGGGGGACTTTTCTATCGCACAATAAGCCCGATGAATTCCTCCACTTCAACCATCCAACCTGAATTATGCTTATAACATCCCCATCAATTTCACCATCACTCTAAACAATAGATCCAAGATATCTAAATTGTGTACTCTTATTAATGACTTGATCGCCCAAAGTCATAATCCCCTCACTAGGTCTATTGCTACGACAATTACACTCCATATATTCAGTTTTAGATATACTCATGTGAAAACCATTAGACTCCGTAATTCAAGTTTACCTTCAACTCCCTCTCTAGTCTTATCAACAAGAAGAATATCATCAACAAAAAGCATACACCAAGGTACATCATCTTGCAAATGTCTAGTGAGAACATCCATGAATAAAGCAAAAAGATATGAACTTAAGGCTAATCCTTGATGTAATCCAAGCAAAATAAGAAAATAATTGGTCAAACCACCGTGTGTTTGAACACAAGAACTAGCTCATACATACATATCTTTAACGATTTGAATATAAGCATTATTAACTCCTTTCTTTTCAAGAACTCTCAATAACACTTCTCTTGGAACTTTATCATATGCTTTCTCTAAATCAATAAATATCATATGTAGATCCTCCTTATTATCTCTATATTTATCCATCAAACCTCTCAATAAATGTATTGCTTCCATAGTAGACCTTCCCAGCATGAATCCAAATTTATTTTGAGAAACATTAGTATCACACCGCAATCTACGCTCCATAACTCACTCCCATAGTTTTAAAGTATCACACATTAACTTAAGTCCTCTATAATTTGCACACTCTTATGCATCACCTTTATTCTTAAAAATAGGAATTAACACATTCATTCTCGCTGATTTGACATCTTTTTAGTCTTTAAAATAGTAGTAAAAAGCTTAGTAAGACAAGAAATTCCTTCATCTCCTAAGTATTTCCACATCTCTATTGGAATAGCATATGGTCCAACAGCTTTTCCACTGTTCATTTTCTTTAAAAAAAAAGATGATAATAATAATAATCAAAATATATGAAGAATCTTAGCTTGTGAATAGCCATGTGACATGGACCACAAATTCCATAAACCTGACATCTTATATTACTATAGGTGGGTTATGTCCCTATTAGAATATTTTCTATATATTTCTTTAATGATTTGAAGTTGGTAAAATTGCAAATCATAAAATTTGCTTTGGGTGAAATTAGTAAATTAATAATTCATCTCACTTACCATTAAAAGGTTTAATTGAACCTAGATGATATGATTATCCGATACTCTAAAAACCCTTTTTTATATATACATAAATATAACTTCTTTATTCATATATTTCTCTTTCATTATGTTATAAATGATGTACATATAGGTTTTTCTTAACACTTAGACATTTGATGCTTTCATAGTACCCTTATGCTTAACTCTTTTCAAAAAGGTGAATGTGTATTGGATTGAGAGCTTTAAGAACTGAAACGATTAAACAAAATATCTAAGCATTCAATCATTAATTAAATTCAAATTAAAATAAATTATCTAAAAAAACTCAAAATATTAAAACATTAAATTTCTATTCAAATTAAATATTCCTTGGCTTTGAACAATCAAAATTAAATTGGTAGAAAACATCGAATAATAATAAACTTAGGACATACCCAAATCACCCAACCTTTCACACACACTTAGAATTGTTCGTTAGAACATAAAACCATAGCTTAATTTTGGTTTGATCAGCTTTTTTCTTTTTCTTTTTTGAGTTATAAATAATTTGCGTGTGAACGTGTAGCAGCCTAAACTCTTAACTATCAATATATTTTTTACTTTGGCCTAATGGCCTCACGGTTTTATCCTATCAGTGTAATTTGCCAGGAGTCCACAAATCCCAGGATTTCTCCATGATAAACAAACTTAATTATGGAGTTTATTAATAAAACTCTAACCATTATATGAAAAGTTGTCTCAATGTTCAAGAGTTTATTTCTTTTATTTAAGGGCTTTCAAAATCTCCCCCATATAAGTAGTTAACATCCTCATCACTATACTTATCCCAAAATCATCCAACAAGCAGATAGGATTTTAGAGATGACCCCTATAAATTCAAGTGGTGATTTGTTTTCACATAGCACTTGGACCCATATCACATTCAAGATATGGCTTCCATGATATAGCACTTTATCTTGTATGAAACTTAGTTCCAATTTTTTGGTTGGGGTATTACTCTGATACCATTTGTAACAGCTCCAAACTCTTAACTTTCTAGATATTAGTCTAAGGGCCTAATGATTTTGTCCTATTGGTGTTGTTTCCTAGAAGGTCATCGATCCCAAAATTTCTCCTAGATGAGCATGCTTAACAGTAGAGTTTTTTTTTATTAAATCCTAACCATTACACTAAAAATTGTCTCGATGTTTAAGAGTTTAGCTTCTTTATACATAAGGAGTTCAATAGAATGACTGTTGGTTGTTATAATTTATTATGATGGATTTTAATGATGCCCATGTTCTGATGCTCTCTTTGGTGATCTGTGATGGGAGTTTAAATTCTTCTAGGATAAGAGCGTTATGGATATTTATTGCAATTTTTTTTTTTTTGTAGATGGTCATGCTTATGTAAGGTTATTATCAAAGGGCGTTAAAAATAATCATGATTTATAGCTAATCACATTTTGTACATGTGCTTTCACTTCTTAAACCTCTAATAAAAAATAATAGCCAAGTTCACAAGTTGTCAATAATAAGCAAAATAATAATTGATAATTACTTGATGGTTTATTTTTGTTGTAATGAGTATAAATTTCTTTTTTATGTAACTATATAAGAAGTTTAGAGACCGTTTGCACTTTTAAATATAATTTAAATAAAGAGTTGTGAAATTCTTTATATTTATCTATTTATCGAAAAAGATAAAGGAATTAGAAGTAATGAAACCACTTCCCTACGAAAGAGATTTTTTTAATACCTTTCTAGAGGTTGATTGGCTACAAGAGACTTAAAGACTAATCAATAAACAATTTGATCTTTATAGAAAGACTTACATCATTCATAGGTTTAGAAATCCTGGTTGTTGTTAGTTGAGCTTAGACACCTTTTCTTTCAATCGATCCTACGTTGTATATTACATGGCACATGTCACATGGGCTTTGTAAATTAGGTTATTTATTATGCGGTTATTTCATTTATTGTTTATATTGGTTAAGCAGTAGAAATTACTTGCTTTTTATAGATTTTATTCTTGCATGTGCTTGTATGTGCCTAGATTTTAATTAGGCTTTTAAAAATGAAAATTTTTCTACTCATAATTTAAAAATAATTTTTTTAAAAATAAAATAACATAGAAAAATAATTATTCTGAGAAACTAAATTGCAGAACATCCAGGATTGCATGTATATTTTTCATATATCAATTCTTATTTTAGATACTTCCCCACCTGAGCTTAGAGTCCAGATAATCTGACCTATTTGAATAAGATGCCGAACCTGGGGAAGCCCAGTCCTCTAAAAATTTATTTTTCAAACTTTTTTCAAAAATTTAAATGCATCCTGATTTTCTATACAAGAGTTAACAAATATGCATTGCATTAGAAATTAATTTAAAATAAATTGTGATAGTTTAGAAACATAATCTGCCTCTAAGGGTTCATAACTATTTAGGAATTTTCTTAAATAACAGTCTCATTTCTAAATAAATAATAGTTTATGCATCTTTTGTAAGACCGAATAACATGATTTTGAGATGATTAAGTGGTTTAGCTGGCTTTTTATTTCAAGCAAGATCTAAGTCCACACTACATTTTTTTAGATAGATTCAGGTTCCTACTCTGTGGAACCCAACATAGATCTAGATTCTAATGTAGATATTAAATTTTAAATCCTCGTCTTTTTAAAATCCAATCCCACATTTTAAATAAAATATCAACTTGAACAATAAAATTTTCTCTAAAATGTAAAGTTTAACATATGGTAAGCTAGAGTTGCCTTTGAGCTTCTCACAATTCAACACCTTTACTTCTTTTCTTTGATCACCTAAGAACTATTGAATATTGAATTTTCTCTTTGAAAATTCATAACTTTTTCTTATCTTTCATTTTATAGTCAAAGGGCGTGGAATCATTTTTTTAATCGAAAGTTTTCATGAGAGCACCCATCATAAAATGTAATTAACTATAGAGAGAAAATTGAGAACACCATATTAAAATAAACCATGTTTTTTTTCAACAAAAATAGGGGAAAAATATTTGAGAATGCATATTGTCTTTTCAAATACATTTTTTTTTCAAATATACTTGTAGGATGTCATTATCATCTCCTAAGATGATAAAATGATCTTCTTATTATATTTTACCTTAGAAATGATGAATTTAATAAAATGCATTCTGTTTTTTAGATACCTTATATAATATTTTATTTGCCTTTTGAGATAATATATTACTATTTTTGTTGTATCAAATTATAGGAATGGCTAAATTTTTCAAACCCCATTTTCTAATTTCAAAAACTTTTAAGAAATTTCATGATCATATTTTGAGATGATATGTTATTCTTTGAATTATGTTTGACACTAAAAATAATATTTCATAAAATTTTATTTTAATATAAAAACTATTTAAGAATATTATGTTTCTCTTGAGACATTACTTTTTTCCCAATGCAGTATTCAATTTAAAAATATGAGAGCATAGAATCTATGTGGCATTTATTTCCCCATAGGTTTTACTTGTTTACATTGCATGAACTATGAGGCGTGGTGGTGATCATACGAAAAAAAGTGCTTTAAGAGGTTTAGGCTTCATTTGGGACGGCTTTTTTATTGCTTTCTAAAACGGAGTTTTAGTACAAAAATAAAAAAATTTGTACTAAAACTCCGTTTTAGAAAGCAGTAAAAAAGCCGTCCCAAACGAAACCTTAGTCACCTCCATTGCTTCCTAATAGAGGTGCTATGGGCGGATACCATTATACACTAGCTTCGGTGTAGAGAAAATTCTAAAACATAGATAGCCTTAGGTCTTATAATCCACCTGATGTGCTTTTACACTCTTCCAATCTTAGGACCATTTAAAAATCATTGTATTTAATTTATTTTGTATTTTTAATTAAATTTACTCTTGTTTTGTAAATCACAACTTGAACCAATCAATTGAATGTTTTGTTTGTGTTAGCTTTATGATAATTTAAAATTGATTATTTGAACATAGTGCACATTTAAAATAGTTTGTAAATATAGGAAATAATTGAATATGCAAGAGTTATTTAAATAATATATTTTAAATCACGTCATAATACTTATAAACCCATATAAATTCAAAATTTAACCATCATATAATAAAATGATATTTCTTAATTATTTAATTAAACCTTGAATTAAGAAAACTAATCCACTATATAAGTTAAAAATATAAATATAAATAATATTTAAGATTAATTATCCTAAATTATATAGTTACTCATATTAAAATGTTATAATAATAAAAACTCATTCACCTTAACATAATATCTAAAATCCAATCCAATTAAACCATATTTAATAAAAATACATATAAATAATAATTATATTGATAGATATAAAAAATAAATAATAATAATAATAAATGTATCAATAATTAATTAGGAAAAAAAATTAAAGATGTAACATATTAAATATAAGTTGCATTAAAAATAAAAAAATAATCAATGATATCAATTGAAATTCAAAAGTCAAGTCATACTTAGGTTACAAATAATAATCTCTTTTATCACCTAAAATTTAATAATAAATCAACTTGATGAAGAATATTTAAAAATAAAAGATAATAAATATTCTATCTTTAAAGTATATGCTAGTATACCTCGAGTTATGAGCCTATATATCCTATGAAGGCTTTGATCTTGTGCTCATTATAACGCCACGAATTAAGTGATAGAATGTAAATTATATATCTTATAAATCTCAAATAAATGAATTCAATCAATTACAAATCAAGAATAAAATAGATGTTTGAAAGAATTCATATCCTTGTGCTAGTCTCCTTTGAAGAAGACAAATGTGTATCAGAATGAGAGCTTTAATGATTGAAATAGTTAATTAAAATACTCTAAGCAACCAATCATTAATCAACTTCAACACTTAAAAATCCATCCTAAATTAAACTCTAATATATTAAAACATTAAAACTTCTATTTAAACTAAATATCTCTAATCTTTAAATAAAAAAAAAATCAATTGATAGAATATTTCAAATACTAATAAAGTCAAGATAAACCCAAACCACCCACCTTGTCACTTATACTTAAAATGGACACAAACTCTTGCTTTAGATTAGGCCGATAACAAAATTTAATTGCTTCATATTTAGAAGTATACTATTATTCATACGTATAAGACCAGTTAACATTTTCTCTAAAAATAGATCCTGAGTTCCAAAAACTTAAACAACATCTTACACATATTTTATAAGACTAGACAACATGATTTTAAGATGATTTGGTGGTTTAGGTGACTTTTTATTTCAAGCAAGATATAAGTTCAGATTGTACTTCTTTATTTAGATTTGAGTAATTACTCTATAGTGGAAATCTTAGATTTAGATTCTAAGGCAGACCTTAAATCACAAGTTCTCATCATCTAGGAATATAATATCATATTTCTAATAAAATATCAACTTTAATGATATATTTTATCTTAAATTATAAAGCCTAATAAAGCATAGGCTTGGGTTGCCTTTGATCTTCTTAGAATCTGGCACCTTCTATTTTCTTCTTTTGACTCACTAAGAACTATTCAAATATTAAGCTTTCTCCTTGAAATTTTTTATTTTCTAATATATACTTTTATCTTGTAATCAAAGGTTATTAATTTATTGCTTTAATCTAGAGTCACTATAGGAAAATCAGGCATTACCAACAGTTTTTTCGGCGGTTAATAACTTTTTTTCGGCGGATTTCTAAAATATCGGAGGTTTTTTGGCGGTTAGTAAACTGACTGCTTTCTGGCGGTTAATCTTACCAGTGGCTTTACAACGACATAAACGGCTGGTAAATTCTGGCGATCATAGCGTTGGTGACCGTCGGTTAATCACCAGCGGCTTACTGGCCATTTAAAACGCCAGTTTTATTGGCGGCCTAGCCATAAGCGCTTGCACTTATGAGGAATTTTAGAAATCTAGATTAAAAGAAACCCTATTTGAACAAGAGGAACACGACTGGAGTTTTGTATGTGTGGAATTGAAGAAATTTGATTATGAGGCTTCACTCTCATTTTAACAATGACAGACTGATCGAGGAAGTGACAAGATTTCTGAGAGAAGACGCGAAGTTGCTTTTGTAGAGGATTCATCAGGATTTCTCAGAGTTTCAGCAGGATTCGAGTTAGTTCGAAGGGATGTGTGGTTAGCTGATTTTTTTATTTTGATTTGAATAATAATAATAATAATAATACATTATTTATTTATCATTAAACAATAGACATCCAAATGTATGTTTTGAATTAATTTGCACACATGTTCTTAAAATTTGTGTATCATCGCCTTGAAGCTCTCGCTCATTTGTGCACATTATTTTCATTATGCAAAATTATAGCCTATTTGGGTATTAATGATGTTTTGAATGAACGTTGAAGTCCTTTTTGTGATAGGACATCATTTAGGTGGTATTGTGCTTCAATTTTGGGTGTCAATAACTGATTTTTATCATTTTCATCTGATTTGTCTGCGAGGTGATCCCTTTTGGGTGAATTCAATGCTCTGATTATTACAACACATTATGTTTAACAAATAGATGTCGTTTAACCTTTCAAGTGACACGCCACACCAACTTGCATCACTTAATTCATCTAATTTCTCTTTTTTTCGCACATTTCTTTGATGGAAGGTCAACATATTCTAATAAGAATAATCTTTTATGTATATATGGAGGATTTCTAAGAAAATATATTATTATGTCTTAAATAATTTTATTCTCACTACATATAGAAAAAAAAGTTGAAGTACACGACTATGTATTAAGTACAAAGAGAGTACATAATTATGTATTTGCATTACTTGGACTAATGATTCATATGTTGTCCTCATATAATAATTTCTCTTGATTGTGTATGAGTAATGAGGTTGAGAAACGACACATGAAAAGGCCCTAGCCGAAGGCATTTGCAGTGCGGCAAGGTCACTTGTATATGTGGATGCTATGTTGGCTACTCTCTGATACTATACTGGCTTAGTAATAATAAAAGATGAATTTGTATTTATACTTGCCCAGAAAATTTTGACTTTTTTAGAGCAATTGAGGAGAGAGCACTAGTAGCTTCCAGCTTGAGTAGAGTCACTTATTGGGTGAATTATTACGTCCTCTCACCGGACGTTCGGACACCCAATCCAGACATGCCACATCACCCGAATACACTGGGTCCCGATATATTTTGGTGATGTGGCGCGTCTGGATTGGTGTCCGGATGAATCCGGACACCGGACGTAATAATTTGCTCAGTTATTGAAGGGTTCCCTAGGGTGTAAGGGGTCCGTTAATGGTGGAAAGGGAGGGGGTTATACAGTTTAGATATATATATATATATATATATATATATATATATGCTACTTTGTTTTTTAATTTCACTATAGTTTTTGACGAAATGCTAATCGGCACAAATTATATTAATTTTTTAATAGTTTTTCCACCTAAAAAATGATTGAGAATTTGCTGCTGGACGGTGGCATATTTGGCAGCAACATTTCCACTAGTAGTTTCAATGACGTCTCGGCGACTGGTGGTCAATTCTACATCAAATGCCCAAATTATAACTTTCCTATAGTGAAAGAATAAACATGAAATCTTTACAATATCAAAATTAAATCATTATAGGTAGTACCAAATACAAATCAAATTGTTATTACAAGTATGTCGATATTGTTGATGCCTTTTACATTGTATCCTAGTGCTTGCATCATTCCTCAGTCTATGCCACTAAGTTCTCAAATGCTTTGCTATTTCAAGCTTTCATCTCCCCCATATCATCATGCTTTCATGCAATAAGATTTGGAGAAGCATCTTAGGGTTCGTTTGGGACGGCTTTTTTACTGCTTTCTAAAATGGAGTTTTAGTACAAAATTTTTTATTTTTGGAAAGAAGCGAAGCCTTAAACACCCACAAAAGATCACCTACGTACATTCGCCTCCACAACCTTACAACATAATCCTTTTGCATTCTTTTGTTCATATGGCACCTTCATTTTTGGAGATTTACTAATTCAACTACTTGAAGAAGAATTTATAACATTAATTTATAATAATTTCATTCACAGATGTCCGGTAATTTCCATTCCTTAGGTAATATATTGTCAAATGCCACATTTACAATTATGCCCTCTAATTTTGTTTCATCATCATATTTAAGTCGTGTCACCTCTACTTCTTAAGGATGATGACTCCAATCATTTTCAATAGCATTCACAACTTTCCTGTGGCACATCATCATTTTATTAGAGTTTTATCATCTCTACTTTGATAAGGAGAGCTATTCACATCGCACATAGTTAGCACCATACTTTTTGCTTCAACTTTCTTTACCTCCTTTCGATATACTTCCTTCGCAAGGAGAAGATTCGTTACGCTTGGCCTCATTCTTTCATCAACATCGACGATACATGATGACAATAGATAGTTTATATATTCATTGTATAAAAATATTCTCTAAATTCCTTAGAGAGATATCATTTGTACCTTAAACTTATGGCTCATGACTATTACTTCAATAGGGAAAAGCAACATTTTTTTTTCTTTTTTTCTGTTTTTTTTTTCAGAAATAATTATGTGTTCCAAATGCACTCGATTTTTCTCCTATTTAGAGTGTGATCTCATTTTTAGTAATGGAGTTCAAAAAAAAAAATTCAACCAACTCAACCTCTCATATTAAAAATATATATTCACTACATGAAAATCAATTATTACTAGCATCATTTTTTTGGTGGAAAATGCTCGTTTTCCGGAGGTTTTGTAAATTTCTGGTTGCATTCCGACGACAATTTTTTCATCGGTAAAACAATCGTAGAAAAAATATTTCCGGCGGTGGCCGGCCGAAAATATCTAGAATTTAAATTAAAAAAAAAACCTAACTGGCTACTCAGCCACCCCCGCCCTGCCCGGCTGCCCATCAGGAGGACTGCCCGAGCTACCCGCCCAGCCCAAGCTAAGTTGCCCGTTGCCCGTTGCCCGTTGGATCTCCCGCTCGGCCCGCCCGAGCTCCTGCCCTGTCCGCTTCCCACCAGGAGGTATGCCCGCCCAAGCTCCCGCCCTGCCCGCCAGGAGGCCTACCCTCGCTGCCTACCTGTGCGCCCCGCCCGGGATTTGAATTGAGTCCACTATATTTTGCTAAGTCCCAACCATATTGCTAAAATGAAAAATGTGTTAGAATTTTTATTATCATTTATTAAAACTATATTATACGAAAATTATAATTAAAAATTAATAAAATTTTTATTAAAGTTAATAATTAATTAAATATGTTATTATATTAATAATTAATTAGACTAAATTACAAAATTAATAATTAATTAAAATAAATTAATAAATAATTAAAATAAACTAAAATTATTAATTAATAAAATTTATCATGAAAATATGGATTTTCAAAAATACTATGAAAAACCATCGGAAATCCGCCGCAAAATAGCTGGAAATTCTTCTGAAAAATTAAACCGTAAGAAAATAGTCTGCCGGCAAGCCACCGGTAATTAACGATTTTCCTGTAGTGATTTTATTCATCACTTAATCATGTAACAATTTTAATAACTAATTAAACAACGTAATAAATTTAAGATTCTGTCGTCTTCCCTAGGAGACTATGGCTTCATTTTGTATGACTTTCTTACTTCTTCTTAAAACAACATTAATACAAAAAATAGATTTCTTGTACTAGAAAGCTCCTTTATAAAGTAGTAAGAAAGCTATCTCAAACGAAGCTTAAATGATGGTTTAGTTGATACGAATGGAAACTAAATAAATTACTGAAGTAGGTAACATTGAATTGTATGAAAAAAAGATAAAATTTTTAAAAATGAAATGCTTTTTCTGAGATATACAAATATATTAAACTTGGTTCAAAGTATCCTAACCTAATTTTTTTTATATATGAAGCATATAGCAATCTTATCTGAGCATGTTTAGATTGTGTAAAACCTCAGAGCTGAATATTAATAAAAGTGTTTTTAATGTGAAAGCCGTTGGAGAAACCCCAATGCTTCTATTCAAATGAAATTTGAGCTCTGAAACGTCACTAGTTCAAATAACTTGAAATTGAACCAAAAAATAAAAATATGTTAAATTAATCAAGATTAAAAATATAATGTTGGAGCTAGCAAGATGAGATGAGAATTTAACAAGTTTGATGAACTTTTCATGAATAGAAATAAATAAACACATTATATTTACTATTTTCCACACCAACTCTAATTAGCTTTAGTAACAGCAGTAAAAATTCATGTTCAAATTATCTTATTATTTACTATAATTTCATATATGATAAATACCATTAGTATTTCATGTAAGTGTTGTGATTTGCTAAAAGAGAATTAACAAGGGAAGTCTATAAGTGCTTCATAAAATGGTGAACGAATTATCATTGAGGCAGGTAGGCAAACTACAATAGAGTTCTCATTATGAATCACTAGTTAGATTGATCATATTCTCCTTAATAATTGATGTAAAAAAAATTATTTTGGATGATAGCATAAGCTTCAAATAGAAAGGTGAGGCATTCGCATTATTAAAATTATTGCAATCTTTTGAATTTTTGTTTGTTGCATTTGATGAAAATATATCAGGAATCTCTGTTGAACTTTCATAAGTTGTACGAAGAAAAGAGCAAGATATTATGAATATTATGTCTTTTATTCAAATATATAAAACGAGATAATATGATATGAGAGATAACAAGTAAGAAGATTTCATTAATAAAATAATTTCATTTTGTGATAAAAAAATAATTACTTTAAATGTAAATGAAAAATGAGTTGGTCATGGGCCCCCTTGATTTAATGTTCAACAGATAATAAATTTATATCATTTTTGAGTTGATATATTCTATACAATAATTATTATATAATTTTAAGAATTTAATAATCATTTTACAAAAGCAAATATTAAATTACTTTTGTGTGTTACTTGTTTGAATACATATAATTTATTTTATACATTAAAAAGACAAGTAAATTAAAACGATACATATATCCATTTGATTTTCTCCCCTAGAATTGATGATTCATGATAATCAATTGAAAACTTATATGCAATCTAATGCACAATTTTTTTTATTAAAAGATATTGAGAGCCTTGCTAAGAAAAAAGATTAAAAGCAAGAAGGATACTTTATTCCCCTTATTTTTAGGCTATTAAAACTAGCTTTATTACCTGTTACAATAGGAGTTTGAAGAGCATTTTTTGCAATAACTATTATAAAAAATCAATTACATGATAAAATTAGCGATCAATAAATGAATTATACTTTAGTCATTTATATTGAGAAATAAATAAAGAATTCTATTGATAATTAAATTATTATTCAAACTCTTCAAGAAATAAAGAACAACTGATATAAATTATAAGTGTTTTTTATCTTATATGTAATATGTTATCTTTTTAAAATAATAACTTCAAAAAATATTTAAAACTATCCATGCTAGTGTAGACATCAATTGAAAACACATGATAACAAACTTGCACCAAAACTTCTAGAATATTACATAGAATTCAACTTTGTAGAGTAGAGCACATTGTCAAAGAGGCCTAAGGGAGTTAATGTAGAAAATCAAGCCAATTATAAATGCTCAATTGCAAGATTATGATTAAGAGATGAAGATGGTATTAATTGTTAGGATATCAACATCAAGATAGCATGAAATAAAGTGCTTGATTTAGAATTCAAATAATTTCCAATTATAATTCAAGTTTGAATTTTAAAATTGTAAAATTTTCAACCTTCAATTCATTATTTCCATATGAAAGACCTTTGAGTTGTTTTTCCTTTACTCTAACTAGCTTCAGATTTATGAGGCAACACCTATGGCTAACTATAACATGTACCCACTCAAATTTCAAATCCATTGATTGAAGGAGGATGATAAGCATAGTTTAAATCCCATCATCTTCGTTCTTCTTCTCTAGCCCTCCTAAATTATCATCCATAATTTCTCCAAAAATATTATCCAATCACATTTCAAAGAACCCACAACCATAAGAAAGTTTAAACAACAACTAGAAGCTATCAGCCCTTTATCACATCCTAAATTAGTTGAACTTCACCACTGACTTTAGAACTAATCTCCACACACCCACCAAACATTACCAAACCACTTCAAAATACTCCATTAGCCTTCCCAAAAATTCAAACAATTACATTAAAAGAAATTTACTATAGCAATTTGAAGCCTTGGATCATCATATTGCCAAAGCTAATATTAAAAGATACAAGCATAAAATTTATTATCTATGTATATAACAAAGGGATTACATATAAGTTCTTTTTCATAAGAGAGAAAAGTATGTTTGTTTGTAATGGAATGTATACCTTATATTTGTGATCACCATCAGAAGCCATGTATGTGGTCCTCCTACCAGCCCACCCTGAAGAAGATACCCATTTTAAATTGACTAAAAAATTTCCATCATCTTCAATTTTTTTAAATTTATTAAATTGATGTTTTCTATGAGCACAAACCTTTTTTCATTTTACAATATTAGTAAATTTTGAGTTTGCTGAAACATGACGGATGGATTATAAAATATTTGCAAATATAAAAAACTTATCCATAACCAATTGAAACAATGAGCTTATAGGGAATGGAGAGATTACCTTCATGTGTAAATGTATCCTAAATGCTATGAGATTTTCCATCCTTTGCCCACGCACCCTCATACTACAAAAATGTGAAATGCGTTACAGAAAAAATCTAAAAGTTAAAAATATTTAAATGTGAACAAAAGTACATGCTAAAAATCATAGTTGTAGATGCTTCTATCAATGGCATATCAAAGATACATTGTTGAGTGCACTTACGAGTAAGAGTCTCATGTATGATCACAAATCAAATATAATTGACGAGAGCTTGAACGACTTAGAAGAATATTAAAATTTTTATTTAAAAACATACATTCATTATATTGTAATTTTGCCTATTACTTATTACTAATTATTGGTTTATTTTAGTCCTTTTTTATGGCGTTTTTAGTGTGAAAGAGTTTGTTGGAGTTTTCACTTCATGAAATAAATACTTTTAAGGAAGACACTTGCTCGATGACTGATTAAATCTTAATTAGAGCATGATTATTTTTATTCTAGCTTTAATAACATTTAACCATGAAAAGGGTAAAGTTAACCACTAAGGACCTTCCACATGTTTAAGCAATATTCATGCAAGCCCTAAATCCCAATAGTCAATTATAGTGACAATTAGGGGGCTAAAAAGACTTGACAGGGATGCCATTAGGATAGCGCCATGCTCAAAAGAGTGAATGGTAGTCACTAGTCGAGAGTATGGTATTATGTGAGGAATCTAATTGTTTTGATCAATATAGTTTTTTTATTGTCTTGAACCTCAAATCTTTTTGTGTACACTGGGGTTGCAGGGGGGTTTACCCCTTGTTGGTTCTGGTGCTTCGTACATGAATATTTTTTCCATACAAAGCCCCGATGTTGTGTCTGAGTGCCCTAATGTTGTGTTCCCGAGCTTCCTAGTGTTGAATGATAGAGAGCACTACATTAGTATAGATACATCACTATAGTGTTGCAAGATAAAGGCTTCAACACTGCGGCATCCCAAACAGGTGCCATAGAGCTGCAAGATGGACTGGACAGTTTTCTTTCTCTTTTATCTAAAGGGACGCATCCCATGGGGGTATTTTACTTGCTTTTTTTTTTTGTATTTTAAGTGTGTAGATATTAAGAATTGTGCTTGTGATAAGAAAAGCAAGGAGAGCGTGAGAGAGAAGAGAGATCTATACTTATTTCTCCCAATTTTTATAGTGGATTTCTTGGTTTGGTGTAGCTCAGTGATTTTTTTACTATTTTGGGTTCTTCCATGTTAAGTCCTAGTGTCCTTTACTTTTCCAGCTCTTTTACTCTCTTGTTTGTTTTTCCATTATGGTGTTTACTCCTCATCTCCCGAACATTTGGAAGATAACATATGATCCTCCTAATATTTGCACTTACAAATATTGAGATGAGATTAAAACGAAGGTCAAGACCAAGAAAATGTGTTTGAGAGCTGCCATGGAAGACCCCAAGAATGATTGACTAGGTTAACTTGCTAAAGAAGCTAACTCGTTGAAAGAACCAAGGAAGCTTTCTTCTCTACTTCTTTGCACCAACACCTACAACACCTAAAGTGGGAAGCCTAACTAAGCATTAGATGATGTGCATTTCATGTGTGAAGTTATGTTGAATAGAGGTCAGAAAGTGGCCCAATGGACGAAGGGAGACCCAACAGTGGCAGCCAGACGAAAGGCACCAAAGATAGTTAGGTAGATGTTCGAAAGCGGCTCAATGGACATTTGGCGACGATCTGCTAGTGAAAGTTTAGTGGCGGCAGCTAGGTGGTAAGGTTTTGCTAGAGGTGGTTCCTGGGTAGAGCTCAGTGATTCAAGCCTTAAAGTTTTCTTGATCTCTAGCGTAAGGTCCAAGCCCCCTCCAATAGTTTCCACCATGTTTAGAGTAGATATCTATTCATAAACTTTTAGAGTGACATGCTTTAAAAATATGGAGAAGATCTTGAACAATTCTAGAATAATCCATCAAATGGACCATATTAACTCTCTTAATGATAGAAAAATTATTTCTCATTTAAGTGCTTTAAAATATCAAAATTAAACAATCTTGGGCTCGTTGGATTTTGCTCATCGAGCTGCTCGATTGGATTAGAAGCATGCCATATTTTAATATATTTTAGTCATCCAATTAATGCTCTAAAGCTTCCAACTATGCTTTAAAACACTGATTTGAGTTTATTTAGGTTTGAATTAAGCAGAGTTTAGGTCATTGGGTCCACTTAATCGAGACATTGAGTTTGATTATATGTTTGCTGAAAAAAAAAAGTTGAGATGGTCCCAAATTTAATCTTGAAAGATACAAATTAAAAAATGCATTAAGATTTATTCCCGATGAAGCTAAATTTTGGGGACGTATCAATTATCAAAACATAAAATTAATTATTTAATTATTTATGTAAGTGTTATTTGAACAAGTATTTAATTACCAATTAAACAAAAAATTGTGTAATTAATTATTTAATTATTATTTAAGCTAATTAATTATTACTTGCATAACTAATTATTTATTTATAAAATTATTTAAAATTTAATTTAATTATTTATAAAATTATTTAAATTTTAATTTAATTAGTTATTAATAACTAGTTACACTATACTGCGTGTCTCTGTTATATTTAAATGTCATATGTTTTTTGTCTTCTCCACTTCATTATTGTTCGACTTTGCTTGCTTCGCAGGGGTCTTTGTCATTTGACTTTGCTTGCTTCACGTGACAGAGTTTTGAATGAATCACATTCTTCGCCTCCTCTGATGACATTCCCTTCCTATAGGATCGTTGCTTTCGGCTTTGAGTTTATCGCGGGAAATATAGTTTTGAAAGTGAATTCCACACAGCTTTTGAAGAAGGTGACACCCTACTGTAGCAAATAATTTTGCTCTGCTAGGGTTTTGCATTCCTTTGCGATTCTCTGGCGGCCGCTGCCTCCTTCCCGCCTGGGAGGACTTCCCCGGTGATGTCCTCCTCTTTCATTCCCATCCACAACCCCTCCTCTTCCTCTTCTACTCTTCCTCTAGATGATTGGAAGAGTCTTTTCGCTTCACAACCGCTCGTCTCGAACGAGTTTACCTCCTCGATCACCCATCACCCCACTGAAAATGCTACTGCACATTTCACTACTGCTCAGTTCCATGCTGGCTCGCCGGAATGGGCCCTTTCCCTGGTCGGCTACTCGATCGGCAGGCGTCCGTACTACGAGGCGCTGCTCACCACAATCAAAAAGTCGTGGAACTTAAAAGGCTCTCTGTCTCTGCTAACCCTAGACGAAGGATTCTTCCTCCTAAAGTTCAACAACCGTGAAGACTACGACATGGCCTGGTCTGGAGGACCATGGTTCTTTTTCGGAAAACCATTCATCCTTCAGAAGTGGACTCCGGAATTTGTCCCTGTTCGTGAGGAGTTCCCCTCGATTCCGTTGTGGATCAAGATAAAAAATTTTCCGCTTTCTTGTTGGACACCGGAGGGTATCTCCAAGATAGCGAGCTGTGTTGGTATTCCCCTAGCCGTGGACGCCCTCACGGCGGCAAAAACGAGACTCACCTTCGCTAGGGTTTGTGTTCAGGTGAGTAGCTCTTCTCCTTTACCGGATGAGATCTTCTATACCGTTGATGATAAAACCTTTCCTTTAACTGTGTTATACGACTAGAAGCCTTCCCATTGCTCTTTTTGCAGCTCCATCATGCATGCCCCTAATGCATGTCCCAAAAATCCTAATCCTCAGTCTTCTGACCCATCTCAAAACCGTGGTAGAAGCACTAGCAGGAAACCCAGGAAACTGCCACCGAAACTGAATATCCCTAAACCTTCACCTCCTAATTCTTTCCAAATTCTGCTCCAACCGCCTCCCCTTTCAGCAGTCATCCCTCCCCCCTCGGCTGTTGATATTGGCCCACAAATTCCCAATCTTAACTCCCCTTCTGAGGACTTTGTCCCACCCTCACCTACCACCATAATTGACCCCTCCCTCATTTCACGCTCTTCTCCACCTGTCCCTAATAAAAATAAATTTGATGCTCTCTGTATTCAGGAGCCTCCACCTGATCAACCGCCGACCCAGACTTCCTCTCAGCCTTCCTCGTCCTCTCCCCATTCAGACCAAGTAAACAAACCCCCAGACTTAACTGGCAAGACCTCTACCTCCAGCAACAGTAACTCTAATCAGCAAAATATGCCGAATTACACCACTGCCAAAGAAACAAGAGCCAAAGCGGCCAAAAAGGCCACAACTCCCACCACCAAGTCCCAATGACCAGGCTCCCTCTCTTGGCGTCCTGGAATACCCGTGGGTTTAATAGCCCAGAAAAAGTTTTTGGTTGCAAAAATCTTGTTAAAAGCTTTAACCTCGACCTTCTTTTCCTTCTGGAGACCAGAATCACTTCCCCCTCCCACCTTAACCCCTGGTTTAAAGCCACACATTTTGTTTTTCCCAACGAAGGTTCTTACGATAACTTTGCTTTATCGTCTCCTGGTCGTATCTGGATAAAGTGGAACTCCTCTAATGTTACTTTCAAGCCTATATTTACTTCCAGTCAGCTTATTCATGAGTCTGTTTTTTTGGGCCCTTTGGAAGTTTACTGTGTTTCTGTTGTTTATGCATCGAATTCTATGGATGAACGGCTTACTCTCTGGAAAGATCTGGCTGATGTTGCGGATGGTATTTCTAGCCCCTGGATCATTCTAGGAGATTTCAATTGCTGCAGATATTCTTATGAGAAAGCTCGTGGTTCCTTTCTTGCTCACAGCAAAGTGACTGATTTTAATAATCTGATATTTAATATTGTTGTTCATGATCTTTCCTCTATAGGGCATTACTTTACTTGGTTTAACTAAAGATCAGATAACCCTATCCATATTAAACTTGATAGGATGCTGGTTAATGATAGATGGCTTGACACTTATCCTACCTCTTTTTATATTGTGGATAGCCCTCAGATCTCGGATCATTCTCCCCTCATCTTGCAAATTGATCAACATAAACAACAGAAGCATCGGTTCCTTTTCAAAAATTACTGGCTTTCTAATCCTGATTTTTGGGATTCCCTTATTCAAGTCTTCTCTCAAAGGCATCACAGCAGTCCCATTTATGCTTTTTTTCAAAAGCTCAAAACCCTCAAGATCAAGATTAAGACCAAGCATTGGGTCTCCTCCAACCCTCTCCAGAAAGAATTAGCTGACCTTAATTTTGCACAAAACTCCTTTTTGTGCCAAATTCAGGCCTCCCCCTCTGATCTGGATCTCAATCAGGCATTAAAAGAGATCAACCATCAACTTGCTGTTAAAAATTTGGACTGGTCATCTTGGATTATTCAACGTGCGAAGGCAAAATGGCTGACTAGTGGTGAGGATGACCTGAAATTTTTGTACTTCAGGATTAATGTTAGGCAAAATACTAATCAGATCAAATCTATCATTACTGGTGAGGGGACCTACTCTATCCCTGCGGATATTAACAAGGCTATTGTTAAGCATTTTCAAAAACTTTTTAACTCTACTCTGCCGCAGAGTTCCTTCAGCCAGCCTGCTCCCATTCACCTTAAACTTCCTCCCAGCATCATTCCCCTTTTGGTGTCTCCTGTCACTGTTGAGGAAATTAAGAATGTTGTCTTCTCTTCTCCCAATTGCTCGGCTCCTGGACCCGATGGATATACGTTTGAATTCTAAAAATCTACTTGGAACACCATTGGTAATCAACTTTGTGAGGCTGTTCTGTCTTTCTTTTCTACTGGCTCCATGCCTAAGCAAGCTAAAGCCACAGTTATTGCCCTTATACCTAAAAGACCACACGCCCAGGAAATTTCTGATTACAGACCTATATCCTTATGCAATACTTTCTATAAGATCATTGCCAAGATCCTTGCTAATAGATTAAAAGATGCAATGCCTTTCATCATACATCCTAGTCAGTCTGGATTTATCAAGGATAGAATTATCTCTGACAACATTCTCTTAGCGGCTGATCTTCTCAAAGAATTCAACTACAATCCTAAGCATCAGTTTTTCTGCGCAAAATTTGATATCCATAAGGCTTTTGACACTATTTCTAGGAAATTCCTGATTGACCGCCTCCTTACCAAAGGTTTTCCTGAAACTTTTGTAACTTGGATCCATGGCTGTATCTCCGACGTTTACTTTTCTGTTTCCATTAATGGGGGGCTTGAAGGGTATTTCCCTTCCTCTTCTGGCCTTAGGCAAGGGTGCCCTTTATCACCCTATTTATTCTGTATTGCCATGGATAGCCTTTCCTCTTATTTTGAAGATGCTTGCTTAAATAACAGCTTTTTGGGTTTGAAGGCTGGCAATACAACCTTCTCCCATCTTCTCTATGCTGATGATCTTTTGGTGTTTGCTCGTGCCACGCTGGATAATGCTCATCACTTAAACCACATCTTACAAAGCTTTGCCATCCTCTCGGGTCTCCAGGTGAACAGCAACAAAAGCAAAATTCTTTTCTCTAAGAATTGTAATACCGATCAGGCTATTAGCAACATTTTGAATACTCCAATTTCTACTGTCCCAATCAAATACTTGGGCATCCCTATCTTTTTTAGAAAACTGAAAATTTGTGACTTTCAACCTCTTATGCATAAGATTATGGTCTCTCTGGATGGTTGGAAAGCCAGATCTCTTTCTATGGCCGGTAGACTGCAGTACCTTAATCACACTATTAACAATATCCTGCTTTACTGGATTCGTGGAACCTTGATCCCTAAAACCTGTGTTAAGAAGATCAAAAGTCTTTGTTCCAAATTCTTGTTTTATGGGGACATTCATAAACGCAAACTTCATTTGATTTCATGGAAAGATACTTGCAAACCTAAGGTTTATGGTGGGCTTGGGATTCCATCTATTGAATCTCTCTATTATGCCTGTGGCTGCACTATTGTTTGGAGATTTTACAGCTCCAAAAGTTATCTTTTCTCTTGGTGGAAAGAGAAATATGGCTCATTTTGGAATACTCACAACTCTAAATGCTCTTTATATTGGAAAAGTATTTGTGATGTTGCTAAGAGTCTTTTAACTCTTTAAACTTCAAAATTATCATTGGAAGCAATTTATCCTTCTTTTGGGACCCGTGGTGCTTCGGCCAATCTGTGGCAGATCGTCTTATGCAAGTTAATCTTGAATCTATGATTACTTCTACCAATCTGACTGTTAATAGCTTTATTTCTAACGGGTCTTGGAATTTACCGGCTGCTTTGCCCAAGCATATTTCAGATTTAATACACTTGATTCCCATTTCTTATGAGCTGATTGACTGCTGCTGGCTTAATCCTGCTAAGCCCTCTTTTAACACTTTTTACAAAGAATTCTTTGTGGATAATGAGGAGGTAAACTGGTATAAGTTTGTGTGGCCTAAACACTTCACTTTGCGGTTTTCTATTTACTCCTGGGTTGCTTTTAATGATGGGCTTAAGACTGCTAATGCTCTGTCCATTAGGGGTATTTCTGTGTGCCCTCTGTGTGTATTTTGTAAGTCCGAATTTGAAACCCAGAATCACCTGCTGTTTGAATGTGATTTCTCTTTCAAAATTCTTTTGGGTTTCATTCCGAGAATGCACTCCATGCTCCTCAGGCCAAATCTTTGGCAGGTTTTCAATGATATCGATGATAAGGAATTGGATAGTAATAGAAAGAATCTGTTGTTTATTACTATCTCTACTATTGTTTATTTCATTTGGAAAGCTCGAAATGATAGAGTATTCGGCAACAACATTGATGACATCTCTACCACCATTTCTAAAATTAAGAAGGTTGTATATCACAAGACTTTCAGGAAAAAATGCTTCCAGGATTTGCTCACTTAATCTTTGCCTTTTTGCTGTGGAAGGTTTGGTGCCCCTTGGACGGCTTCTACCTGCTACCAGGGACTGGATGGAGTTTTTGAAGGACAATGATGATGGCAATCTTTCATTTCCCCTTGGATGGCCTACGACTGCTCCTCTTCCGTCGGCAACCAGGGGATCCCTCTACCCTTTTGGGTATTTTTGGCTAGCTGGGCGTTCATATTGCTGATTGCTTACTGAGTCCTTAAATTTTTATCTGAATTTCCTTTTTACTTGTATTTTTACAGCAGTTTCTTTCTTCTGCAGCATTTGCTGATAGGGTTTTGTCCGGTGCTTAATATTTTTTTATGTTAAGCATTTGGAATTTATTTCTGTAACCTTGGTTTTTTATCAATGAATGGGCTTCTGCCCCAAATATTCCCAAAAAAAAAAAAGAGTCGAAAGAAGCTTCTTGGCTCCTTTTTACGCCGTTGCTCTTGTCAGAAGTCAGGAAGGGAGCTCACTGCGCAGGTAAGCATCTTTCTCTCCCTTCACATGCTTCATCTCCCAAGTCTTGTAAATTCGCTTAACCCCAAGATTCAGTAAATCTGGGACTTTTAATGGATGGATCTATGCATGGCGAGGTTTATTCCTACTGTCACATTATGAAGGATTATCAATGTTCTATTCAAAGGATTAGAGGCCATTAAGTTTTCCTAACCATTAAAATATAGCCAGAAAAAGGAAATAAAGGGAACCTGAAAAGCAGATGTTCCTGCTCCGAAAATGAAATCTGCAAGAAAGTCATCTTTGGTGAACTTGGAAAGGAACACCCGTAATACGCACTAGGCACTATTGAGGTGAATAAAAATTAAAAATAAAAAACAAATACTGTAAAATATAATACTACTTGTATTTAATTACATGAATAAATAAATTTGTAGTAAAAATATTTATAATAATAATCATTTTAAAAATTAGAATTATTCATATAAAATTAAATTTAATAAAAATTAATTTTTTTATAAATTTCTAAGAAAATAAATATCTTTTAATTCAGTTAAATAGTATTATAATAATAATCAAATCACAATTTAATAGAATAATTTTATTTCACGTGTATAAAATACACATTGTAATAATTTGAAAAAAAAAATCATTTTAACACTAGAAATGTGGGATTTTCATAGCATTTATTAGCAACAAATTAATTTTCATTGGCATAGTCCTTATTATGTAGCAATCTTAAATAACTTCTTTATGTTAGTAAAGCGAAATAAGCTCTTCCCTAGCTCATTCAATAGCTACCATTCCTGACCTCTCGATCTCATATCTGTGTGCGACCCACCTTCTCCCCAGTTGCCTCATCCCCTTTCATCGACGACGCTGATACCAATGTTGCTGCTTCCATTCTAACAAAAACTTCACTGCCGTTCTGTCGTTCGCACCTTAATCCGCTATTGCTTTCTTCGTCTCCTTCTTGAATCATACTTCAAACCAAGGAAACATTGGATAAGAATTATATTAGGTTTTTATTTTGTATGATGATCGTCTTGTTGTTTTACTTTTTCTCAGTCATTTGATTTAGGTCTTGCCTAATTCCTAACGAAAAGGAGAGGGGGAAGTTATTGCATGATTAGTTTAGGTCTAAAATTGGAATGAGAGGATATTATTGTTGTTATTAGACCGATTGTTTAGATTTGTAAGTGTTAAACCCGCTGCAACGTAGCATATTTGTAGCAGTTTAAACCGCTACTAAAATAAATACTGTGAAAAACTAGATCTAATACAAAGGTTTATATAGCGTTGTGGAAGCAGTTTGCAGTGATAACAAATATATACAATGGATGTGCAGTGATTTATAAATCACAGCTAAGAATATAGTAGGTGGTTTTAACCCTGTTGTAAAATAATATTAAAATTTTGATATTAAATTTATCAATTCAAATAATGAGATATAATGAGATAAATATTCTTAATTAAAACTTTATCATCCTTAATTTTTAATAGGTAATTTATGAGTCAAAACTCTTATTTTATTACCAATTAAAAAAAATTTATATAAGCTAACTTTCTTCAATTAAAAAGTATATAATTCCTTCGCTGCAATAAGAAATAGATTAATAGTTGCTTAAAATTAGATAGTGAAAAACATGCATTTGGTTTACAAAAGCAAATTCTATTTCAAAACAGTTATAAACTTGTCGGAAAAATAATAATTTATTTTATGTTCCCATATGAGAAAAGTATTAATTTTTTTTCTTTAACCATATTACTAAGTCATATAAAATTAAACGAGAATGATTAATAATTATTCATTAAATTTAGCAGAGCTTATTTTAAAATAAGAAAATATTATATTTTCCTTCAAAGAAAGAATTATCTCCTTGATATTGTTGATTAATTGAATTACAATAATATAAAAGGAGAAATGGATGATTTTGCTTATAAGTGAATCTAATTTGTTGAAGAAAAATAAATGTTAATTAATTTGATTAAAACTATTTAAACTACTTTGGAATGATGCGAGAAGATGTATATCAGAATAACATAGCTATGAGATGTTTATGCAAAACATAATATAAATTATGATCAACATGAGAACAAACAAGGAGTCAATTAAGCGAATTTTTATACCATTTTATATAATCACCTTTAGGTTCTCACATCTTTCTTGTGTGTATGCTCATTGATGTAATATTTGCAAGCTATTTTTCTTTGTTGATGGGGGACTAAATTATAAGTTTGTATGTACAAATAAATATTCAAAAAATTATTGAATGCAAGCTTTGTACGAAGATCTAGCACATAGACCGATTAAAGAACATGGATGTAGCATTCTTAAGAGACACCAAGATCTTCATATTGAAAAACCTGAAAAGGGAAAAAAGATGTGATCGAGGGATCGTAATCAATGGGCGATGGTGGTTGGAAGGACCGTAGTCAAAGGTCGATAGTGGTCGGAGGAACCATAGTCAACTAGTGATGTTGGTCGTAGGGATCATAGTCTGTGGGAGACGATGGTCAGAGGGACTGTAGTCCATGGGTGATGGTGATAAGAAGGACCGTAGTCAACGGATGATGGTGGTTGGAAGGATCATAGTCGACAAGCGATGGTGGTCGGAAGGATTGTAGACATAGGGCGACGATGGTCAAAGGGACCATAGTCGATGGGTAATGGTGTTCGAAAAGATTGTAAGCTACGAGCAATGGTGGTCGGAAGGACCGTAGTCATCAGGTGAAATGGTCAGAGGGACCGTAGTCGAGTGATAAAGGTCGGAAGGACCATAGTCAAGGGGTGATGGTGGTTGTAGGGATTGTAGTCTACGGGCAACGGTGGTCAAAAGGATTGTAGTCGGGAGACGATGATGTTTGGAAGAACTGTAGTTGGTGGGACACGGTGGTTAGAAGGAATATAGTTGATGGGAGACTATGGTCAGAAGGACCGTAGTTAGTGGGTGATAGTGGTTAAAAGGGTTATAGTCGAATTATATCAACTCATCCCTTCTCAAGGTTAGGGAGAACACAATATGCTAAAGAGATTTCCAAACTTCAGGAGATTGGTCCTCTTGATGTAGATTGAATAATAGATAATGTTCCATCTATGTCTACTGATGGTTGGAGATTCAGTATTTATGAACCATTGGGCAAATGTCTAGAAATATTTGGTTTTTGGGAAAAGATCCAACAACAATAAATAAATAGCCAAAAGTCCGACAACGATCGGTAGTCGGAGGCCGATGATGGACTTGTGGTGCAAGCTTAAGAAAGCAAGAGAGATCCTACATTTTTTATCTCCTCCTCTCCCCCCTTTGTGAAGAATGAGGGGTCTATTTATAGTTTTTGTTTGAGTGACAAGACTAGTAAATAGGTGGAAGATCAAGGGTATGTTGGGATTTTTTCAATGGATGACAGATATCGATGTTTTTTCTATCTTTTGGTTATTCACGTAAAAAAAATATGGTGTTACTTATAAGCTCTATATGTTCATGATAAATCTTTGGAAAAATATTAGATATTAAATACACTCTCCCAACCACTATAAATTTTCTAACATGTAATAATTTGACACTATTTATAGGAGCATTCCAAATATACTATAAATTATTTTTTAATGCTTGATAATCAATCCGGACAACACAATCTTGGTGGTGATGGCCACTCAGGCCACACTTTGGAGGATCATATATGAAAGATGGAAGAACTTCAAGTTGAACTCTTACAAATTTTAGAGAAGCATAAATAATAAAGAGACTGTTATACCATAATAGAGTTCTCTCAATACAGAATCAACCATAATTTTGGAACATTTGATTACATCATCATGGTGCAACTCCCCCTTTCCTTAAACCTCAATATTTTTTTCAAGCACTTTAATCCATCATTTGTGTGTTGCTCAACAAATATGTAACCCTCAACTAGCCATGAGGAGCTTAAATTGACCTCACCTTATTTAAGTCGCTCGTGATGTTATAAGAGAATAGTTGTGATACCTTATTCAGAAGGAATTCAATTTTATGGAAGAAAACTAATTTATATCTCATTGTTGCTCTCAAGAGTCTTCAATTATGACTAATGCAGCTCTCCAGCATCTTATTCGTTGAGGTTTAAATTGTATGCAATTTGTCCTTAATACAAGACTATTGACTCTTATAAGTATATTGAACACTATGAGGCCATCATTAGCCAATCTCTGAAAATTTTGATCCTACATTGGACTTTAAATGATTCAAATGACCAAATATTATTTAAGATCATCTCAAGCTCCTATGTACCTCATGTTGACCATATTGTGTTAAAATAACCTAAATGCCCAAGATGACCTACTTTTGTTTTCCTTAGGCCTAAACATTCAATAACCTGAACCTATTCTTCCAAGTTGTGCACATAGGTCCCTAAGACCATGGCCAAGAATTTTTTATGAATCCAAGTGAAGAGAGTTAACCCATCTTGACTCAAAGTATTAAAATCCAATTTAGCCCAATCTAGGCCATCATAAGGCTTCCTTATGATTCCTTGAACCTTCTAGAGCTTCTTTCAAGTTAATACTCTTACTTGAACTGAAAAGTTAGATTAAAGTAGGATCAAATCACCTAGTGAGTTTAACATGGAAGGACCTCTATAGCTATCCCTAAGCACTTAAAATGTTCCAGGACACTTATACAAACTGTATTTGACTCTGCCTAACTGCTTCGGCCAGCTCAATTTCTTTTAATAAGCCAACAAAAAATTTCATCCCATATAGATTATCATTTTACTAAAAGAATAGTAACCAACATTAATAAAAATAAAATTCTATATAGGTTCACAGGTCACAGATATGTTTATTGGTTTATAACGACTTACCAATAACATGCATTGTTGCTCTACAAATAATTAAAAGTTTTGAACAATAAAGCTTTTTCATTAATAGTATTTGCAATGTCTAATTTCAAAAGAAAAAAAAAAAAGATTCATCTCTACTGTGTATTGTCATTTTAGTTTTCATTCAATCATATGGAGAAGGCTCAACAATGATGCTCATACACATAAATAAAGATACTATGTTCTCCTATGTATAAGAGTTGTAAGGGATTTTTTGGCTTCAAATATAATGAGTTTATTGACTTATAAAGGAGAATTATAAGTAGTAAATGTATGTTATTAAGGATCAAACCACTTATAATTATTAATATTTATAATATAAGTAGTGAATGTATATTATTATAAATATTACAGTTTAGTTGAAATTATTGTTGGGCTTTAGTTTTCGTCACTTTATTTAAGCTGTGGGCGCTTACCTTGATCACACCTTCAAGCATAAAAAATGTGCTTTGAGATAACTACCATAAATACAAAAGAAATAATTACAATGTTTAACAATATTCTTGTGCTCTTTCTCCTATTTGTGAGAATATTTGTGGGTGTGTGAACTCCCTAATGCATTTCTAATTTCATCACAGTTCCTTCTACCTTCAATTTAGCATTTGAATTTCATATACAATGTTAGATTTATGAAATTAGGATATTATGGAGTAATTTTTTATGAAAGTACATATCTATTTTTCATTTATCTTTTTATATTTAACCTCTTGTTCAACATTGTTGTTGGCATTCATCTCCATATTGTTAATGGAATTTGCTTAAATTGTTAATAGTTCCATATGATGTGGTTAAGTATAAAATTATTAAATGATTGGTCTAGAGCCATAGACTTAATATTTTTTTACCAAAAATGGATTTGACTGCTAGTATATTTGACTAAACGCCTATCTCCCTTAGTTAATTTTTTAATAAGTAATATTAAGATAAATAGTTTGATTTGAATCAAGCATTTCACTTAGTTTTAGGTTCCCATTTGTTGTGGCAAACATTGACTATGGTCGAGTAATGTGAAAGATCAAACGACTCCTAAAAACCTTCAAGCGGTTTAGAGAATTATTGGTGCAGGATTTTTTCTAAGCTTCTTTAATATTTGAGGAAGGATGATGGTACATGTGGATTTTGGCATGCTCTCACATGCGTAGGATATAAAAAATATATATGAGATTTTTTGTTAAAATATTATTAATTATTGAAAAATGTATTTGTGTAAAAATTACAAGTGGTTAGCTCTCACCCATAAGCCTATGCTTAGGAGATTTAAATGGGGTAATAATAAGTGTATTTGAACCTAACTCTATCAACCTTTGATTCAATCCTCAAAAATTCATTATTCTTGAACTTTTCATTATATACTTAATATATTTTAATTTTTTTTCAAATGATTTATAATAATTTTAGGTTGGCACTAATAATTTAAACACAACTTTTAAATAGTTGTCTTAATGGTTGAAAATGAGACACATTTTTGTACAAATCATTATCATCAACTTTAACGTTATGAACTTTGCAACATAAGTAGTTGATTCTTCTTTTCAAATGAATGGGCAAGTCCAAGGGAAGATTTAATGGTCTTAATGCGTAGGCAAAGTAACCTCTTACTATTTATTGTTCTATGAAAATGCTCTATTTACAACACATTTTGCTATGGGTAATCAAACAACTAAATATAACCATAAATTATTCCATTTTCTTACATGGTAGGACATGATAACTATCAGCATAATGAAATTAGCATTGCTATGGATGCCTCACGAAGCACAAACGGGACTAACCCAACCTTGGCCCTGTACTCCTCATGTGGCCATGGTCGAAAAACCCGTGGTTAGCCCTCGTCAACCACCTCCAATACTCCAAGATCATCTCTGCCACCTTTTATGACCTGTCAAATTGGTGCTAAGAAAGGTCACTCGGCTACAAATTCCTGGCATAGAATGAATCTTCAGTATGTTCCTCAAACTTGTCACAACCTCAATAAAGCTCTTGCTGTTACATTCGAACAACCAGGCAATGATTGGTACTTGGACTCGGGGGCCTTGTCTAACATAACCAATTCGCTCAACAGGTTATCCATCTCCAATTCTTATCAAGGTACCGACTCTTTCACTATTAGGGACGGACAGTCGGTTCCCATCGCCCACACTGGCGAGGGCATCTTGCAAACACCGCCTTGTAAGCTATACCTATGAAAGCTTTTACACATTCCCAATATTCACTATAATGTTCTTTTGATCTCTTGATTAACTAAAGATAATAATATATACATTATTTTTGACCCATCTGGTTTTGCATTCAAGGATCTGAGAACTCATCAAGTTTTGCTACATGGCCCATGCCGTGAAGGTCTTTACCCTATCCAAGCTCCGTCCGGCAGATCTTCCACTTCTTCTCCCACCACCAACCACTCAACCTCTACAATTTGGCACAATCGGTTGGGTCATCCACACAGAACTATTATCAACACTATCACCAAGCAGAATCCAAAGCTTAAAATACTTATTTTTTCTTCTGCTTATTCTTCTTGCAATACGTCCAAATCTCACAAATTTGTGTTTGAGAAATCTATGAATATACAAAATAAACCTCATACACTCATTCATTCTGATGTTTGGGGTCCATCTCCCATTACTTCTGTGCAAGGTCATAGATATTATGTTATATTTGTCGATGATTTATCATGCTTTACATGGCTGTTTACCAGAACTAACAAATCCTAAGTTCCAAATATATTCATTACCTTTAAAATGTTAATTGAAAAACAACTTTCTTTTCAAATAAAATGTCTGCGAACAGACAGAGGAACTGAATACATAAATCAAACCCTTCATAATTTTCTTCAACAATATGGCATTCATCATCAGGTCTCTTGTCTATACACACCCAAATAAAATAGATTAGTTGAATGCAAGCATCATCATATTGCTGACACCACACGGACCCTTCTACAAACCGCCTCCATTCCCTACATTCACTGGCCAGAGGCAATTCTCATAGCTATGTACCTTATTAATTGAATGCTATTAAAGTCCACTAAAAATTCTTCCACTATTCTACTACTATACAAAAACCCTCCATCCTGGTCGCATCTTCATACATTCGGCTGTGAATGCTTTCCGCTGTCTCCTCCACATAGTCACCATAAATTTCAGCCCAAAACGAAGTCCTGTGTTTTCCTGGGCTATTTTGATACTTATAAGTGATATAAATGTCTCGACCCAACCACTAACCATATCCATCTCTCACGACATGTTACGTTTGATGAACATTCATTTCCTTTTTAGAAATATATTCAGTCATCATCCTCTACTTCTCTTAGTATCACTCCTTTCCTTCTTACTCCAACATCTGTTATCTCTATATCTCTTCACACTTCTGCTCGTACTCGTCCACCCCGACATCTCAAAATCAAGTTCCCAATACTACTCCTTCTGCAGATGTAGATAATATTACTTGCTTTACATCCCCTCCTCAACTGTTATCACTCGCCACCCAATGGTGAATCGACATTAAACAGGTTCTTTGAAACCTCATCAGCGTCTCAATCTCATTCACAAAAATGCATCTGTTCCAACTCAATCTGCCCCTACTAACTATATCGATGCTACTAAATAATTTGAATGGCAAAAAGCCATGGTGCATGAATTCTTTGTACTCCAAAAACAAGGTACATGGAGCCTTATTCCTTCTCCTTCACATGCTTCAATTCTTAGTTGCAAATGGATGTATATAACTAGGCTTCATGCAGAAGGCTCTATCACAAGATTCAAAGCTCGTGTAGTCGCTCAGGGCAACAGACAAGAAAATGGTATCGACTAAGTTTAAATTGTCAGTCCTATTACAAAGTTACCCACCATTTGTATCCTTCTCACCATTGCATTACATCACGGCATGTTTGTCTAGCAACTTGATGTAGAGAATGCTTTTCTATATGGCGACCTCATAGAAATTGTTTACATGACTCAACCTAAGGGAGTCGAAGACTCGTCTCATTCCGAGCACGTCCGTCTCCTATGAAAAGCTATTTATGATTTAAAACAAGTGCAGGACCAATGGTATAATATGTTCACCACACACCTTCTATCCCTTGGTTTCTCTAGCATTAAATCTAATCCTTCACTCTTAATCTTAAATCAGTCTCCTACAAAAAATTTTCTTCTCATCTACGTTGATGGCATACTTATCACAGGTAATGATCCTTCTGCTATAACTCGTCTATTACATCAACATAACACTAAATTTGCTATTAAGCATCTAGGAGAAGCCCACTCATTCCACGGCATCAAGATCACTTTATATAATAATCAATATCTCTTATCACAATAGCATTATGCTCACTCTATTCTTCAGCTCACAAGTCTTACCCACTCCAAGTCCATATCCAATCTTACATGCACTAAACTTCCTCAAGAATTTGTGGCGGATCTTGTTCTCTACGATCCGTCCACCTATCGCAAAATTATTGGCTCCCTTTAGTATGTAACTATCACACATCCTGATATTACCTACTCGATTAGCCTTCTCTCTCAACATATGCACAATCCTTTTCCTCAACACAATTTTCTTATCAAAAGACTTCTTCGATATATCAACGAAACTAACCATTTTGGCATCCCCATTACCAAACATGATCTTCACCTTCACTCATTTTTAAATGCTAACTAGGCGGGTGATATGGTTTCAAGAAAATCTACATCAAGCTATTGTTCTTTCTTAGGCAAAACTCTCACATCATGGATAGTTAAGAAGAAAAAAATTGTGGCAAGGTCATCAACCGAATCTGAATACAGAGCTCTCACTACAGCTACAACAAACATAATATGGCATTGCAGAATCTTAGATGACTTTGACATAAAATTGGATCAACCCACAGATTAATACTGCAACAACACATCAGTTATAGTGCTTGCCAACAATTCGATTTTTCATGCTCGAACAAAGCATATTGATATAGATCACTGCTTAATTCGAGATCACAACCAAAACAACAACATCAGGTTGCTTTCTATTAGCACAGTTGATAAAATTACTGATATATTTACAAAGCTGTTGTCCACACCGCGATTCAATCAGCTTCGATTCAATTTGATTGTCACTCTGGATCCATAAGCTTGCGAGGGAATTTGGGGATTGTTAATTTTATTAAGTGAAAAGTTACTTTATATTTGATTAAATGTAACTAGTATTATTTAAAAATAAATTATCATAAATGCACTTAACGCATGTAAGATGAAACTAAGGTGAATCGTGGAATAGGATACGAGGATCAACATAAATGAAATGTCACTTAATTGGAAAAAAATGCACTTAAAATATTAGAGTGTTTCTAATATCCAATTCTTTTTTCAATTCAAATGACAGCTGCAGCTATAAAGTGAAATTAAAAAATATATAATGGCTTTAAATAGATAAATTAAGTGTATTAGAACCTTAATTTTATGCATTAAATGCAATTATTATAAATATAATTAAAAAATATTAAATAATATAATAATAATAATAATAATATATATATATATATATATATATATATATATATATATATATATATATATATATATATATATATATATAAACCCAATGATAGGGTTATTCAATAATTTAAAAAAGGGATTACAAGTCCTTAAAAGGGCTTATCAAAGATTTACATTTCAAATATTTCTTTAATAGATAAATTAAGTGTATTAGAACCTTAATTTTATGTAAATTTTATTCATTAAATGCAATTATTATAAATAGAATTAAAAAATATAAAATAATACAATAATATATAATTCTCAAGGTCAAGGAGAAGATAATATGCTAAAGAAAATGTTCCATTTATGTTTGATGATGGCTAGAGATTCAGTATTTATCAACCGTTGGGCATATGTCTAGAAATATTTAGTTTTTGGGAAAAGATCCAACAACAATAAAAACACAGCCAAAGTCCGATAATTATCAGTGGTCGGAGGTCGGTGATGGGCTTTTGGTACAAGCTTGAGAAAGCAAGAGAGATCCTATATTTTTTATCTCCTCTTATACCCCCATTGTGAAGAATGAGGGGTCTATTTATAGTTTTTTTAGAGTGACATGACTAGTAAATAGGGGGGGAGATCAAGAGTTTGTTGGAAGTTTTTTAATGAACGACTGGTATTGATGCCCTCGATCATGGATTGCTTATTAAGCATTTGAGTATCTTAATGATGTCATAATTTGTTGATCTTGGGCTCATTGGATTCATCTCATTGAGCCCCTCTATTCAACAACAAGTATAACACATTTGGATATTATTTATTCATCTAATTTATATTTTGAAGCTTCTAAATAAGATTTGGACCCATTTGGGATCATATTGGAAGATTTTGGTGTCATTATGGTCATATCATCGAGATGTTTAGTTTGATTATAAGTTTCCCAAAATCAGAGTTATGATGATCAGGGATTTTATTTTGAAAGTTTTTATTCATATTTGCATTGAGATTTGTACCCAATCAAGATAATTTTGTGATGAAGGGCATATATATGTATATATATATATATATATAAGAACAATCTTCAATTGTGTAGAAGAGCATATGAGTGTACTTTTAAGTTATGCAGTGGACTATTGCAATTGAGTCAAACAGTGTGATTTTTTATTTTTCCATTTTTTGGTTATTCACATAAAAAATAAGGTGTTATTTATAAGTTCTATCTTTTTTTGATAAACTTTGGAAAAAAGTTATATATTAAATACACTCTTCTACCACAGTAAATTTTCTAACATGTAATAATTTTGCACTATTTATGGGAGCATTCCCAATATACTATAAATGATTTTTTAATGCTTGACAGTCAATCCATCTATTAGGGACAACACAATCTTGGTGGTGATGGCAACTTAGGCCACACTATGTAATAAAGAGACTATTATACCATAATAGAGTTCTCTCAATACAAAATCAATAATAATTTTTTAATATTCCATTTGATTACATCATCATGATGTAACCCCCACTCTCCTTAAACCATAATTTTTTTTATCAAGCACTTCAATCCATCCTTCGTGTGTTTCTCAACAAATATGTAACCCTTAACTAGCCATGAAGGGCTTAAATTGACCTTGCCTTATTGATGTCTCTAGTGATCTTATAAGAGATGAGCTGTGATACTTTTTAAGAAGGAATTCAATTTGAGGGAAGAAAACTAATTTATCTCTCATTGTTGCATTCAAGAGTCTTCAATTATAACTAATGCAGCCTTCCAACATCTTATTCATTGAGGTTTAAATTGTATGGAATTGGTCCTTAATACAAGACTAATGACTCTTATAAGTATATTGAACACTACGAAACCATCATTAGTCAATCTCTAAAAAATTTGATCCTACATTGGACTTTGAATGATTTAAATGTCCAAACATCATTTAAGATTATCCCAAGCTTCTATATAGCTCATGTTGACCATACAGTGTTAAAATAAGCTAAATGCCCAAGGTGACCTACTTTGGTTTTCCTTAGGTTTTAACATTCAATAACCGAAACCTATTCTTCCAACCTGTGCACATAGATCCCTAAGACCATGGCAAAGAATTTTTCATGAACCCACGTGAGTGAAGAGAGTTAAACCTTCTTGAATCGAAGTCTTAAAATCTAATTTAGTCCAATCTAGGCCATCACAAGGTTTCCTTTTGATTCCTTGAACCTTCTAGAGCTTCGTCCATCTTAACCCGCTTTCATGAGCTGAAAATTTAGATTGAAACATGGACAAATAACTTTTGTGAGTTCAACATGGAACGACCTCTACAACTATCCCCAAGCCCTTAAAATGTTCCAGGACACTTATACAAACTTATTGGACTCTGCCTAACTGCTTTTGCTAGCTCAATTTCATTTAATTAGCAACCAAATAACTTCAACCCATATAAATATTCATTTCACCAAAAGAAAAGTTACCAACATTAATAAGAAAAAAATCTACGTGGCTTCGCATATCACATATAAGTTTATTCTCTTATTATTAAGTTAAAGACTCGCCAATAACATGCATTTTCTCTCTACAAATAGATAAAAGTTTTAAACAATAAATCTTTTTCATTAATAGTGTTTGCAATCATTTCAAAGAAAAAAAGATTGATCTCTATTGTGTATTTTCATTTTAGTTTTCATTCAATCATATGGAGAAGGCTCAGCAATGGTAAGAACTCATAAATAAAGATAGCATGTTATCCTATATATAAGAGTTGTAAGGGATTTTCTGGCTACAAACATAATGAGTTTATTGACTTATGAAGTAGAATTATAAATAGTGAATGTATGTTATTAAGGATCAAACCACTTATATATTAATATTTATAATATGAGTAGTGAATGCATATTATTATTAATATTATAATTTAGTTGAAATTATTCTTGGGCTTGTGTTTTCATCACTTTATTTAAGCTGTGGCGGCTAACCTTGTTCACACCTTCGAGCTTGAAAAATGTTCTTTGAGATAATTACAATAAACAAAAAAGAAATAATTGTAATGTTTAACAATATTCTTCGGCCCTTTCTCATATTTGTGAGAATATTTGTGGGTTTGTGAACTCTCTTATGCATTTCTAATTTCATCACGACTCCTTATACTTTCCTAGATAAATTTAGCTTTCGAATTTCATATGCAATCTTAGATTGATGAAATTAGGATATTATGGAGTAATTTTTTATGAAAGTACATATCCATTTTTCATCTATCTTTTTATATTTACACTCTTGTACAAGCACATTGTTGTTGGCATTCATCTCCATGTTGTTGATGGAGTTTGCTTAAATTGTTAATATTTCCATATGATGTGGTTAAGCATAAAATTATTAAATTATTGGTCTAGAGTGATAGACTTAATATTTTGTACTGAAATTGGATTTGACCACTACTATATTTAACTAAACACCTATCTCCCTTAGCTGATTTTTTTTACTAAGTAATATTAAGACCAATAGTTTGACTTGAATCAAGTAGTTCACATAGTTTGTGGTTCCCATATGTTGTGAAAAACATTGACTATGGTCGAGTAATGTGAAAGATCAAACGACTTTTAAAAATCTTCAAATGGTTTTTGAACTATTAGTGCAAGATTTTTTCTAAGCTTTCTTAATATAGAGGATGATGGTCAATGTTGATTTTTGCATGCTCTCACATGCATGGGATATAAATAAGAGATGTGAGGCTTTAGGTTAAACTATTATTAATTTTTTAAAAATATATTTTTGTAAAAATTACAAGTGGTTAGCTCTCACCCATAAGCCTATGCTTAGGGGATTTAAATGGGGTAATGAAAAGTGAATTTGAACCTAGCCCTATCAACCTTTGATTCAGTCCTCAACAACACATTATTCTTGAACTTTTCATTATAGTGGTTAATATATTTTAAATTTTTTTAGTGATTCATCATTATTTTAGGTTGAAACTACTAATTTAAACACATCTTATAAATAGTTATCTTAATGGTTGAAAATGAAGCACACTTGTGTACTGATCATTATCGTTATTGTCAACTTTATGAACTTTGCAACATAAGAAGTTGATTCTTATTTTCAAAGTAATGGGCAAGTCCAAGGGATGATTTAAAGGAATTAATGCTTAGACAAAGTAACCTCTGACTATTTTTTGTTCCATGTAAATGCTCTATTTACAACACTTTTTGCTCTGGTAATCAAGCAGCTAAATAGGACCATCAATTATTCCATTTTCTTACATGGTAGGACACGATATTTATCAACAAGATGAAAATAAATCTTGCAATAATTATTTGTTATCTTCTAAACCATTAATTAAATTATCATTATCAAATTCAAGAAACTTTTTAAGTTGTTATCAATGAGCATGATTGATTTCAAAGGATACTTTGAGCTAAAATTTTCTTTTAATTCAAGTAGCTTAGAGATACGAACATGATTCAAACATTGAAAATGCAATATTATTCATAAGTAGAATTAGAAATTCCCCACAAAAAAGGAAAAGTCTGAAACTTTCCTATGAACAAAACTGGTTCAATGAGCACTTTAGCAATACTTTTTCATGAATTCTGATGAGTCAGTATAAATGTCAGTTGTGTCCTTCCAGACAAAATCAGTAAAGCCCGCAATGTTTAAGATTGGCCTAATAAATGACAATGTGATGTTATATGTTGACATGAATTCTCTATTTATAATTTTCCAATGTTCTTCCACCATTTTCTAAAGCTTCTTGCATGCTTCCATCTCATAGCAACCATGCTCTTTAACATAGCATTGAACTGATGAAACATCATGATTCCTTTTTTGTTCATTCTTAAGCAATTACAATGAGAATATTGTTGAGTGCATTATATGATCAAAATGAATGTCTAGTGGATTCTTTAGAAAAATGACAAAATAAACATTTAATATAGCGAAAAAGCTTGTTTGGAATATCATATTTAAATTACATATTTTGTTTTAAAATAATTAGTATTTATTACATCATTTGGTTTTACCCCAATCGAACAACCAAACAATTAACCTTTAATTCTTTCTATTCGTTGACCAATTCAAATTTCACAATCTTCCTAAAAATGTTCTAGGATGCTTCTACAAACCTTATTGAACTCTACCTAATTGCTTATGCCAGCTCAGATTCCCTAGCTTGGCTTCATAGGTCATAGATAAAAGTTATATATGGCTTCATAGGTCAAAAATAAATTTATTGGGTTTTCGTTTAGTTAATGATTTGCCAATAACATGTATTTTCATCCTACAAATAGGAAAAGCATTGAACAACAAAGCTCTTTCATTAATAGAGTTTGCAAAGTCTAATTTTAAAGAAAATAAAAGAATGATCTCCATTGTGTATTGTCATTTTAGTTTTCATTTGATCATATGGAGAAGGCTCAAAATTGGTGCTCTTACTCATAAATGAAGTGAGCATGTTCTCCTGTCAAGAAGAGTTGTGAGGATGTTTAAGCCTTCAAAGTAGAAAATGAGTTTATTGATTAAAATGAAGAATTATAAATTGTGAATGTATGGTATTAAGGATCAAACCACTTATAATTATTAATATTTATAATATAAATAGTGAATTTATGTTATTATCAATATTCCAATTTAGTTAAAATTATTATAGAGATTGAGTTTTTGCCACTTTATTTAAGATGTGGGGTCTAACATGTCCATAACATAGATTTTGAAAAATGTTTTTCGAAATAATTAACATAAATAATTTTCATGCTTAACAATATCACTTTGATTTTTCACCTATTTTAGATAATATTTGTGGCTATGCGAACTCTATGCAATTCTCACTTCGTCGCGGCTAAGTCTATATTTCTAGATCAATTTTGCATTTGAATTATAATCTATCCTTGTTTAGTCTGTTCATAATAAGAGTTCGGACTTGAATACTCCAATCCGGTTCTCTTACTCAATATTTGATGTAACTACACACTCCTACTAATATTAGTTTGAGATCGGGCTCATTCCCTCAGTCCTTGCTAATTGGTTTAGTGATTATCATCTACTTTCTTCTTTTACTTCTATAAAGAAAGGGAAAAAGACATAAAAGAGTTCAAACCTGCCATCCAACCAAATTGTTTCCTAATGGAATGCCAGCTTTATGAATTTAGGAGGTTATGGAGTAATTCTTTATGAAAGTACATATCCATTTCTTATGTTTTTTATTTTTTATTTTTAACTTAACCTCTTAAGTGGTCATGTACATGTATATTATTGTTGGCATTGATTTTGATGTTGTTGATGGAATTTTCTTAAATTATCATGTTCAATATCATGTAGTTAAGTACAAAAATAAAGTATAAAAATATCAAGTGATTGGTCTGTATCCATAGGCTTAGTATTTTGTAATGAAAACTGTTTGGACCAAATGTATATTTAACTGAATGTCTATCTCCTTTAGATAAAATTTTTAGTAAGTAATATCAAGTAGATCAATTTGAAAGAGAAAATGACTCCTACAAACCTTCAAGTGGTTCAATGAAATATTGGTGGAAGATATTTTCTGAGCTTTTCTTAATATTTCAGGGAGGATGATGACCAATGTAGATTTTAGCATGCTCTCATATGAATATGAGGTTAATAAGAATTATGAGGCTTTAGGTATAACCTATTATTAATTATTAAAAATGATATTAGTGTAAAAATAACAATTGGTTACCCATAAGCCTATGCTTTGGAGATGAACATGGGATTAATAATTAGTGTATTTGAACTAAGATCTATCAACGTTTTGTTCAATCCTCAACAACACAATATTTTTGAATTTTTCATCGGTTCTTAAAACATTTTGCACTACCAATTTAAGCAAAATTTTTCTAACAAATAGTTGTCTTAATGGATGAAAATGAAGCACACTTGTGCACAGATCATTATCACCCATGTCAACTTTATGAACTTTGTAATGTAATTAGTTGATTTTCCTTTTCAAAGTAATGAGCAAGTTCAACCACAGATTTAATGGTCATAATGCTTAGGAAATGTAACCTCTTATTATTTTTTATTCAATCTAAATGTTCTATTTAGAACACTTTTTTATTTGGGTATTCAAATAACTAATTAGGATTATCAATTATTTAAAATTCTTACATGGCAGCACACACTAAAAAAAATGAACAAAATGAAAAAAAAAACTTGAAATTTATATATGGTGTCTTCTAAACATTTAATTAAAATAAGCTACTAAGAAAATTTTATCTCAGTGTATCTTTTGAAATCAAACATATTCTTTGATAACAACTTAAAATCTTATTGGATTTGATAATCATAATTTAAAAGGTTCACACAAACAAGCATTTTGGTAGCTTAGAGATACAAGCATGATTCGAACATTACAAATGTAATATTATTCATACGTAGAATTGAACATTCCCCACAAAATAGGAAAAATCTCAATCTTTACTAAGAACCAAAACCAGTTCAATGAGCACTTTAGCGATAGTTTCTTTCATGAATTCTGATGAGTCGGTATAAATATCAGCTGTGTCCTTGTAGACAAAATCAGTAAAGTATGTCAAGTTTAAAACTGGCTTAATCAATTGTAATGGGATGTAATCCGTTGACATGAGTTCTCTATTTATAATTTTCCAATGCTCTTCCACCATTTCTTTAAGCTTCTTGCATGCTTCCATCTCAGAGCAACCATGCTCATTGCAATAACATTGAATTGATGACGCAACATGATTCCTTTTTGTTCATTCTGAAAGTTCACTTAAAATGAGAATACTAATGAGTGCATTATATGATCAATATGAATACCTAGCTAGTGGATTCTTCAAGAAAAAAATGTTAAAAATTTAACTTTTAGTCATACATATTAAAAATATTACTAATGGTGTCAATCTCTCTCTCTCTCTCTCTCTCTCTCTCTCTCTCTCTCTCTCTCTCTCTCTCTCTCTCTCTCTCTCTCTCTTATATATATATATATATATATATATATATATATATATATATATATATATATATATATATAATATATATATATATATATATATATATATTATATATATAATCTATAATAGTAATATTTAACTCTGATAATATTAATTAATGCTATTAAATATGGAATACATTATGATTTATGTACTGGGATTTTACCTTGTTGAAGTATCATAATTAATTGAATTTAAGATATAAAAATATAGTTTTAAATAGCTAGACAAATATTTTAATTTTTCTAAGTAATGCTTTATATCTTGTAAAATTATGATCTACGGCTCTTTTAGATTTTTTCTTCAAAAACTAAAGGTGACCTCTCCTCTTTATATATATATATTTCTAATTTATTTCCTAAAATGCCACATAGTTCAAAAACTTATTTTAGAAGTTCATTGTATTTTCTTTATTTTATGTTACAAATGAAATTATCTTTTTTTTAATATAATGTCTAACTATAACAAATAAAATATGTCCTTAATATCAAGTGTGTATAACTTACCTGATATGAACCAATATCATTCATAAGCCTCCCAACTACGTTCATAGATTTGAGTATTTTAGGATGGCTAGCAACCCATTCATAAGTATCCTTTGAGATCACTTCCTTCATTCCAAGATACGAAGCACAAGTGATTAATGAGTACCCAGCTGTAATAAGTGATACTCTCATATGTTCTTCAAGCTTAGGAACATAGCCAACGCTTGCCCATTTTGATTCCTGAAGGTACGCATGAGCCATTCGCTTGAACTGAAATTAAAAGGAACAATCAAAACAAAAGTAAAATGATAACAATATGTTTCACTGTATAATGAAATACTAGAAGTTTTTTTATTTGTTAAAGTCATCGTTTGAGTACAACAACATCAAGACTTTATCCCATTACGTGGTGTCAACAACATGAATCCTTTTTCTCTATTGTGCCTTGTTTAGAGTAAAATTATGGTTTAAATTTAGTAAAGAAAGATCATTTCTAATATTTTTTAACCAAATCATTTTAGTTCAACTTCTACCTTTTTTAACACAGTCCAAATCTAATACATCTACTCTCCTAACCAGGTTAGCGGAAGGCCATCATTTTATGATAAATACAAACTATCAATCATAATTTTAAAAATGCAAAAAAAGTTTCCAATTCTAACTCATTCTAAATTTACTACCTCAGCTATGAGGTAATGGACTCGAAAAGAATTCTGTTGGGGAGCTAGCTCATCCTCAATTTCCTTGAAAGTATTGTAAACTGCAAGGAAGAACCGTTGCATATATTCTGGCAACATACTAACTCTATCAAGATCCCACCTGTAAATTAAAATTTTAGCATAAAAAAATACTGGATTAGTTTATATATTATAAAGTTGAATTTTTATACCTTTCTATTACGTTGGTGAATAATTCAAGTTCTTCCAATGTCCCATAAACATCATAAATATCATCAGTTGCTACAACGAGGGGAAACACCTTTGCATTGATCACTCTAGCATGTGAATAGTCGGGTTCAGAGTAAGTTGAAAGCATCCAAAAGTAGGATTCTACAATTCGATCACGCAGAAATGGTAAGTGTTTGGAGAAGCCTAACCCTTTCCACCACCTGAATCCACATGAATGAGAAATTTTGTAGGATATCAATTACAACTATCTTAATTAAAAATAAATGCTAAAAAAATAAAGATAAACTTACTCTGATATGATTTGAACCTCTTCTTGATGAATAGATTGCAATATATTGAAATCAAATTTAGCAAAATCAAGTAGCTTTTGATTGCACAATCTGTATTTTTCATATATTTCTATAAAATTTCTAGCTTTGAGCCGATCAATTCTTCTCACCAATGGTATTTCTAAAGCGTTTCTCACCATCAAAACTAAAGATGGATCCATCTTGCATATTAATAACTCTAAGTGAACCCTTGAGAAAGTTTTAGCTTTCTCTAGCATATCTTCATCAGGAAATCCAAGTTAAGCAGCATCATATAAGCTTAATAAAGCTTTCACATTGTTGCATAAACAATCCTGGAAATCTCCATTATCATCCAAAAACCTCTATAATACATCTGCAAGATTTTCAAAGATAAATGAATTGTATTTACTTTAATCGTAGCTTTTGGCTTTACGATTTTATAATCATACATACCGGAAGTTATATGATATCTTTCTTGTCTTAATAATCGAAAATGAAGTGCAATTGCATATAGATCATCATCATCAATGTTGATCGTATGAACTCTACGTAATATGTCATTGATTTCCTTTTGAAAATGATATGCTACTCCAAGACATTGAATTGAGTCAATAAGTTCAAGTGTTTGCAATGGATCAGTGGCATCCGTGAGAATTTTCCTTATCTCAATTTGGAGCCCCTCATTCCTTCGTTTTTGTTCTTCCTGTATTTTTTGTTAGAAAATAAAAAAGTACTACTTTAATAATAGTTAGAGAAGTTATTTAGTTATAAGAAGTAGGGAGGATCAAAATAACATCAACAAAAAATATTTATAAATTACTTAATTTATTTTCAATGCAGTATAAAAAAGATTTTGACATATGTTCAGTAGCTTTTGTTTCCTCGATATCAGCTCATGTTTAAAAGTACTAACCAACTATTTTTTAAAAATTAAGAATATATACATACAGACACACACACACTGCACCACTATGTCTTTTAAAAATAAAAAATAAAATTATCCTAATACACTCTAAATTTTTAAATGTTGTATTTTTAATTTCAAAATAATCATATTATTTTTAGTTCTTATTTTAAATAACTATTACAACGACCATCACCACTATTGTATAAACTAACTTATTCAATTTTTAATAAATTTTAAATCATATATTTTTAAGATGTCAAATTTAATTTATTTAACATCAAAATATAATCAATTAAATTAAAAAAATTTAAAGCAAACCCAAATTTCCCCTTAACTATAGATTTCCTACTCATGACAACAAATTTATAATAGCTGTAAATGACTTTTGATAACGAGAATAACATATCCTTCTTTGAAGAGGATAAATATTAATAACTTAAATAATTACCAGACTCATGTTTGATTCTAATGGTGAATAGTTGACAAAATAATCTCCCCAAACAGTTGGGTGGAAATCTATAGATTGGCGAGCATTTTTCATAGGTAGAGGAAGAGCCTCCATTAAAGTCTTTCTAGTTAGAAAGGAAAAGATGATTGAGAAGATTTTGATGGCTAAATGCACTGATAGTGCTCACAATTTATAATAGCATGAGATCGAGTGATGCTCAATTATAATTATTTTTATTTATGATTTTATCTTTTATATTATAATTTCAAATAAAATAAATTAGTTATCTTAAAAAACATATTTTTATTTTTATGATGGTGGTGCGGGTCTCAGTGTAAGTGTCAGTCAAAATTAATGTGGCGCTGAAGGTGGGGAGTGATAGTGGGTGACAAGCAATGATGGAAAAGATCATTATCGGCTACAGTCAACTGTAGTAGAAAATAATAATGGTGACCTATTAAGACTGGTGATTAAATTCTTGTTCAAAATTAAAAGAAAAAAATCTAAGATATTTACATTAGACGTTAATTGAGAGTGGTAATTAAACTCTTTTTCTTACGAACTCTTTTACGGTAGTAGTAATTTTTCGACTCGTGTTTTACTGGCATAAATAATTCTACCAAAAATTCTAATTTCAGATAGATTTTTTCTATTTTCTGGCTAAAATTATCATAGTAGAATGAAATTTTTCTTGTAGTAAACTAATACTATCTATTTATGTGCCACTTATTTAAGTGTAAGGACTATCAAACATATAAAAATTACATTAGAAATATGTTAATCTTATCAACATGATCTGGAATTTTATGTTATTTGATAAATCAACTTTTTTACATATGATATATTAGCTGTAAGTATGAATTATGGCCTCTCGTACATTGTCCTTGTGGAAAATTGAAACACCAAGTTGCAATTGTATGGAAGTAGACAATTCATATGTCTTATCATAAGATCAAGAGATAGAGTGATGTCAGTTATTAGTATTTTTATTTATGATTTTATCCTTTATATTACAATTTCAAATAAAATAAATTAGTTATTTTATTTTATTTTTTTTATAATGGTGGTGGTGCGGGTCTCAGTGTAAGTGCCAGTCATGGTTAGTGGTAAAGATCGTGATCGGCTACTATCACCTATAGTAGAAAACAATAATGGTGGCCAAGTAAGAGTGGTCATTAAATTCTTGTTCAAAATTAAAAGAAAAAAAAATTAAGATATTTCCATTAGACGTTAATTGAGAGTGGTGATTAAACTCTTTTTCTTACAAACTGTTTTACATATAATAGATTAGCTATAAGGAAATTGTTGTATGAATTATGGCTTTTCGTACACTGTCCTTGTCGAAAATTGAAACACCAAGTTGCAATTGTATGGACGTAGACAATTCATTCTTAAATAATTAATAATATAAAAATAATATTTAATATAATTATAAATTTTAAAAATTATTTTATAAAAAGTTCAAAGTTTAAAAATAATTAATAACTTTTTATAAAATGCCAATAATTTTTTAAAATCATTTAATAACATATTTCTGGTTTCAGTTTTTATAAAATACCAATAACTTTAAACTTTTGTGAAAAAAATGGCAATTTATTACTTTATTAATTTTCGGTTTCAGTTTTATAAAATAATAATTTATTTAAAAAGTAGAAACTAGAAAATTGGTTTCTTAAGAAACCGTGATTTGATAATTTGGTTTCTAAGAAACCAGGAAACAGAATTCTGGTTTCTTGAAACTGGAATTTTTTAATTCAATTTCTTAAGAAATCGTAATTTTGTATTCCTATTTCTTTTAAAATTATCATTAAAGTAGAAATCGGAGAATTAAATTCGGTTTCTATTAAAACCAGATAATGAAGTTTCGTGTTTGCTCATTTTTAAGAATTTTTTTTAACTGCTCCTTAAGCTAATTTAAATTTAAAACACGTTCCTTTTTATAATTATAAGGAAATTGCTGTATGAATTATGGCCTCTCGTACACTATCCTTGTCGTGAATTGAAACACCAAGTTGCTTATTTTGTCTTAGCATAGGTTGTTATGAATCTGATGAGCTTGGTATTTCTGTCTACTTCCTTCACGAGGAGAATATTCCTTGCGTCTTGGACTCATTTTATCACCAACATTGAAGATATATGATTATAATAGATAGCTTATGTATTCATTATATAAACACATGTTCTCAAAATTCATGAGAGAGAAATCAGTTGTAACTTTGAATTGTCTCATGACATTTATTTCAATAGGGAAAAGGCACATTTTTTTCTTTTTATTATTTTTTTATAAAGAATGAAATGTGTTCTGAATGTGCATTTTCTCCTTTTTAGTCTTTGTTTGAGACAACTTTTGGCCACTATTTTTTTATGTTTTTAAAAGAATTTAATACTAAAAAATTACATTAAAAATAGTAAAAATTTTATCACAAAAAAAACCTTAGTGTGTGATCTGATTCTTAGTAATGGTGTTCAAATACATTTTTAACCAACTCAATCTCTCACTTATAAAAATTATATAATTTATTCATGGAACATGTATCAATTTAAATAAATAATCAAATTATGCATATTTTTATTACAATTAAATTGAGTGAATTTTTTTAATTTTAATGCGAAGATAATAAAAAATATTTAATATATTTTCTATAAAATTGATAATTAAAAACAAAAAGATAAAAATTTCACATACAATGAATTGCATGATTTAAGCGATGAATAAGATATATATTGATTCATCACCACATACAATGAATACTTAATATTAATTGCTTAATAATAAGAAAAATATTTTTAGCATTGAAGCTATGTTGAAGAAAACCCACTACTTCAATTCAAATCAAAATTGTGAAATTAAATTAACTAATTTAATAATTCATTGTTAACTTAAATTATTTATTTTTACTTTTTAAATATTAATTACTTTTAATATTTATAAGTTTTAATTTAAATAAAATAAAGTCGCGAATTTAACAGGTTTTTAGTACAGGAAAATCATCCATTACCGAAGAATTTTCGCCAGCTTTCGGGCAGTCAATTTTCTGGGGGCTTTCTGGCAATTTTCCGATGGAAGACAAAGAGACAGCTTTTCCAGTAGAAATTACTGGTTGTTTCTTTCCGTCGTAACTTTCCGGCGGCTTTTCCAAATTTCCGATGGATTTCAAATAATTTAACTAAAATGATTAAAAATTTAACTATTTAAATGATTTTACAAAATTATTAAAAAAAATTAACTAATTTAAGTTAACTATTTCTTTAATTTATGTAAAAAGATTTAAATTAAAAAAAATTTATTTAAATTAATTTAATTTTTTTTAGTAATTAGTAATTTTAAATATAATTTAATTAATTATTAAGTAAATAATATGATTTATTAAATTTTAATAATAATACTTTATTTTAATTAATTTTCATTCTTAATTTAATTAGTAATTATTAATTTTTTTAAAAATTAATTATTATTATTTTTTCATAATAAAATTAATTACTAAATTTAATAGAAGTTTTTAATTTTGCATAATTATATGATTTAGACATAAAAAACTGAAAATTGAAACATATTTTTCTGTATAACAATCTGGTTGGGAGTTTGAAAAATTTCTAACCAACTAGAGCTCGAATCTTATGGGATGCAGGCGTCCGGACAAAGCGGATGGGGCTTCGGGAAGGCTGGCAGTGTGGGCAGAGGCTTCAAGCAGCACAGGAGTTCCTCGAGGCAGTGCAGGAAAGTGGACGGGGCTTTGGGCAAGTGGACATCACGAGCAGGGTCTTCGGGCAGTGGCCAGCACAGCGAGGCTTCAGGCAGCGCAGGAGTGCCTCTGGTAGTGCGGGAAAGCTAGCGAGCGAGCGTAGCAATTTTTTTAATTAATTTTTTTATTTTTTGGTGGCATAATTCCGTTAGATAGCCGCCATAGATATTTACAGCCAAAAAACTACCAGTAAATTCTAAAACCTCTGGAAAATGATAATTTTTTGTCGAAAAAGGTCATCGATAATATGTGATATAGTTGTAGTGCTTGTTTAATGGCCATATGGTAGAAGACACAAAAGGCTTGTGCATGTAGAGAGGGCAGAGTTCGAACCCCGTTGAAGGCATTTTGCACGGGAAGGCCCAGCTCGGGTGGCTAGGCTAGCGATCTGTATGGGCAGGGCTTATGTGGGCACGGTTGGGTTGACGATCCGCATAGGCGAGCCCTGTACGGGTGGCTTGGCTAGGATGGAGCGGAATGTGGGAGTAGCAGGCTGGCAAGGTGCGCTGGTCGGGTTGAATTGCTTTGGATTTGTTTTTATTTTTATTTTTATTTTTTCTTAACATTCTTGCGCAAAAAAAAAATTTGTCTAAATTTTTTTCCAGCGAAAAATATGCAGAAATATGCTAAAAATGTTTATGGCAAATTATTTTGAGATGAAAGGTCTTTTCCGATGCGTGTTTTACCGACAAAATCATTTCTGCTAGAAATCTTCCAAAAATGCTAATTTTTAATGTATTTTGGCCATTTTTCTAATGATAATGGCCACAAAAAAATGACATTTTTCCTTTAATGGATCAAGGGATTCAATATCAGTCATCTTTCTAAACCACTCCCAATTTACCCATGATCTTTCTCCTATTTACGGGCCCTGACACTCTAGGAAATTTATAAATATACCCCTCCTTCCTCTTGAAAAGGGACCCCTTAAGTTGTAGGAAAAAAAAAGAGAGATCAGAGATTGCTCTCTTGCCTCCTTGCCTGCTTGACCACCACAAGAGTTTCACTAGCCCACCAACTGATGCTCGAAGTTTTGATGGATCACAACCTGACACCCGGAGTTTCGCTGGACCACCACCTGATGCCAAAGTTTCATTGGACCTCCACCTCATGCCCAAAATTCCACCTGACCACCACCTGAAGCCCGATGTTTTGCCAGACCAATTCTTGACGACCAGAGTTCACTGGACAACCACCTAATGCCAGAGTTTTGTCAGACCACCACCTAACACCAGAGTTTCATTGGACCACCACCTGACCCCTGAAGCTCTATCAAACCACCACATGATGCTCTAAGTTTCACCAGACCACCACCTAATGCCCAAAGTTCCGTTAGACCACAACATAATGCCAGAAAATTTGATAATTTACTACTTGATGTCGGAGTTCTGTCAGACCATCACCTGATGCCTGGAGGTCTATCAGATCACTGCCTAACACCATAGTTCTATCAAACCACTATTCGATGCCGGAGCTCTATTGGACCACTATCCAATGCCAAATTTCTACCAAACCACCACCAAACTACAAACTAATGCCTAAATTTCTAAGTAACGACGGACTTTGCTAAACCACCAATTGACGCCAGAGTTTAATATATATTTGTCGCTATTATTCAACCATACAATTGACATTTATATTCTGCCCTCAACGAGGAGTCAGCCCACTATAATCTACCAAAATTCTAGTCAAATCATTACAGACTAGGTTAGGCCCCCTGGGTTTTCACCTTTCTAGAGTTTTCCACATAAAAAGCTTTTTGTTCTCTGTGTGTGAGCTAGATATCTGTTCAATGCTAAGATGTAGAATTTTAACTCTATCATTGTGTATATTCTAGCACGCAACAACTTGGCGCCATTTGTGTGAAACCTCATTCCTACTATCCTAACTACCACTTTAATGGCCAACCGGCATGGGAATCACATCTTGGGAGCCTTCTACTCCATCTCACACCAAACCATGAATCATTCCATGAACTAGGGATGTCAGGCATTTTCCTAATTACAACCTAGTGGGAAAAACCCTATAATGAAGAAATATCAGAACCCTCCCTAGAACATATTAGAATGGTGGAGGACTCCTGCGAGAGACTCGGGGACTGCGACTAGCACCACAAGAAGAGAATCTTCTCCCTTAAGGTCAACCAAGGCTCAAAAATGTTGAACCTGAACATCTTCATATTGCTATTTCCCTTCCTCCACTAAGGATGCATCCTCCAACACATCAAGACAATGCTCTTGCTGACATAGTAAGCTCTACCCATCTTTTGTGAGCAGGTTGCCAACCTCGTATTCTTCCGGATGTCCCCAAGGACATAGCCGGATAGCACATTATTGAATTCCACTATAACGCCCTACGACATGAAATGTGAATATTAGTGTGAGAAGAGTTCCCCATAGGAGGTATAAGACAATATCTTCGTTAGTGGGACTTCCAGGAGTCATCACCCCTGACTTAAGGCATCCTTTAACACCTTATTTAGACAGAATTCAAACTATCGAGCATCGATTCCTATGACCCTCATAACCACGATGAGAGCCTCACAAAGAAAAGGAGTATACTCCACTTAATGTATCTCAAGTAAGTGTGTTGATGGTCATCTGTGATCAGAAAAAAATAAAATGGTCACGCCCTCTGAAGCCAAACGTAAGAAATCAGAAGCAAAACTTCCACTTCCACTATAGCAGTAGACACACTACTGCAACATACAGACAACTCAAGGATCAAATTGAGGAACTAATCCAACAAGGATATCTTTGATAATTTATCCAAAACCCACCAGCTCGTGATGAAGCTGGTTCTGCTAGTAGGAAGAATCAATAGCAAAGCAATCATCGAACAATCATCAAATAGTTGGTGAAATTGAAATCATTATCGAGGGTCCTTCAATGCCTAGTCATGCCATAATTGCATCCTTCAAGAAGCCTATTGAGATTGTTTCAACTTAATTTTTTTATTGTTGAGATTATTGCAATATGTGTGTCTTTAATGATTCCAAATATTATTATTTTAATTAATATTTCTCCTAATATATTTTATATATATTACTTTTATTATTTGTATATACTAATATTTTAGGAAAATCATACTCTAGACTGTTGAAGACTTCAAATTACATTAGATTAGGGATCATTGTAAATAAAGTCTATATTTTTTATTTTTATTGAGTCTGAGAGAGTGTGATTGTAATTGAATAACCGTACACACACACATTTGGGGAGTGTTAAAATTTTTGTAATTTTTTAAAACTAATCGTATTGTATGATTTTATTTCGTACAGGATAATTTGTTTAGTTATTTCCTCCTATTACCAATTAAATAAACTATGGAAAGAAAATTTGTCTAAGTACTAATTATACTGTACGAAGAGTTCTTTGTACATACGACATCTAGAGTTTGAAATAGATACATCTTTGTTCATCCCGATGATTTCTAAATTTTTTTAGAACTGATCGTACTGTATGAGGTGACCTTCATACATATGATGTCTAGAGTATGAATATAATGGGGCCTTTTTCATCCCGATTAACACCATTTTTTTTTTGAACTGATCATAATGTACGATGCCTTATTCGTACAGACGACATCCAGAGTATGAAAATGTGTGGAACCATTTCATCCTGACGAACCCAATTTTTTTTGAACTGATCATACTATACGATACCTTGTTTGTATAAACGATGCCAAGATTACAAAAATGTTGAGTATCTTTTTGTCCCAACGAAACAAATAAATTTTCTTAACAATTCATACAGTACGAACATGGTTTGTATTGGACAATTATTGCATACAAAAATATTTTGTACAGGTTTATATGTAGAAAATTTTGAATTGTTCGTACATACGAATTACGATTGTACTATACTATCGTATACGCTCAAAATGGCAATGCTCAAAATGGTCATTTTCAGTTTTCTGAATGGTTTTTCATGTCTTTCATATAAAAAGTCCATAGAAATTGACTTGGAAGAATCTATTATTCATGATTTCTTGGAAAGCAAGTGAATGAGTGTTTTGGGAGAGTGTTTAAGAGAGAGTTCTTGCAAGTGGAGTGTGAAGGGTTCACAAGGTTACTCAAAGGTAAGAATTTCTTTTGTATTTTTGTTGCTTCTCTCCCTTTCTTCTTTCTAGTTGTTCGAGAGAAGATCTTTGAAGAATATCTGGTACTCTGCTGACACTTGGTGGGTGTGAAAGGATGATGGTTCTCTACCGACACTTGGAGGCAATGAAAGGACAATAGTTCTCAGCCAACACTTGGAGGTTGTGAAAGGATGATGGTTCTCTGTTGACACTTGGAGGCTGTGAAAGGAAGATAGTTCTCTATCACACCGGGGATAGTTGGTGGGTGTTAAAGGTTCTCTGCCAACAATTTGAGGGAATGAAAGGACAGCAGTTCTCAGCCAACACTTGGAGGTTGTGAAAGGATGATGGTTCTCTATCGACACTTAGAGGCTGTGAAAGGAAGATAGTTCTCTGTCACACCGGGGATTGATGGATGAGAGAAAAATTTTAAAAGTTTCTCTACCTTGCTGTGGGAGCAAAAGAAGAGTCACTTTGGTAATAGTGTAATACCTGAAGAGGGAGTCTTCAGGGAGTGGATGTAGGTCTTGTTAAACCGAACCACTATAAATCTTTGTGTTCATTTTTTCTGCACTTTTATTTTTAGCATTTTACATTTTTTGTGGTTGAAAATTTATTTTCACAAATTTTTAAGAAAATTAGTTTTCATTAATTACCAAGAGAATAACTATCTAAAATACCAATTCACCCCCCCCCCCCCCCCCTTTTGGTTAACCTTGAGAAATTTGCATAGGTTTATCAACCCATACGGACTTTACAAGTGGTATCAGAGCATGATTTCAAAACATAAAGTTTAGATTACTTTTTGAAGATGATTATGGCTACTTTTAGAAACTATAATACACCTGAAGGATATTCAATCACTCGACCACCGTTATTTGACAATATCCCTTTCCATTTAAGGAAAACACGTATGCCTACTTTTCTTCAATCACTTGATTATCACATGTGGATTTTAGTTTAGGATAGGTATACTAGGCCAACTAAACTTGTAGATGGCATTAGAACTGAAAAACCCTTTGCTAACTGGATTGTAGAAGAATGAGACTTAGCATAATTAAATTTAAAATATTTGAATAGTTTCTTTTGTACACTTAAATTCAAATATTACATGTGTGTTTCTACTTGTAAAAGTGGAAAAGAAAATTGGGGTAGGCATTATATAACATATGAAGGAAATAACAAAGTGAAACAATCTAGATTGAATATCTTGTTACTTGATTATGAACTTTTTCGTATGAAACCAAATGAATCCATATCTGACATATACACAAATTTTACTCAGATAATCACTTCTTTGCATGCATCAGGTAGGGAACTAATTAATGCCATAAAGGCTAATAAAATACTTCATTGTTTACCTATAGCTTATGATGCTAAAATAACTGCTATTACATAGTCTAAGGATTAAAATGTGTATTTTTTAGTAATCTTCTTGGATCACTAATTGCTTAAGAGTAAGGAGTGACTCAAAGATAGATTGATGCAGGAGAAAAGTGAAAGGAAAAGAGCATAGTTTTGAAAGTAGATAACTCGAAGAGTGACCAGTCATAACCTGAGGATGATGATGCTATTCCCTTGATGACCATACAATTTAGGAGTTTTCTAAAGAGGAAGCAAAGGAGATGCCAGCAGTGGAACAAAGATAAGTTCCACAAAAATATTAAGATTTCTAATAATGTTATTTACTATGAATGCAAGAAACTTGGACATGTAAAATTAGACTGCCCAAACCTTAAAGCCACTCCTAGCAAGGAGAAGGTGGAGGAGAAAACAAATGTAAGGAAGGGCAAGAAGGGACTTCAATGAGCTTTTTGGGCAGACTCAGCTTCAGATTCATCAGAAATAGAAAAGGAAGAAGAAGTCACCAATCTATGCTTAATGGCCTATAATCTTGATCAGTCAGATCAAGAGGAGGTATGTGACTTAATTATAATAAATTTCTAGAAGTTGGAGATTATTGGTAGAGGCCTTATGATGAAAATTGATAGTTAAGTGTTTTTGATGAATACACCACCAACTTTTAATCATTTGGAAATTATTAGAAGTCTGCTAGGGACCATTTGTAACTCAATGTCTCCTTTGGTAACATGGTCCCCAATAACTCGCATATCTCGAAAGAATCAATATCCATTTTATTGGCCTTCAAAGCCACAATTTTCTCTTTCTATAAGTAGAAGTTGGAGATTCATTGGCCTTCAGCCCCAAACTCTAGTAATTCAAGATGTGTATGGGAAGCATTGGTGATTTTGATGGTGTATGGGAGTAAGGATGACTATAAGATGAAATGTTTAGCTTACAATTGTATTCTGATAAGACTCTTCCTTCAATCATGGGTGGTGACTTTAACTGCATTTTGTCTCAAGATGACAAATGAATGGTGAAGAAATTTGTCTTCTCTCAAGGGACTAAGGATTTGAAATTTAATCAATGACTATCATGATGTTGGAGTGGTGGGGTCTAAGTTCACATGGTGAAATAACAAAGATGGTGGTGCTCATATTTTGGAATGATAGGATAGATGCTTATTAAACTCTATGGTGCTTAATAATGTTCCTTTAGTAACGGTGAGGCATTTGGCAAGAGTTTCCTCTGATCATTGTCCTATAGTTTTAAATATCTTCAACAACGATTTCCATCAGAATAAAATGCTAAGATATGAAGATGTGTGGGCTTCTTATAATGCTTCCTCTTCTATTATCTTGAAGTCTTGGAGTAAGCATGTGAATGGTGATGATGTTCAAGTTTTGAATAAGAAGTTTAAAAGATCAATTCATAAAAGGAGGATTGCTTTTTGGTGGCTAAGCATCTTGGCAGTAAAAAATCTCCTGATATTGATGGAATCACTCATTCTTTCATCAAATTCTATTGGAGCATCATTGGTGAGGACATTTGGGAGGCTGTCAAATTTTTCTTTATGACATGTAAGATGTGTTCATCTTAGAAACAAACTTTGATTGTTCTTATTCCAAAAGTTAATAATCTTATGTCTCCTTCTAATTATCTTCCTATCAGCCTATGGTTATCAATTCATAAAATTGTTGCGAGAAAGTTATTGAATAGATTGAATATGGTGATTCCTAAACTCATCTCTGAAGAATAAGCATCTTTCATTAAAGTTCCTTTATTATTATTATTTTTCTTGTCCTAAGAGGTGTTTAATAAGTTCAAATTTTCCAAAGCTAAAAAAAGGTTTGATGGCTATTAAAATTGACATGGAGCAAGCATATGATTGTATGGTGTGGTCTGCTTTAAGATAAGTATTGGATATTTTTGGTTTTCTGCAAACATTTTTTACCCTATTGATGGAATGTGTTGAGGATCCTAATTACTCCACTTTAGTTAATGGCAAGTATTAATATTGGATTGAAGGAAAGAGTGGTTTCAGACAGGGGTGTCCATTGTCCCCATATTTATTGATTTTATGCTCCCAACTTTTATCTAATGCCTTTTTTTCATAAAGCAAGAAATCTAGGTGTGAAAATAGCTCCTCATGCCTAGAAGATTTCTCATCTTATTTATGTAGATGATATCTTCATTTTTTCATAAACCAATTGTAGGAGTGCTAAAAAGCTAAAAGGGATCATTAACAATCATTGCAAGTGGTCAGGACAAAACATCAATTTGAAGAAATCCTTCACATTGTTTGGTAAGGCAATGGGAAGGAAGATGAGAAAGTGCATTTCTAAACTGTTGTGATATCAGGTGTTAAAGGAGTTTAATTACCTCAGTTTGAAGATGGATTTGAGGATATTTCTTTTCACTAATTTTCATAACCTTTTGGAGATGGCCTTGAATAGACTTAGTGCTTGGGGAAACAAATTCATTTCTCTTACGAGGAAGCTTGTTTTGGTTAAAGCTATTTTTTTGTGTCTTCCCATCTTTCTTCCTACTCACTCTTTAATTTCTTTGGGGCTTTCATGTGAATTTGATAAATTATGTAGAGACTTTATTTTGCATAAGCAAGATGGAAGCAACGGACTTCACTATATTGCTTGGGAAGTTTTGTTAAGCAAGAAATAGGAAAGTCATGGCCTCTTTTTAGATAAAGCCTTGGTAGGGCCTTTGCATGCAATGTTTGCTTGCAATTTTATAAGTCTATATTCTCTTCTCAAAAGGAATCTTAGAGCTAAGTATGGAAATGAGATATGAGATTATAATGTTAGAAAAGGGTGCTCGTCTATGTGGAAAACTATTATTAATAGTGCAAATTATCTGCGTCCTATTGTGAGGTGGAAAGTGTCCAAAGGGAATTCTATTAATTTGATCAAGTATGTCTAGATTCTTAATATAAGCTTAGACAAATGGCTAACATTTGTTAGGGATGTGGTGAAATTGATGTTACTGTTGATTGCTTGATTTTTATGGAAGGTGGGATGAGGAGCAGTTGGACAGAGGTTTTGGTGAGGAGTTAAATTCTATACTTAAGAAGATATAAATTTTATCAAATAAGGAACAAGATCAAATTGAGCTGAAGCGGATGGCTTCGAAGATAACAATTACATCTCTTACAGCTGAAGCTTCGATTTGAATTATGGAAGAAGTGAATTGCTGAGGTTGGATTAAGAAGCTGCGATTGTTGCCACAAATTGAGTTTTTTCTGGTGGCATTTGGCTAATAATGCTATTCCTTTTAATGAATTCTTAATTTATAGAAGACTTTTTTATTACAATGGATGCCGAGAGGCTATCTATCTATTAAAAAAGTGGATCACATTGCAGCTGGTTGTGATAAATTTAATCACGTGTATAGTTTTTGAATTCATGGGATTTCAAAGTGCCTAAATTTTCCTCTTTTATGAATTGTTGTGTTCAATTATAATAGCTCTCTTTCTCTAATCCTGTCGTTTAAAATCTTTCTTGTATATTGGTGCTCCTAGTATGGAAAATCAAAAAAAAATTAAAGCATGGTGGTAATGAAGATACTCGGTTCTTATTGCTACTAATGTGATTAGTATCTCTTCTACTTCCTTTTTTAGTCATTATAATTTGGAAAACTAGGGGTAGTAATAAGCTTATGAAGTTGTTTGGTAATTCATGGCACCTTCCTCACCTTGAATGGATTAAAGTGAACATTGATGCATCTTTATTAAAATCCAATATAACTGGTATTGGTGGAGTCTTCAGATACCATAAAGGAAGATTCCTATTTACATTCGGTTTCACCTGCTTGCATTGTGATATTGATAAGTTGGAAATAATGGCCTTCTTTGCTTTAAAGAAGGTTATTAAAAATTGGATGTTTGATTCAAGAGGAATAATTATTGAAGGAGATGATTACAATATTATCAAACTTCTTAAGAGGTATTTTGATAGGGGTAATCAAAATTCTCTTCAAGTGAAGGATGTGGACTTCTCTTTTTTAAATGAGTTCAATCAAGTATTATCTAATTTTTGAATCGTACTTGTGATAAGTTAGCTGATTTATGTGTTAACTATGCATTTTCTAGTGATTTCATTTGGGATGATGTGAGTAGAAAATGGAATCAGAGTAATATTTTTGAAATTATTAGAAGTCTGTTATGGACCATTTGAAGAAGTTGGAAATCTATCATTTTCTTGAAGTTGGAGATTAAAGGTGGAGATTTCATGTAATCTATCTTATAATCAATATCCATTTCATTGGCCTTCAACGCTACATAAAGAAGTTGTAAAATAACCAACTTCTAAAGTGAAGACTCAACCAATCCCTACCAGACTTCTTGATTTCATCTGGGAGACCTCTAATTAAAAATTTAGAGAAAGGGTAGAGCCTCAAAATATTGAAGGAGTAGGTGAAATTACCCAAGGAGTAGAAAATACAAATATGGAGGAAAGGGTAGAACCTAGACACACTTTTCCTAGAGGTTAGATATATTCTTCAAGTCATCCTAAAGAATTAATCTTAGGAGACCCTTCTGAAGGTGTTAGAACTAGGCATGAACTTAGGAAAGAAGTGTACCACTCAACCTTTAACTTAATGGCTGAACCCACCAACATCAATCAAGACCTTTTAAATGAATTTTGGATCTTACCTATATAAGAAGAACTTTATCAACTTGTGAGGAATGATATTTAGGAGTTAGGTAAAAGACCTTTAAATCAAAGTGTAGTGAGAACCAAATGGGTCTTTAAGAATAAAATGAATGATTCTAGTGTGGTGGTTAGGAATAAGATGAGATTGGTGGCTAAGTGATACAACCAAGTAGAATGGATTGATTTTGAGGAGACCTTTGCCCCTGTAGCTAGATTGGAAGCCATTAGAGTGCTACTAGCCTTTGCCTGTTATAAGTGATTTAAGCTTTTCCAAATGGATGCCAAGAGTGCCTTTTAAAATGTGATAATATAAGAGGATGTGTTTCTAGAGTAACCCCCAGGTTTTGAGAGTTTCTAATTTTCAAATCATATTTACAAATTAAAAAAGGCCTTATATGGATTAAAATAGGCACCCCTTGGTAAGAGAGGTTTAGCACATTCCTACTAGATAGAGAGTTTATTAAGGGGAGCGTAGACACCTCCCTATCTCTAAGGAAAGTAGGAGATGAGTTACTCATTGTTCAAATCTATATTGATGATATACTTTTTGAATCTTGTGATAAAAAAATAAGTGATAAATTTTCTAAAATAATGAGTAAAGAATTTCAAATGAGTATGATGGGAGTGTTGTCCTACTTTTTGGGTTTAGCATAAGATAATTGGATGATGGAACCTTTTTAAATCAAACAAAGTACATTAAGGACATCTTGAAGAAATATAAAATGGATAAAGCCAAGCTAATAAATACTCCCATGATCTCCAATGTTTAGTTGGATAAGGAGTTAAATGTAAAATATGTTGATCAAAAGAAGTATAGAGAAATGATTGGATCACTACTTTAACTAACTCGTATGCAACCTGATATATTGTTTAGTGTTTATCTCTGTGTTAAATTTCAAGCTAATTTTATATTTTCTGATATATTGTTTGTTGTTATTTTCTATTTTTTCCTTTATGTCTGGCTTATCTTCTATTTTTAGTTTTTAGTTATTGATTGTTATTTGCTATTATTTTCCAGGGTTTTCATTTTTTATGTTCTTTTTTTTTTCTTTCAATTTTTTTTTATTCACTATTGAAATTATATTTAATGCATTATTTTTGTTTTTGAAAATTTGTAGTTAATGTTTGACATCCCTAAATCAAGTAAGGGGGAAACACCATTGATTATTTCTTTTCCTCTAACTTCTTTTTGGATTATAATTTTTTTTTCTAAATAAAAGTCTATCTCAAATTAACAACTAGACTTTGCGATTGAGATCTTTTCTATCTTGTTACAATAATCTATCTTACATAAATAATGTTCAAAGTCATTAAATCACTTTTAAGCTTTCATAATCTTATCGTTGCATTTATCAAATGAATTTGAATCTACTTTGTCGTTTACTCTTCCTTATATTAGAGAGTGAGTTTTTCTTCTTTAATATCTAAGATATTCTCACAACTGAGAGTATTTAAAAATTTTGAAAGGGAGCTAGCTTGCAAAAATGACAAGAGGCATAAATTGAGCCCAAAAAGAAAAAAAAAATTAAAAAGATGCACAATGATCACCAAAAAAATTTGAAAGATTCACAAAGTGTATCAAAAATTAAAAGATGTGAAAAGTGCGCCAACCAATTGACTAGTGGAGTAAAATGAGCCGATAAGAAAGCAAGCTTCATTCTCTTTCAAACCTTTAAATCTTAGAAGAATTCATGTGTCACTTGATATTTTCAAAGACTGATTTCGAAATTCATGATTGTGATTAATTACTTTGGTATATTATTCTAGAACCATGTTTTAAATGGATCAATTTTTTTTATCCAATTATTTTTCTGAGCTAAATCTTTATTTTTAAAAGAAGGTTTGCCCTATAAGAAGTCCAAGCTAGGGTTAACAAGATCGGTTGTTCTACCATTTTTTGGATTTCGATGATATGAACACATTTTCTTATAAATTTTTAAATCAATAACATAGAAAAATTATCATATTTTGGCTTTGATAAAAAAAAACTTTTTTTATTATTTTTGTCATTTTATCATCTTTTCATTATCTTATATTTTTTCACTAGTTTTTTTTTATCTTTTAGGCACCTTCTGATCACCTCCCTCCATCATGAAAATTTCAATCTTTTTTCTTCACATCGTCCTGGACGATATTCTAATTGTCATGGATGATATCATCAATCCACCCTTCATCTTTCATTTGACTGCTAATCTGACTCAATCATTTGAGATTGTCCTAGATGATCCCCATCATCTTGGACGATCTGATCAAATTCTACTTCAATTATTTGTGATCATCCTGTATGATTCACATGTTCACCTTGAACAATCCACATGGCTTAAGGCATTACATGTTTTAAATTTGGCCAGTACGATCCATTATTGTCAATCGTCCTAGACGATTCACCTAATCATCCTAAATGATATACTTTTTTAATAGTAGTCTTGCATGACTCCTCAGAATGATCACCTATGTCAAATCATCCTGGATGATGTCTAATCATCCTAGATGATATAACTGCCTTTTTGACCAATTATCTTGAATATTATAAATTCACCTGATCATTTTGGATGATCTTATTATCGTTCTGGATGATATGGCCGATTATTTATAAACAGCCAGCCTCAAACAATTTTCTCACCCCAAATCTTTTTATTCCTCTTTTCTCTCACTCATCCTCGAATATTCTTATCAATGGTGGGTGGAAAATGATCTAGAATGGGAACTAGTAGTTCTTTAAGGGCCTTTGTCGGCCTTCGTTTTACTGAGATGGATGTCCAAGCTACCTATCTTTGTTATAAGACCACTAGGATCACACTATCCAGGACCGTCAACCCTTGTATGCTCACTTACCCTTTCCTAAATATTTTTCTCACACCTCTCTCACCTTCATTCTTACACTCACCTTCCCTTTTAATTTTTAACTCCTTTATGGATTTTTTTCAAGCCTTAGGATCAACTTTACTTACACTGTCCTTCAGTCCTATATAAACAAATGACTTATTGAAATTACATATCAGGACTTCCACAAACTCCTATAATTTTCTTATACTGGAGACAAGATTCACCTCATTTCTCAAGATCCTGATTACGACTGGACTCCTGCCAATTACCTTCTGAGGAACACTCATGTCTCCTATCATGATGGGATTTCAAGCACCTTAGTTAAAGATGCTAGGACAATCCAACATGTACTTCACACCTTAGTAATCCCTAAAGCTGGTAATTATTTCCACATCACTCCTTTCCTTTCAATCACCACCTTCTACGTCATGGCCCATAGAGAGTTCAATGCTGGTGATCTTCTTTTTTGATACATTGAGCATCTGACTAGTATTAGGGATCCAGGGCACTGAAGAAAGCCTAACCTTTTCTTAGGATATATCATAACCTATATCCTAAAAATCAAATACAATCTTCAATATCCTACCCCACCTAATTTTTAGCCTTCCTTTTAACCAATAGCTCCTTCACATTCTTCACAGTACTCATCTCTACCCGGAGCACAAGGAGGCTGAGGGAGCTGAGGAGGAAGCTGCTTCTACACCTTTTCATGTACTTCCTTCGATCTGTCAGCACTCACAGTTGGATCAGCTGGTGGAGCGATTCGACTAGTGGGAGGCTAGGTTTGACTCTGACTTTATTGCACATGAGCAGTAGCATGAGGCAGATATGGTCAGATTTTATACGTATGTGGCACAACAGCAATAGCAGCACAACTAGAATATGGCCTGGTTTATGGAGTAGTTCGCTGCTATTTCCAATTTTTTTAGCCACCACCACCACCTCCTTCTGATGATCAAAGTCCCTCGTATTTATAGGTTATTTTTCTTGTGATGTTTTTTATAATTAGTCGAGATTCTCTACCTGCTTCAGAAGGAAGCGAAAGGAGTTTGGTCCTCTACCTACTTTAGGAGGAAGAAAAAGGAGTTGGCTTATCTGCCTAATTAGGGTCAGTGAAAAGGAGAGTCACTATAAAATCTAGAGGAGATGCTCTAGGGAGTGGAAAAAGGTCAAGTTGACCGAACCACTATAAAATATAGTATGCACTTTCTTATTGCATTTTAGCATTTAATTACTGTACTTTATTTTATATGGGTAATTATTTGGTTTAGATCATAATTTTTGTTTGAGAATTTTTAAAACACCAATTCACCTCCCTCTTGGTTATCCTAAAGCTAGTTCATAAGGGCTTAACATCCCTAACGAACTTTCAATTTCATACTCTGAATAACATACTGTATGAAATCCATATCATGTAGTAAAATTTATTTTAATCAAATCATGTTTCATTTGGTACGAAAATGGCCTCAACCATTTCATACTTTGGAAGTCATATGTATGATCCAATGATCATATAGAATGAAAATTTTAAAAATTTTACCTGTTCATCTGGATGAATAGATACGTAACCATTTAGTACTTTGGACATCATTTGTACGAACATAAGTTCGTATAATACAAAAAATTCAAAAAATTAGGAGTTCATCAGGATAAACTTGTACGTATCTATTTTAAACTCTGGAAGGCGTACGCACGAAGCTAACTTTGTATAGTACAAATATGACTTAGAAATTTTCCTAGTATGGTTCGATTAACTACTTTATAGAGGTACGTTAAAGCCAAATTGCACTATACGATCTAAAATCATACATTACAATTAATTTTAAAAAATTTACAAATTTTTATACTCCCCTGTGTGTGTGCACAATTACCCAATTACTATCACACTCTCTCAGACTCAAGAAAAGTATAAAAAGTATAGACTCTAAAAAAAGTAAACCTTAAACTAATCTGACTTAAAATCTTCAACTCATTGGAATATGATTTCCTTAAAATATTATTACACAGAAACAACAAAAGCAATATATTTAATATATGTTAGGAGAAATAGTAATCAATATAATAATATTTTGGAATCATCAAAAACACACATGATAAGAAAACATAATTATGAAAAATAAGTTGCAATAATAACTACCCTAGTTAACCCAACCCTTACGTTGACTTGGGTCAACACCTAGGCTATCTCAAAGTGGTAAAAATAACTTAGACCTGAGCCATCTTCTACTAAAAAACCATACTAAGTCTAATTGACACTTATGTTTAGTGCACCATGACTTAATCAATCTCCTCCATCAATCCCACCTCTTGGCTTATCCCAGGTTTCACCCAAACTGACTCAAACTATATAGGTTTGGGTCTACCCCAGCCAAATCACTAAATTGGAATTCACCATTGCAAGCCAATTCCTTAGTTAAGCTCACCGGACTCCAAACATACTTTCCACCTCAACATGGCCTAGCTAGTAGTAGCTGCAAGAAGACGGAGCAAGTGGTTTAAAGCTTTAATGGTCCCTTCATATCAAGCATCATCCAAAGCCTTCCAAGCCTTTGATTTTCTTGGCTTAAGCTTACGAGACCCTTGCGACAACTCCCCTTTAAGTTGTTAGCCATCCAGTGGATATCCTAATCTATCATGTCCATCCAAGCCTATGGCCATGACTTAAATGAAATTAATAGATCGCCAAGAGGGGGGTGGGGGGTGAATTGTGAAAATTTGTTGAAATAATTAAATCCTAAGCAAGAGTTCTAATATTTTTTGTATTTTTAAATTTTTAACAAGAAAAATTTAACTAATATGAAAGAAATTAATTTAACTCAACATGAAACAATGAAATTCTTTTTCTTTCACAATTATCACCAAGCAAATATAATGAAAATAAAGTGCATACAAAAATAAAAAAGCGATAAGGAAAGAAGCACACCATAATTTTATAGTGGTTTGGTCAAACCATGACCTACGTTTACTCCCCGGAGTCCTCCACTCCGGCAATGTCACTACAAACTATAGTTCTCCTTTTGCCCCCTCGGCAAGGCGGAGAAGCCCTCACAAGACTAACTTTCACCAACCTGGTGTGGCGGAGTGCCAGGTGATTTTCTCACCCTCCTGGCGATGGCAGCGTACCTTCTCATTTTTCTCCCTCGTAGAGAAGGCAGAGTACCTTCAAGGTCACGGATGTAGAAGAGTCTCTCCCTCAGAGGGCCTCCCACAAGTTCTTCTCGAGCCACAGGAGGAGCAAGATGCAATAGGAACAGAGCAACCGTGTGATCTCCCTCACACTACTTCTCCCTCACCAAGCTCACCCTCTCCTTCCTCTCTCAAACCCCAAAAACTTCTCAAGAGCTCTCTCACAAGGATTCTCTCTCTAATCACATTCCCCTCTTTCTGTCTCTCTCAAAACATTACTTTTTTTTATACTTAAAACGGGCTCCAAAATCCCTGAAATTTTCAAAGTAGCCATTACTAACGTACAGTACGGTTTACCATCATATAGTATAATTTTTTATAATAGGCTTCATCTTAGTACAAAGGTTTACGAACAGATCAAAAACTTCTAAATATATTCATATAGTACGATTTACAATCGTACGGTATGATAGCCAAATCTTTTGTTCATATAAGACGATAGCCGGAACGATCAAAACTCATCTCTGTACATCATAGGGTACGACCTACTTCGTACAATATGAATAGTCAAAATCAAGGCATCATCCTGGACGAAGTCCGGGATGACCAAAACTCGGCTCTGTACATCATATGGTATGATATACATCATCTAGTATGATTAGGCAAAAATAAGAGATCGTCAGGATGAAGTCTGGGACGATCAAAACTCTTCTCTATTCATCATATAATACGAACATGTTCGTACAGTACGAGTACCAATCAGCGATTAAACCATGATTTACTCTGCTAATCACAGATTAATTTAAGTAAGTATTCAAATTAAATCGTACCATACGAATTACTTCGTACAGTACAAACGGCTAATAGAACTTACTTAAACTAATCTGGCGTCTAGGGTTTTGGATTTGAAACACATCGTACTATATGATATGGTTCGTATAGTACGATCGGTTCCCAGAAAATTGTTTTACAACATTAGATCGTACAGTACGATATTAAGTCGTACAGTACGATCAATAGAGAAAAATCTTCATCTTTTTTCTTTTAAAACCCTCTCCCTCTATGTGTGTGCATGGTTGCTCAGACTTACATACAGTTTGTGGCCAGACTCAAGAAAAATAAATAAATAAATGGAAAAGTACATTATTTCAGACTCACACTCCTACTCTACCCAGTCTTGAGTCTTCCTGTTGTCCTGAGTAACTCGTGATCTTCCTAAAATATTAGTACTCACAGACAATAGCATAAATCAAAAGATATTCAATGAATAGTAATTGAGACGACATTATTTGTCATCATTAAAAGCTCAAATTAGAGGTCATGGATTGCAACAATCTTCCTCTTTTTGATGATGTCAAATAATGTTTGTTATAGGCAAGTTTGAATGACATTTTTTTGTTTATTGTTTTTTTTGTGTTTTTTTTAAATAAAAAAAATGAAATAGAAAGGAAAAGAAAATAAATGCATTTTATTGAAACATAAGGATCCATAAGCATAAGCAAACTACAATAACCTTCTCCCCCTTTTGACAGCACCAAAAGAGGAGCAAACAATACTGAAAAATAAAGTACAACACATATACATTTCAAAGAGGAGGATCTTGATCACTTGGAGGTGGAGGTGGGTGTGGTTGGAAATATTGAAGGATTGTCTCAAACTGGTGATCAATCAAAACGAAGTGTTCCCCAAAACACTGCATGTCGTCATTGTGTTGCTGATGTTGTTCTTGTATGTGTCTGTCAAGATGAGTCTGTAGTTGATCAAAATGTTAGACCAAATCATCGTGAGGGTAGGCTGGTGCAGGTGCACGTGGTGTTGCATGCCATCGTGGTCGAGCAGAAGCTACTGCTGGGGCAGCTTCTCCTTCTTCTTCATCAAAGTTGGGTTCATCTGGCTCTATCCCCCGATGAAACAAGATATGGAAGGAAGCATCCGTATAGAAAACAGGAATGTTATCGGGTTCACCGGGATAGGTTAACTGATATTTATTTTGAAGAATGTAACTGATAATGTGGCCAAGGGCTATGTTTTGTTTTCTACGGGTGGTAGGGAGGCGAATTATGGTCATATTTCAAATATAATCAATTATCAAGTCTGCCTCATCGAATTTGGTGTTTGACATGATAAGATAGGTAGTGACAGATAAATTAGGGGTCATGCGAATTTGATCGCCATCTTTGGGTACTATAGAAGTTCTAAGTACATGTTGAATTATTCTAGCATTTCGATTGAGGGTTTGGACGAGGGGCAAGTGTTGATAGAAGGCTTCATTTCTAAGGATGCGATTGATATCACTCCAGTTGAATTCATTCATGAGAAAGGAACGTACTTTAGGCTCTTTAGAGGATAGCCCAATGTATTGGGCGATGTCAGCTTTGGTAATTTCTATATTTTGGCGATAGACAAAGGATTGGAATGTCAGGTTGTCAACAGTGTAGGTAAGGTTAGCTAGAAATTCCAATATGAGTTCAGAGTTGTAGGGGAAAGCCAATGTGAGAAGGAACTGGAAAGTAGTGGAAGCGAAGAGGTTCATTACCTCAAAATTTAGAGCAACCTGATTGAGCATTTTGGACGGTGTAATCTTGCAGGCTTTGTACTTGTGGTACACATCCTCATTTTCAGCACTCAAGAAATGAGCGCTGAGACGGCGAGAGGAAGAGGAGCTACCCACAACGAGATGACCGCATTTTCTAGAGCTCGATATGGTGTAAAGGCTGAGTGAAGGTGAGGAGGTGAATGTGATTGAAGTGGTCTGCAATTGAGGCTTATTTATAGAATTTTTCCTAAATCTTACAGTATGAATGACAATTATATCATACCAGTCGACTTTAAGTTGTTCTCATCCATTTTGCTGAGGTGGATCATACAGTACGAAGCGGAAGTATCATATAGTATGATTACCCAATAATGTCGTACCAAACTACATAAATTAATCACAATCCGTTCACTGACGTGGATTGAACAGTACGAAGTGAGAAGATTGTACTGTACAATAATCAATAATGTCATACCAAACGAATTTAATGAATTTTAGCCTGTATCATATAGTACGATGGGTATCGTAAAGTACGATGAACATAGACAAAAACTTGAGTGAGGACTGTGATATGTGTAGGCAGATATATCGTACAGTACGATATAGGATCGTATAGTACGATAAGAAAATTGTTGAATTTCTATGTTTGTGTGGTGAGTGTGTGATGATCAGGAATAGCCTTAGAAGAGTTTTTCTTTATGCATTAATGTCTATGACACCTAGTCTAGTCCTCAAGGTGCTAAAGGTGTCGAATGCTAGTGATTTTGTGAATGTGTCTACCAATTATTCTCCATTAGCTATGTGTTGTACTTCTATATCTCCTTTAGCAACATGATCTCTTATGAAGTGGTGTTTGATGTCTATATGTTTTGTTCGAGAGTGTTGAATAGGATTATTAGAGATGCATATTGCACTTGTGTTGTCGCACATGGTTGAGATGGTTCCTACAGGTAATCCAAGATCAAGAATTTGTTGCTTTAACCATAGTACTTCTGCAACACAACTTCCTACTACAGTATGCCCAGCCTCGGCTATCGAAAGGGCTACTGAATTTTGCTTCCTACTGGACCAAGAAACTAAAGATTGTCCTATGAATTGAAAGGTACCATATGTGCTTTTTCTATCTATCCTACATCCTGCAAAATCAGAATCTGAGTACCCTAAGATTTTGAAGGAAGTGTTGTGCCTAGGATACCAAATTCCTAAGTTCGGGGTGCCTAGTAGATATCTAAGAATTCTCTTGACCGCAGTTAGGTGAGACTCTTTAGGATCAGCTTGAAAATGAGCACAAAGGCACACACTAAACATTATATTCGGTCTACAGGCAGTCAGGTAAATGAGATATCCGATCATTCCTCTATATTTTTCTGGTCAACTGATTTTCCCTTTGGATCTTTATCTAATTAAATTGTTGAGCTCATTGGAGTGTTCATGGGCTTAGCACTATCCATTTCATATTTTTTCAGAACATTCTAAATGTATTTTGTTTGGCTAAGGAATATTCCATTATCCATTTGTTTCACACTAAAGCCAAGAAAATGGTTAAGTTCTCCCATCATGCTCATTTTAAACTCTTTACTCATTATTTTTGAGAATTCATCACACAAATTTTTATCTGAAGATCCAAATAAGATATCATCAACGTAAATTTAAACAATGAGAATTTCTTCTTTAATTTTTTGTAAAAAGAGTGTAGTTTCCACACTACCTTCTACAAATCCTTTATTTAGTAAGAATGAGCTAAGTCTTTCGTACTAGGCTCTAGGTGCTTGCTTTAATCCATAAAGTGCCTTTTTTAATTTGAATACATGGTTTGGAAATTATGAACTTTCAAATTTGGGGGGTTGCTCAACATAGACATCTTCCTTAATTACCCCGTTCAGAAAAGCACTCTTTACATCCATTTGATATAGTTTGAAGTTCTTCAAGTAAGTAAAAGCTAATAACACTCTTATAGCTTCTATTTTTGGCAAAGGTTTCTTCAAAGTCTATTCCCTCAATTTGGTTGTACCCCTTAGCTACTAATCTGGCTTTATTTTTTATTATTGTTGAATCATTCACCTTATTTTTGAAGACCCATTTTGTTCCAACAACACTCTATTCTTTAGGTCTCTTGACTAACTCCCAAACATCAATCCTGGTGAATTGGTTCAACTCTTCTTGCATTGCTAGAATCTAGAATTCATCTCCTAAGGCTTGATCTATACTTGTAGGTTCTATCATAGAGATAAAATCTGAATGACTAACTTCTTTCCTAAGTTCATGCCTAGTTCTTACACCTTCTTAAGGGTCTCCTAAAATTAGCTCTTTAGGATGACTAGAAGAATATCTCTATTCTCTAGGAAAATCTTCTTGAGGTTCTACCCTTTCTTCTAAGGTCATAGTCTCTACTCCTTGAATTGCCTCTATTTCATCATCTTTAATTTTAGATACAGAGGGCTTGTCTGATTTGTCAAATACTACATGGGTGGACTCTTCTACTACTAGGGTTCTCTTATTAAAGAATCTGTAGGCCTTACCTACATATGAATAATCTAAGAAGACACCCTCATCAGACTTGGGATCGAATTTTCCTAAGAGTAGTTTGCAATTAATCATGATGAAGCACTTGCACCCAAAGATGTGTAAATGTAAAAGATTCGGTGTCCGACCCTTAAGGAGTTCATAAGGAGTTTTATTCAGCTTAGATCTAATGTTCGCCCTATTTAAGACATAACATGCCGTGTTTACTGCTTCTACCCAAAAATATCTAGGAAGGGTGTACTCTGCTAACATTGCTAGAGCAACTTCTACCAAGGTTCTATTTTTCTTTCTGCTATACCATTTTGCTGAGATGTTCTAGGGGCTGAGAAATTATGCTCTATTCCTATCTCTTGACAGAATGATTCAAACTTTTTATTTTGAAACTCTCCACCTTGATCACTATGGATTGTTGAGATTTCACATCCTAATTTTTGTTGAATCCAAGTGGAGAACACCTTAAATTCCTCAAATGACTCATTCGTATGTGCTAGGAACCTTACCCAAGTGAATTTAGTGAAATCGTCTACAATTACAAATCCATAATTTTTTCCACCAAGGCTAGCTGTGTTAACGGATCCAAATAAGTCCATGTATAGGATTTCTAATGGCCTAGAGGTGATCACTTCTTTAATTGACTGAAAGGATGATTTGACTTATTTTCCTAGTTGGAAAGCATCACATAAATGATCCTTAGTGAAGTCTAACTTAGGTACGCCTCTAACTCAGTTTTTCTGAGTGATGTTTCTAAGTGTTTTCATACTAGCATGGCATAGTCTCCTATGCCATAGCCACGAGTCATCTACTATTATTTTTAAGCAAAAATAATTTGAACAATCAATGCAATCAAGGTCTAACATGTAAACATTGTTCATTCGTTTTTCTTTTAAAACCAATTTGTCATTTAAACTAATTAAGCATTTGTCAGACAAAAATTTAATGTCAAAGCCTTTATCACATAATTGACTAATGCTAAGTAGGTTATGCTTCAAACCATCAACTAATAAAACATTTTCAATTAAAAAATTCTTAGCATTACCAACAATACCTGAGCCTATCACTTTCTCGGTAGTGTTGTCTCCCAATGTTACTTTGCCTCTGGTTCTGGTCTCCAGTAAAATGAACTTCTTCATATCTCCAATCACGTGTCACGAGCAGCCACTATCCCTACCACATGCTCTCACTAGGTCTTTTGTGAGAGCATCCCTACATTTTCATTCAAGGGTTAGATTTGGGAACCCAAGTGAGTTTGGGTTCCTCCTTATGCTTGCATGAATGAGATGGGTGCATGCTATGCTGTGATGGATGCAGTTTAGGTCTCCACATTAGGTGTGTCCTACAATGAATTATGCATGTGCGAGCTATGTGACCTAGCATGCCACAAGAGAAGCACCTAACACCGAGAAATGGGTTTACTAACCTATGTGAGTGGTGTTGCCTCTTCCTAAAGTTGTGATGCATGCAGTGCTGGGGGTTTGCTAGATTGGGCTAATGTGAGTGATGCATTTTCTTTTTCTAGTTCTTTGATTTTTTCTTTAAAAGTGTTGTTTTGATATGTCAATCCATGGACTTCTATTTTTAACAAATGCTCACTATGATCTACTTCTAATGCAAGTTTGTCTAATCTGTGAAAAGCCTCTTCTAGTTCAACATGAGTGATTTTAAAGGATTCATGCGCTTCTGTTAGTTCATTATGCTTCTTATTTAATGCATCATACTCATCAAGAAGCAACATATGATCTCTATCTAAAATAAAATTTCTTTAACTAAGTTAGCATGCTCAGTTTATAAAGTACTAAAATTCATATTAAGACTAACATGCATCTTTTTTAATTTCCTATACGAGTCATGAATTTTTTCAAAAATAAGTAATAAATCCTCATATGAAAGCTGACATATCACATCTTGATCCAATTGATCAAGATTATCGTTAGCCATTAGACACAAATTTGTTACCTCCTCCTCTGCTTCTTCTTCTGACGATTCTGAGGCAGAGTCGGCCCAAAAAGCTATTTGCGTCTTCATCTTTCCTTTCTTATACCTGGCTTTATCCTCACCTTTTTCCTTAGCAGATTGGCTCTTTAGGCTGGGGCAATCAGCTCGAAGGTGACCTGGCTTCCTACACTCAAAATAGATTGTATCAGATGAAACTTTATTAACCCTTGAGCTTTTACCTTTATTGCAGCTGTTATGATGACACATTTGTTTTCTTTTCAAAAAGTTCTTGAATTGTTGGGTCATCAATGCTATGTCATCTTCTTCCTCCCCTGCAGAGCTTTCACTTTCTGAATTGTTTGCTTTTAATGACACTGTTTGCTCCTTCTTTTCACTTGCATCACTTTGTCTTTTACTCACTCCATGCTCGTATGCAATGAGTGACCCAAGGAGATTATCAATAGAATAAACGTTAAGGTAATTAGATTCAGTGATGGCAGTTATCTTAGCATCGTAGGAACTAGGTAAGCATCTAAGAATCTTATTAACTTTCTCAGAATTTGAAATTTCTCTACCTAATGCATGCAAGGATGACACGATTTGGGTGAACCTAGTGTACATGTCAGATATTATTTCGCTAGGTTTCATACGGAAGTGTTCATAATCATGCAACAGAATGTTAAGCCTAGATTATTTAACTTCACTAGTTCCTTCATACGTGATGCACAGTCTACCCCAAATCTCCTTACCAATAGTATAGGTAGAAACTCTCATATAATCCTTAGAATTTAATGCACAAAAAAAGTAATTTAAGCACTTCGCATTTAATTGAGCTAATTCCCTATCCTCATTGCTCCATTCATTAAAAGGCACTTGAGTTTTCACTCCATTCAATGTTTTAAAAGGTGCAACGTAACCATCATTGACTAACATCTACATGCGGTAATCAATAGACTGTAAAAAAATAGATATTCTAATTTTCCAGAAATCAAACGGGATATTATCAAAAAGATGTGGACGGGTTATTGAATAACGCTTCGCAGTATTATGATTACCAAATGCGATATGATAATTTTTCAAGGTTTTTTAAAACACTAATTTTGAAAATAAGCTCTAATACCAACTGAAATTACTAGATTGCCAAGAGGGGGGGTGAATTGCAAAAATTTATTGCAATAATTAAAATCCTAAGCAAGAGTTCTAATATTTTTTGTGCTTTTAAATTTTTAACAAGAAAACTTTAACTAATATAAAAGCAATTAATTGAACTCAACATCCAACAATGAAATTCTTTTTCTTTCACAATTATCACCAAGCTAATATAATGAAAATAAAGTGCATGCAAAAATAACAAGCGATAAGGAAAAAGCACACCAGAATTTTATAGTGGTTTGGTCAAACCATGACCTACGTCCACTCCCCGGAGTCCTCCACTCCGGGAATTTCACTACAAACTATAGTTTTCCTTTTGCCCCCTCAGCAAGGTGGAGAAGCCCTCACAAGACTCACTTTTACCAACCCGGCGTGGCGGAGTGCCAAGCGCTTTTCTCACCCTCCTGGCGACGGCAGCATACCTTCTCATTTTTCTCCCTCCTGGAGAAGGCAGAGTACCTTCGAGGTCATGGATGTAGAAGAGTCTCCCCCTCAGAGAGCCTCCCACAAGTTCTTCTCGGGCCACAGGAGGAGCAAGATGCAGCAAGAATGAAGCAACTGTGTGATCTCCCTCACACAACTTCTCCCTCACCAAGCTCACCCTCTCCTTCCTCTCTCAAACCCCAATAACTTCTCAAGAGCTCTCTCCCAAGGATTCTAATCATGTTCCCCTCTTTCTATCTCAATCAAAACATTACTTTTTTTTACACTTAAAACGGGCTCCAAAACCCCTAAAATTTTCAAAGTAGTCGTTACTATCGTACAGTATGATTTACCATCATATAGTATGATTTTTTATAACAGGCTTTGTCCTGGTATGAAGATTTACGAATAGATCAAAAACTTCTAAATATATTTGTACAGTACAATTTATAATTGTAAGGTACGATAACCAAATCTTCTGTTCATACAAGACGATAGCAGGAAAGATCAAAACTCGTCTCTGTACATTGTAGGGTACGACCTACTTCATACAATACAAATAGTCAAAGTCAAGGCATCGTCCTGGATGAAGTCTGGGATGATCAAAACTCGACTCTGTACATCGTATGGTATGATATACATTGTCCAGTAAGATTAGACAAAAATAAGAGATCGTCCAGGATGAAGTCTGGGACGATCAAAACTCATCTATGTTCATCTTTTTTCTTTTAAAACCCTCTCCCCCTATGTGTGTGCATGGTTGCTCAGACTTACATATAGTTTTTGGCCAAACTCAAGAAAAAAATTAATAAATAGAAAAGTACATTATTTCAAACTCACACTCCTACTCTACCCAGCCTTGGTCTTCCTGTTGTCCTGAGTAACTCGTGATCTTCCTGAAATGTTAGTACTCACAGACAATAGCATAAATCAAAAGATATTCAATGAATAGTAGTTGAGACGACATTATTTGTCATCATTAAAACTCAAACTAGGGGTCATGGATTGCAACATTAAATAGGCTATTTTCTCTCCAGCCAACATTATTCATTCTCAAGCTTTCAAAAGCTCTCCCCAGAGCTTCCCAAGTCTTCCTCTCTAATACCCCTGCTCTCTAGCCTTCATAAAAATTAGTTTGAGCTTACTCTGGAAAAAGTGTTCTGGCTCCCACTCAAATTCATATCTCAGGTGATCCTCCACCGAGATGTTTGAAGGTTAAGCATTACACTTTGTCCCCCTAAAGCTTCTTGATTGAAAGTCCCATCCATTGAGGCTTTCTACATAGAAAAATCCTAATTCGAGCTCTTATTAGCTAGTGTCGGTCAAGTGCAAAATAAGCTGTCGACCCATCAAAATCTGAAATTTTCATTAGATTGATGATTTCTATTATCTTGATCCTCTTCGTGAAATTTTGGGGAAGTTCACTGGCAGGATATCTCAAATCAATTTTGAGAAGCTTTATAGCCGCGGAGCCCTGCAAAAGCTAGAAGACAAAATCTGAATGGTTGATCTCAACCAATGGTTTCAATTACATCTCATGGTCTTGCACCCTTTTAAACTATAATAGTTGGATCTTCAATCAGACAACTATGAGTAATTCTATATCATCCAGTAAGCCCCATTCATTACCCCACCAATTAGATGGCACTGCGTGGAAAGTGTGCAGCTGATTGAAAAATGCCTTAGATAAATATCAAAGAAAATCAAGGAAACTTTTAAAATTAATATCTCATCATCAATTTGGCCAATTTTAGTGTTCTTATTATCATTGGAAAGATCTTGAGGAGATCTTCAAAAGCTCTATGGTCTCAATCTATAAAGAAGCATGAAACTTATGTTATAATTGTTAGAACCTTAGGGGTATTTTAGTAATTTTTGCATTAAGATAATACTTCAGATATTAAGACTTTAGGGAATTGAACATAGGCATGTATCTAACATGTCCAATAATTCTTCCCCCTAATTGATTTAATTAATGGCAACAATTGATTAATTTGGGATTAATGGTCATTATTTAACTTAATTTCAAATTGATTTAATATCCTTTTCAATGAGAATTAGGATTTCTGCCTTTTTGGGATAACTATGGTTAGTATAGGGAGTTTAGAGCCATAGATTTCATCCTCCCTCTTGCCCCAGGTTGTGAGTTATGATTTTCCCAAGAGAATCTAATAGTTACTTTAGGTGGTTTGGTTAACAACCTTAGAGGATTCAATTTTTGGCCAACTTTAGTAGGCTTTAGACTTCAACTTAGGTTAACCCATAGCCCAATTTTCTCTGAAAATTGAGCCCACTTGATCCACCAACTAAGGAACTAAAAATCACTCCCTAGATTTGACCTAGATCCCTAATTAAACTATATTTAATTCATATAAAATCCAAAAACTCCATATAAGGTATCAAATTTCTCATAATTGAACCATCCATCCATAAATAAGAAAATCCCTCTAATCAGATCATTAATTTAGGGTTAATATAAATTTTGAGAAAAATTAACCTCTAATTAATTTTAATTAATTAAAATTATTTAAATATTCAAAAAATCTCTAAACACTTATAAACATCACCATAGGTCATCTCAAAACTTTGGGGATTATTTCAAGGAGTTTGGGATTGATTTGGATCTAAAAACCCAAACCCATTCTAATTAAATAATTTTAAAAATTCATTAAATAACTAAACTTTAAAAATTCATTATTTATTTAAGAAAATTTTGAATTGGACAAAATCAAAACTATTCAACTCCAACTAAAATATAGTATTTTCTAAAAATATCAAACAATCAAAATTCAGCTAAAGTCAAAAGTCAATCATAATTTAAAACTTGGTTAAAATTTCAAAAAAATCATAACTTAATGAAGAAAATATTAAATCTAATATACTTATAGTCTAATCACTCATCTTAAGGTCTAGTATTTAAGAAAAATATCCAAAATTTAAAAATCACTCTAATTTAAAAAGTCAACTTTTTGCCCCTTTAATTTAATGAATTAAATAATTTTAAATTTCCAAAATTTTAAAAATTCACTTAAAATTTAAAAAAAATTCTAACTTAATCATTCAAACCAATAATTCAATCAATTGGTTTAAAATATATTAACCTTTAATCCTTAACAAATTAAATTAACTAATTTTATATCAATTACTATTGGGTAACACTGGCCTACAAAGCTACTAGAGTTACCCCAATTAAGGTGAAATAAACTCCACAGCCCCGGTTGAAAGTATGAGATGCGCTAAAAGGGGGGGGGGGGGTGAGTTGGAAATTTTTATAATAAAGTAACAATCCTAAAGAGGAGTTCTAATTTTTTTGTTTTTAAATTTTAAATAAAAAATAAAACTTTATACGAAAGAGATTAATTAGAACATGATTGCAACAACAGGTAGTGAAATTTTAATTCACAAAACGCAGATCTAGAAAATAATCTTCACCAAGAAGTTATAGTTAATGTAAGATGCAAAACATTAATAAAGTGTAGTAAGTAGAAAAATCACACCAGAAGATTGGTTTGGTCACTTGACCTACGTCCACTCCCGGAGTCCTCCACTCATTGAATTTCACTACTCATAAGTAATTCTCCTTTTTCCCCCACAGTAAGGCGGAGAAGCCTTTATAAAACCTCACTTTCACCTTCCTTGGTGTGGCAGAGTACCAAGCACTATGTCACCCTCACGATGACAACAGCGAACCTTCTCATTTTTCTCACTCCTGGAGAAGGCAGAGTACCTTAGAGGACATGGACCTTGAAGGATCACCCCCTTAGAAAGCATTCCACAAGATCTTCTCGGGGTACAGGAGGAGCAAGAGTGTAGCAGGCTTGGAGCAACCATGTGATCTCCCTCACACTCCTCTCTTACAAACTCACCTTCTCCTTCCTCTCACAATCCCAAAATCTTCTCAAATACCTCTCTCTCAAGAAGTCCCCTTCTTGTCATGTTCCCCTCTCATTTATTATTTCAAAAGACAAAAGTTTCATATTTAAGTCAGGCTCCAAGAAACTCTAAATTTTCAATATAGCCATTTCTATTCGAACAGTACAATCCAATATTATACAGTACAATTAATTCAAAATAGCCTTCATCTTGGTATAAAGGAGTACGAATAGGCAATTTTTTGAACCGTTTTACAGTACGATACGAATATCATCCAGTACGATATGTTATTTTCCTTTTGTTTGTATATGACGAATGCTGGGACAATTAAAACTCATCTATTTTCATCATCTGTTATGATACACTTCGTACAGTATTATCTGTTAAAGCTTCAGGTAGTCCGGTATGATGTTCATATCATCCAGTATGATTAGTTTAAAAATCAAGGGATTGTCCGGTACGATGTTTGGGATAATCAAAAATAGCCTCAATTAATCGTACAGTACGAACTATATCATTTATAGTATAATTACCAATCAGTAATTAATCCTTGATTTAATTGACTAATCATGGGGGTTAATTTAAGTAAGTATTCAAATATTCGTACTATACGATTAGATCGTACTGTATGAGCATTTCAAAATTCAATATTTAAAAACTTACTTAAATCAATTTGGTAAGTAGGGTTTCAAACTAGAAATACATCATATAGTACGATCGTGATCGTACAATACGATTAGTTCATAGGTAGCTATTAAGCCACAGTAATTTATATAGTATAATTTAAAATCATACAGTATGATCTACAGAGAGTTTAAAAAAAATTCACTTAAAAGAAAGCTCTCCCCTTGTGTGTGTATGGTTGCTCAGTTTGTGTACACTTTGTGGCCAGACTCAAGAAAAACAAATAAAAATGAAAATTACAGAGTTACAGACTTTACTTCCTACTCTTCCCAGTCTTGAGTCTTCTTATTGTCTTGAGTAATATGCAATCTCCCTGAAATGTTAGTACTTACATATAAGAGCAAAATTCAAAATATTTAATGAATAATGAAGTAATTCACATTGACATTATTTTTCATCATTAAAATCTCAGGCTAGGGGTCATGGAATACAACACCGATGAGAAACAATGAAAGTGCTCAGATGACATTAGAAAATGCTCTGATACCACTTGAAAGTTCATTAGGGATGTTAGGCCCTATAGAACTGGCCCAAGGCTAAATAAAGAGAGTGGTGAATTGGTTAAAGAACAAACTTTAAGCAAAGTACAAACCAAAATCACCACAAATAAAAACCATTGCAGAAATTAAATGCGGAAGCAATAATAAGAAAAGAACACACCGGATTTATAGTGGTTCGGTCAAACCTTGACCAACGTCCACTCCTTGGAGGCACCCTCCAAGTATTGCACTAAACTAAGTGTCTCTCCTTTAGCCCCCACAGCTAGGCGGAGAAGCCCTTACAAAATCACTTCCACCTTCCCCGGTGCGGCGGAGTCATCGGGTCCTTTGACACCAAAGAGATCTTCTTCTTTGGTGAACTTCCCTCGAGACAAGCCTTGAATCCGATGGTATTCAGGTGCGAGCTTGCCGGAGCAACCATTTGGAATCCCCTCCACACTCCCTTGAGCCCCCACTCATAGGATCTTCTCCCTCTCTCAAACTACACCCTTTCCTCACTCCCTTTTGAGCTCTCTCTTCAAGTCTCCCCCAAAAGAACGAAGCTACAATGGCTGCCAAAGACACTTTACAAAGTGTCATGCCAAGCTTAAATACAAAAGCTCAAAATAAGCTCTTTAATGCAAGTTGCCGACATTATCGTCTAGGACGATAGGTATATCGTCCATGCCGATCAGTATAAATTCAGCTCATCAGCCCGGGACCATTTGGGACGATCAGAAGAAAATTTATTACATCGTCCTGGCCGATATCATGATCATCCAAGCCGATTAGTTTAAAACTGATTTCAATCGTCTAGAGCATCGCTCTGAATTTGAGCTATCCGATGAAAATCGTCCAGGACATCGTCCCGGCCGATCCTACGATCGTCCAAGACGATGTGATCGTATCAATCAACGATTAATGCTTTCCAAAGATATCAGATCAAGTTAGGCATAATTGAGTTAGATTGTCCTAGACGATAGGAATATCGTCCTGGCCAATTTCCTAAAACAAATAATACCTAAACTGATTATGGCGGCTGATTCTTTCTTAATTGAGACTATCGTCCTGGCCAATACATGTATCATCCAGGCCGATCAGCTAATGACGGCTGCCTTAATGAGGATGCCCTAATTAGGGATTCTGTTTTTGGACAGATCATCCCGAACGATGTAAATATCATCCCAGACGATGTTACCAAAAATAGAAATCTTTAAGGGAACAACAGAGAATCTTCCAAGTTACAAATCATCCGGTGCCACACCAAATACAACAGACTCAAGAAATGAAAAAGAGTACAAACTGACTTAGACCTAGTCTACCCAATCTTGAGCTGATTCTAAATTGTAGTCCAATCGTGTGCACCTGAAATGTCAGTACATAAGGCAGTCGTAGAGAAACAAGAATGTTTGATATCATCAAAATCAGAAACCATTGATCCGCAACAATCTCTCCCTTTTTGATGATAGCAAACAATTCAATTTGAATTTTCAAAAAAAAAAACAATTTCTCCTAATCTCCCCCTCACTAGAATAAACCCTTTAAAAAATAGGGGAAATAAAAAACATTTTTGTTGTTTTTAATTTTTTGACAAAAAATTCAACAATACATTCTCCCCCTTGGACATTATTAAAAAGAGAAGAGGCACAAAAAAAATGAACAAAAGATAGAAACGCTCCCTGACCTAGTGAAAAAATAAATATTCTTAAAATGAGAAAGTTACCTCTTAGTTTTAATCAGAAAGCTTAGTAGAATTGGATTGACAACGCATAACCCAGAAAAGGTTAAAAATTCAGAATTTGATAATCCAAACTTAAGTTCTTTTAAAAAGGCTCAAAAACTTTTTTTAATTTAATATCTAAATCATGAAATAAATTAGAGAAAGAAACAATCATTTTTCAAAAACTACTTCCATAAAATATATCAAATAGAAGATTAATGCACTATTGTTGAATCAGGAAACAAGATTTTCAAACTCAAGTATCGAAAGAATCAAGGGTTTTCTTAAACTTTAAGAAGTACAAGAATGGTAAGCATTAAAATTTTGTGGGCTCATTTTATGCCTCTTGACAATTGGTTGGCGCACTGCGCATCTTTTGATACACTTTGTGTATTATATATATTTTTTTTCAATTTGGCGTCTTTGAGCATCTTTTATTTTTGGCATCATTGGCTAATTTTTTGAATATACTGCCTTTCTAAAATCTTAAAAACCAAAAGTAAACCCATACTATTGATAAAGCGAATTTCTTAATCAAGAAAATTTTGAATTAGATTCAACAATTTGCAAAAGATTCCTATGTGATAAATAAGATGTAGGGAGATAAAAAATGTTAATTTCAAAAACTAATTTAAAATATGAAAAAGATTTTAAATCAAAAGTAGAATAACCTCTTTTAGGAAACAGAGATTGAGAGTAAAAATTAATGAGTTTCCTTTCTTCGGCTGTTTTAGAGAAGTCAATCACAACTTACCAAAGATTTCAAGAAAAAACAAAAAGTAGATTTTTCATTTTTAGAAAAGTGAATGTGTGTGTTGATCAGAGAAAAAATCTACGAACCAAACAAACTTCAAAGAAAAAACTAAACAAACAAAAAAAATAAAAAATAAAAAACAAAACACAATAAAGAAAACACAAATAAGCATTTTAACCATTATCTCTCTCCTGGTCCGATGCTTCAGAAACCAGATCTGCTCATGAGATTTTTTGCTTTTCATTATTTCCCCAATTTAAATTTAGCTTTGTCTTACCCTTTTCTTTCGTAGGAAGAATTCTTAAATTAGGGCACTGATTTTTCATATGTCCAGGCTTCCTACATCGAAAGCAAATAAGGTCAGAAGAAAGAGGAACATCCTTACCATTTTTACCTTTTTTCCACTTTTGCTTATGCTTTGGTGAGCTTTGTGATTTTCTTGACAAGTCATTGAATTCCTCACCAACTAGGCTATCTCTTTTCGTATCTTCAGCTTTTAGAATAATAGTTTCACCTGCATCCAAAAGTCTTTGACTCAAACCTTGCTCTTAGGCAATGAGTGGGCCAATCAAATTTTCAATAGAATATTCATTCAAATCTTTTGATTCACAAATAGTAACTACTTTAGCATTGAACTTATCTAGTAGACAACGAAGAATTTTGTTAACTTTTAAAAATTTGAAAATTCTTTTCCTAAGCTTGTAATGATGTTACAATTTGAATGAACCTGGTATACATGTCTAAGATTGTTTCAAAAGGTTTCATGGAAAACAGTTCAAAATCATGCATTAACATATTCAACTTGGATTGCTTGATTTCACTAGTGCCTTCATATATGGTGTGTAGTTTATCCCAAACTTCCTTACCAGTAGTGCACATGGATATTAACATAAAAAATCTTCAGAATTTAAAGCACAGAAAAAACAATTTAATGATTTTGCATTCAATTGAGCATTGAGTTGTTCTTCCCTATTCCATTGATTAAAAGGAATATCAGTTTTAATTCCATTAATAATACGTGGCGGTGATGAAATACCAGTTAAAATCATACGCCACATGCGAAAATCAATCGATTGTAAGAAAATAGACATGCGAGTTTTCCAAAAATCAAATGACATATTTTCAATTAAAGGTTGTCTGGTGATTGAATAAGCTTCCGCAACATTACGATTCCCAAAGTTAACCATGGATCAAAAATTCAAAAGCTTTTAAAAACTTAAAATAAAGCTCTGATACCACTTGAAAATGCTCAGATGACACTAGAAAGTACTCTGATACCAATTGAAAGTTTGTTAGGGATGTTAAGCCCTATAGAACTGGCCCAAGGCTAAATAAAGAGAGTGGTGAATTGGTTAAAGAAGAAACTTTAAGTAAAGTACAAACCAAAATCACCAAAAATAAAAACCAATACAGAAATTAAATGCGGAAGCAATAATAAGAAAAGAACACACCGGATTTATAGTGGTTCGGTCAAACCTTGGCCTACGTCCACTCCTTGGAGGCACCCTTCAAGTATTGCACTAAACTAAGTGTCTCTCCTTTAGTCCCCACAGCTAGGCGGAAAAGCCCTTACAAAATCACTTCCACCTTTCCCGGTATGGCGGAGTCGCTGGGTCCTTTGACACCAAAGAGATCTTTTTCTTTGGTGAACTTCCCTCGAGACAATCCTTGAATCCGACGGTATTCAGGTGCGAGCTTGCTGGAGCAAACGTGTGGAATCCCCTCCACACTCCCTTGAACCCCCACTCACAGGATCTTCTCCCTCTCTCAAACTCCACCCTTTCCTCACTCCCTTTCAAGCTCTCTCTTCAAGTCTCCCCAAAAGAATGAAGCTACAATGGCTGCCAAAGATACTTTACAAAATGTCATGCCAAGCTTAAATAGAAAAGCTCAAAATGAGCTCATTAATACAAGTTGCTGACATTATCATCCAGGAAGATAGGTATATCGTTCTGGCCGATTAGTATACATTTAGTTCATCATCCCGGGATGATTTGGGACGATCAGAAGAAAATTGGTTACATCGTCCTGGCCGATATCACGATCGTCCAGGCCGATTAGTTTAAAACCGATTTTAATCGTCCAGAGCATCGCCCTGAATTCGAGCTGTCCGATGTAAATCGTCCAGGACATTATCCCGGCCGATCCTACGATCGTCCCGGATGATGTGATTGTATCAATCAACCATTAATGCTTTCCAAAGATACCAGATCAATTTAGGCATAATTGAGTTGTATCATCCTAGACGATAGGAATATCGTCCTGGCCGATTTCCTAAAACATAGAATACATAAACTGATTATGGCGGCTGATTCTTTCTAAATTGAGACTATCGTCCAGGCCGATCAGCTAATGATGGCTGCCTTAATGAGGATGCCCTAATTAGGGTTTCTATTTTTGGACAGATCCTCCAGGATGATATAAATATCATCCCGGACGATGTTACCAAAAATAGAAATCTTTAAGGGAAAATAGAGAATCTTCCAAGTTACAAATCATCTGGTGCCACACCAAATACAACAGACTCAAGAAATGAAAAAGAGTACAAACTGACTCAAACCTAGTCTACCCAATCTTGAGCTGATTCCAAATTTTAGTCCAATCGTGTGCATCTGAAATGTCAGTACATAAGGCAGTCGTAGAGAAACAAGAATGTTTGTTATCATCAAAATCATAAACCATTGATTCGCAACAAACATGTTGTAACTTGAGCTCATAAGGTTATGTTTTTTATGATAACAAACATTGTGGCTCAAATCCTTATGTCTACTTATATTTGCAATGTATATTTTTTATCTGTGTACTATAATTTTAGGAATATCACTGACTCCATACGCTCTTAGACTATCGCGGTAGACTCTTTGATTGGATAGAAAGAAGGGGCGAGCTTCTCTGTCATAGACTACGGAAGAATAAACACCAAAACTCCTAGGGGAGTTTGGTCACCACCACCTGAAGGAAGTTCAGGTTACAAGAAACAAGCAAACCACCACCTGACCTACAGGTGGATATAGACGTAATTCCATAGGAAAATGTAATGGGAAAATCAACTAAAACTCTTCTATTATTCTCAAAAATCAACTTATTTATACATGTAATGGTCACACAAAAAGTTAAATAAAAAAAGGAATAACTAATCAAAATAGAGTCAGCTGAAGTTGCTTTTGATACTCCCATGGCCACCACGTACTCAGCTCCGGTGTTAGTATACCGGGGTAGGAGGAACTTCAGGTTCATCGTAAGGGGAAAGGCCAGCCACATTGAAGGTGGAAGGCACATTATAGTCACCCGATAGGTCAATTTGATAAGCATTGTCACCAATTTTGCGGACAACTCGAAAATGTCCATCTTCCTTAGGCTTTAGTTTGCCAAATGCACCTGGCGGATATCTTTCTTTTTGTAAATAGATCAACACTTTATCACCTTCTTTAAATTGAATTGACTTTTAATATTTGTTGGCATGATCCATACACTTTTCCTTATGCTTGAGTATTTTTCCCTGCATATTTTTGTTTAGCATTGTATCTCTTGACTACATTGAACTACATCAGCACTATAGTTGCTGGTAGTCACCTACGGGATTAAGTCCAGTAGAGATAAGGGATTAATGCCATAAACAACCTGGAATGGACTATGTCCTGTTGCTTGGTTTATGGATCTGTTGAATTCAAACTAAATTTGTAAGATCCCATTATCTTATGTTCTTCCCGATGAAGCACCTGAGAAGGTTTCTGAGACTCCTATTAATGGTCTCCATTTGGTCATCCATTTGAGGGTGGGCGGGGGAACTGAACTGTAATTTTGGTGCCTAGCTTAGCCCAGAGTGTTTTCTAGAAGTGGCTCAAAAATTTAACATCACAGTCAGAAGTAATGGTCCTCGTTATACCATACAGGCATATAATCTCCTTGAAATATAAGTCGGTGACATGAGTTGCATGAAACATTTTGTTGCAAGCCACAAAATGGGCCATTTTTTAGAAATAGACTACAACGACCATGATCGAATCCTTTCTTTGTTGAGTCCTCGGTAAGCCTAGCACAAAGTCCAGGATGACATCAATCCAGTGCCCTTCAGGAATAGGTAATTGCATATACAATCCTAATTTTTGTCCATGAGTTTTAGCAATAACACAAACTCGTCTTCACTTAACAAAGCGATTAACATCTCAACTCAGTGAGGGCCAAAAGAAATGTTCCTTGGTTAAGGCTAGGTCTTGTCTCTCCCAAAGTGTCCCGCGATGTTGGACTCATGACATTCTCTGATGATTGCAAGATAAGTAGAGCATTGTGGAACACATAACAAATTACCAAAGAATGGTGATCATTTTGGCAGTGGTAGAATTGGTATGGTCCCTCCTTGTACTTGGCCCAAATACTTCCAAAATATGGATCTTGAGAATATAACTTTTTAAGCACATTATATCACTTTATTTATTAAAGATTGAATTAATGCTAGTCACCCGTTGAGTGCATCAGCCACTTGATTATATTTACCCGATTTATGTTTTAGGACAAAGTGAAAAGCTCTAAGGTATTTAACCCACGTGGCATGCCACCCTTTTTTTTTTTTTTTACTATTCAGAAAATGTAAGGCTTCATGATCTGAGAATAAAATAAATTCAAGGGGTAGCATGTAATGTTCCTAATGGTGTAAGGCTTGGACAATGGCATAAAACTCTTTATCGTATACCGAATACTTTTGTTGAACTTCATTGAGCTTTTCACTAAAGAAGGCAATCGGGTGCCCCTTCTAGATGAGCACAACTCCAATTCCTAGGTTTGAAGCATCACAATCTAACTTGAATACGTCCTCAAAATTGGGCAAAGCCAGGATGTGTGTGGTGGAGACTGCTTTCTTAAGTTGTTCAAAACCTTGGTTTGCATCCTGAGACCAGGAAAATCTCTCAATTTTGAGGAGCTCAGTGATGGGAGTGGCGATAGAACTAAAGTACTTTATAAATCAATGATAGAATGAAGCGATACCGTGGAATTAACAGAATTCTGTAGTCAATTAGGGCTTTTTCCATTGGATTGTTGCATCAACCTTTTTGGGATCTGCTTCAGTTCCTCCCGAAGATATGATGAAGCCCAAGAATGATATTAAGTCTCATGAAGGTGCTAGGGGCATTGGATATGTCAAACGGCATCACGGTCCACTCGTATAAGCCTTCCCACATTTTGAATGCAGTTTTCCATTTATCTCTGGGCCTCACTCGTATTTGGTGATATCCACTCCTTAGGTCACTTTTGGAGAACAAGGTAGCACCATGAAGCTGATCAAAAATGTCATTTATGCGAAGGATGGTGAAATAATACTTGATTGTAATTTTATTTATCGATCGACTGTTAATGCACATTCGAAAGGAAGCATCCTTCTTTGGAACCAGTAAGGCGAGGACTACACACGGGCTAGCACTAGGGCACACAAATCCTTTAGAAATTAATTCTTGAACTTTATGTTGTTGTTCTAAATGTTCATAAGATCTAAGCCGATAAGTAGGTCGATTGGGTAGGTCAAAACCCGGTATAAGCTTCATTTGGTGCTAAACATCGTGGAGAGGAGGCAGACCCGCTAGTAGATCTTGGACTAATAATTCTCATACCATTGAAGTTATGGTCGAATCACTTTAGTCACCATTACTTGTTGTGGATTCTCTTCCATCAGCATCAGAAATAGAACTTGTTGTGCAATTTTCAGATCTTGCAAGAACAAAGTTCGATTAAACAACGTTGACGAAGAATTATCGCTATCTTCCACTATCGACGAAGGCAATAACATAATTTGTTGATTATTGTGCAGGAAGGAATATGTATTCGTAGTCCCATTATGTAAGGTGCCTCTGTCGAATTGCCACGGTCATCCCAATAGAAGGTAGCAGGCATCCATAAGCATGATGTCACACTAGATCTGATCCTTGAAGTGGCCAATGGAAAAATCTACCTGACAACTTTTGTCCACCTGAACCTCAGCATTCTTTTGAATCCAAGAAAGTGAATAGGGCTTAGGATGATCTATAGTTGCTAGTTACAATTTGTCCACCATGATAACGGCTATAACATTTTCATAGCTTCAACTTTCTATGATCACGTTACACACACGATCTTTAACAGTGCATCTAGTTTGAAAGTTACCGTGGCGTAGCCATGAGTCTCCCTTATGTATATTTAAAGACTGTTGTAAGACGAGTAGATTCCCCTCATCTCCATGTAGATAAGGTGGTTTAGTGACTTTGGCATCAGAAACTATGGTGTGGTTTGTATCTTCTATCTCTGATTCTTCAATAAGTGTTACCACTCAATGATTAGGACAGTTGCAGGCTATATGCCTGAATCCTTGACATTTAAAGCATTTGCACGCTGGATGAGGGATTGGAGATTGGGTTGAATGGGTAAGAGCTCGAGCAAATAGTTCTTTAGGTTGTCGACTCAGTCTAGTGACATATTTGTTAGCTTATGCTTTTCACCCATAGAATCAGGTGTTATGTTTTTCTGATTGGACTTTCTAAACTTTAATTGCTTCTTTTCTACTTTTAAGGCCAAATCGTTGACATCTTGAAACATCTAGTAGGGCTGCAATTGCATGACATTGGCGATCTTAGGGTGTAGCCCAGCTAAGAATCGAGACATGGTGTACTCTTCAAGTTCCACTATATCACATTTAAGGGACAACTGCTCAAATTTAGATATATATTCTTCCACGGTCATTTTATTATTACTGGAGTTGACTAAACATAAAAAAATGCCCTGTTTATATTTTTCAGGAATGTATTTGCATTGCATTCCCTCTTCATCTTGGCCCAAGAAACAATCTTGATATTCCCTTCTCGGCTTCTTGATCTCTTCAAGTTCTCCCACCAAAGAGATGCAGCTTGCTTGAGTTTGATCGCTACTAGTTTAACGATTCTGTCAGCGGGTATTTCTTTAAATTCAAGAATCTGTTTCACCATTTGAAGCCAACTGATGAACTCATCTGGATCCATTCATCCGTCAAACTCAAGAAGTTCAATTTTAATTGAAAGTTCGTTTGAGATGTTAAGCCCTATGAACTTAGTCCCAAGCTAACCAAGAGGGGGGTGAATTGGTATTTAAAAAATCTTTTCAATCAAGACAATAATGGAAAACCAAAACTCACCACAATAGAGTAAATGTGGAAATAAAAGTGCGGAAGTAATAAAGCAATAACACAAAGATTTATAGTGGTTCGGTCAACACGACCTACGTCCACTCCCCGGAGGAACCCTCCGAGTATTGCACTAACTCGTGACTCTCCTTTAGCCCCCACAGCTAGGCGGAGAAGCCCTCACAACAAACTCTTTTTGCCACCCCGGCAAGGTAGAGAACCTATCTCCTTTTGCTTCCTCCTGAAGCTGGCAGAGAACCACAACAGGTCGCTGAAGATCCTTACCTCTACCGACCCTTCCACGGACGAGAAACTCCAGACGAAGAAGAAGCAGAGCGATCCTTGAGTAACCCTTGTGAATCCCCTCACAAGCTCCCCCTCACAAGATCCTCTCTCTCTCCCTCTCTCTCTTTCTCTCCTCAAGGCCTTCTCAGGTCAAGGCAGCAGCACTTGTGTATAAAAAACGTTGAACAAGAGCTCTTAAATAGAAGAGCTTCAAAAGAGCTCATTAATTGCAAGTTACCGACAATATCGTCCAGGCTTATATTCACATCGTCCTGGCCGATCAGTACAAATCTCAGAAGATCGGCCTGGGCATAGCCCTGTTTTGGGTGCTGGACGATTGAAATTTGGCTTGATCGTCTTGGCCGATCTCACGATCATCCAGGCCGATTAGTTCAAATCAGAGGAAAATCGTCCTGATCATCGCCCTGTTTTCATGCTGGCCGATCCCGATCGTCCAGGGGTAACTAGGGTGTTTGAAGGTATCATCCTGGCCGATCATGCGATCGTCCAGGACGATGTGATCGTATCAATCACCCTTAATTACTTCCCTAATTTGTCTGATTAATTAAGGCATAATTATGAATATCGTCCAGGCTGATCAATGATCGTCCTGGCCGATTTCTAGAAATACAGTTTTACCTTAATTGATTTTGGCGGCAAGTTCTTTCTATTTTGAGCTTATCGTCCTGGCCGATACACGTATCATCCAGGCCGATATGTTAATGACGGCTGCCCTAATCAAGAATCCTGATTAGAGTCTCTGGTTTTAACTCGATCTTCCAGGACGATCCAAGGGATCGGCCTGGCCGATGTGAGCAAAATTAGAGATTCTAAATCTCTCAAGTGTGTGTGTGTAGGGTTACTTAGTATCAGTCTTTTGAATATTACAAACTGACTTAAGAAGAGAAAAATAGATTACAGACTGACTCAACCCTATCCTACCCCCTTCTTTATTTGCATCGTTTGTTCGTCCAATCTTCGATTCCTGAAAATGTTAGAAAAAATAGGCAGTCCAAGATAATCAGTAGGGTTTGTCAATCATCAAAACATAAGCCATGAAATAAGGTTTGCAATAATCTCCCCCTTTTTGATGATGGCAAAACAAATAAGCAATTCATATTTTTCCTATTTCTCCCCCTTTTGACATATCAAAAAGAAAATAGCAAAAAAGAAAAAAACAATAAAGACAAAGAATCTCTCCTACATTTTTTAATTTTGATTCAAAGCATGAATATGATATAGCATTCCATGTGATTGATTTTAAAAGCATGTAAGTTAATGAGTTGAACAACATCAAAATTTCAAAGAATCAGAAAAGTATCCGATCATGTTTACCCTTAAGCTTTGAAGTATCTTTGTAGGGTAGAGTTGTCTTTTGAAATCAATGACCTAATTCAAAACTTCAATCATATATTAGTATGAAGGATCTAATCATCACTTGAGTAAAAAAAAACATCTTATAGAATAAAGGATCAAAGTAGATACATCATAATCGCAAAACGAACTCAAGTCTTTGGTATATGAAAGCTTCTAAGTTTTTAAAAGATTTGAAAAGAGAGAAGAGCTTGCTTTTGATGGGCTCATTTTATGCCTCTTGTCATTTGAATCGTGCTTTGCGCATCCCTTTTTTTTTCATAAATTCAATTTAGCGGCTTTGCGCTTCTTTTGTTAGCATCTTTGGCCAAAATTTTTTTTCAAGCTAGATTCTCTTTTAGTCATCTCTTAAAAAGGACTTAGTTGTGAGTATATCTTCTAGATATTAGAGAATAGGGGCTCTCTCTCTAACATAGAGAAGAACAATCCACAAAACATAATCACGGACCAATGTCAAGAGTAACTATGAATCTTGATTTGATAAAAAGACTTTAATCCCTATAATATAAGATAGATTTGCTTTAGAAAGATTAGAAAAGACCTTAATTTCATATATAATCGTTAACTTGAGATAGATTTTTGATTAGAGAAGAAAACTGTGCCACTAAAATATACTACAGAAAGAGACACAATCAACGGAGATTTTCAATCATCTAATGGATTTAAGAGATGAAAACCATTGACTACAAAGTTTCAAAAGCAAATGCAAGGCATACGATATCATATTAGTGATGATTTAAAAAAAAAATTGATAATAATTTTTTACTTTTTTTTGTTTTTTTTTTGTTTTTTTTTTCAAGAAGAATAAATCAAACAAACAAAACAACATAAAAATGAACAATCAACCAAAACAAAAGAACATATAAACTAGAAGAAAAAGAAAGAAAGAAAAAAGAAGGAAAGCAAGTAAAGAAATCAAGTTCATGCATTTATGTCAATCACACCTAATCTGGTCCTTAATGAGCTGAAAGTATCGAAGGCCAGTGGTTTAGTAAAGATATCGGCTAGTTGATTTTCAGTTGACACATGGTTTACCTCAATGTCCCCCTTTGTCACATGATCTCTAATGAAGTGATGTCTAATGTCAATGTACTTGGTTCTTGAATGTTGGATAAGATTCTTAGATATGCATATGGCACTAGTGTTGTCACAAAAAATTGAGATAGTGCTTACCGGAACTCCTAAATCCAATACCTGTTGTTTCAACCAAAGAACTTGGGCCACACAACTTCCAAGAGCAATGTACTCCGCTTCAGCAGTAGAAAGTGCAACTGAATTTTGCTTCTTGCTAGACCATGAGACCAAAGACTGTCCAATGAATTGACAAGTTCCTGACGTGCTTTTCCTGTCCACCTTGCATCCTGCAAAATCAGAGTCAGAAAATCCAACAATTTCAAAAGAAGTGCTGTATCTAGGGTACCAAATCCCTAAGCCTTGTGTCCCCAAAAGGTATCTAAAAATTCTCTTAACTGCAACCAGGTGGGACTCCTTAGGGTTAGCTTGAAATCTAGCACAAAGGCAAACACTAAACATAATGTCAGGTCGGTTTGCAGTCAAGTAAAGTAATGATCCAATCATGCCTCTATACTTCTTTTGATCAACAGACTTACCACATGGGTCCTTATCCAATGGAGCACTAGAAGTCATTGGAGTGTTAATTGGTTTGGCTTTGTCCATCTCATATTTCTTCAAAATGTCTCTTATGTATTTTGTTTGATTTAAAAAAGTTCCATCCTCCAATTGTTTTATGCTAAACCCCAAAAAGTAGGACAATTATCCCATCAAACTCATCTCAAACTCTCTACTCATTATTTTAGAAAACTCCTCACATAATTTTTTATTAGAAGATCCAAAGAGTAGGTCATCCACATAAATTTGAACAATGAGTAAATCATCTCCAATTCTCCTAAGAAAAAGGGTGGTGTCTACACTCCCCTTAACAAACGCCCTCTATAGTAAGAATGTGCTAAGCCTTTCATACCAAGCTCTTGGTGCCTGTTTTAAACCATACAAGGCCTTTTTTAATTTAAACACATGATTTGGAAATTGGGAACTCTCAAAACCTTGGGGTTGTTCTACAAACATATCTTCTTTTATTTCCCCATTTAAAAAGGCACTCTTGACATCCATTTGAAAAAGCTTAAATCCTTTATAGTAGGCAAAGGCTAATAGCACTCTAATGGCTTCCAATCTAGCTACAGGGGCAAAGGTCTCCTCAAAGTCAATCCCTTCTATTTGGTTATACTCCTTAGCGACCAATCTTGCCTTATTCCTAACCACCACTCCTGAATCATTCACTTTGTTCTTAAATACCCACTTTGTTCCAACTACACATTGTTCCTTAGGTCTTTCTACAATCTCCCAAACATCAATCCTAACAAATTGATTCAATTCCTCTTGCATTGCTAAAATCCAAAATTCATCAGTAAGGGCTTGGTTAATGGTGGTGGGTTCAGTCATTGAAATAAAAGCTGAGTGGTTTACTTCCTTCCTAAGTCCATGTCTAGTCTTGACTCCACTAGAAGGGTCTCCTAAGATCAAATCCTTGGGGTGACTTGTAGAGTATCTCCAATCCCTAGGTAAAGTGTGTGAAGGTCCAATCCTATCATCCAAGTCAAAATTTTCTACTCCTTGGGTGACTTCTCCTATTCCTTCATTTTGTTGTTCTACTCCCTTCCCCAACTTTTCTACACCACTAGTAATCTCTCCAACATCCTCATCATCTTCAACTCTAGGTTTCTTAGGATCAGACTCATCAAAAACCACATGGGTAGTCTCTTCTATCAACAAAGTTCTCTTGTTAAACACCCTAAAAGACTTCTCAACACTAGAATATCCTAAGAAAACTCCTTCATCAGATTTTGCATCAAATTTTCCCAAGTGTGACTTCCCATTGTTATGAATGAAAACTTTACAACCAAAGACATGAAGGTGGGAGAGATTGGGTGTCCTACCCTTAAGGATCTCATAGGGTGTCTTTTCTAGTTTGGCTCTAACATTCACCCTATTCAACACATAACAAGCTGTGTTAACCGCTTCAGCCCAAAAGTATTTTGGAAGTGAATACTCGGCAAGCATGGCTCTAGCGGCTTCTACCAAGGTCTGGTTCTTCCTTTCAGCTACCCCATTCTGCTGAGGGTCCTAGGGGCTGAGAAGTTGTGGCTAATCCCTTGTCCTCACAAAAATCACCAAATCTTTCATTCTCAAACTCTCTCCCATGATCACTATGGATGGTCTCTATTTCACAACCTAGCTTTTTCTGGATCCAAGTAGAAAAGGTTTTGAACTCCTCAAAAGGCTCATTTTTATGTATAAGAAATTTTGTCCAAGTGAACCTCGAGTAGTCATCAACAATCACAAATCCATATACTTTCCCTCCCAAGCTAGCAGTGCTAATGGGTCCAAACAAATCCATGTGAAGGACTTCTAAAGGTCTAGAGGTGCTAATGTCCTTAATGGGGTGAAAGGTGGAGTGAACTTGCTTTCCTAGTTGGCAGGCATCACAAAGGTGGTCTTTTGAAAACTTGAGTTTGGGGACACCTCTAACTAGGTCTTTTTGGGTCACTTTCGTAAGGGTTTTCATACTAGCATGACAAAGTCTCCGGTGCCACAACCATGAATCATCAATAACAGTTTTTAAGCAAAAAGAAGCAGCACATTCAATTTTATTTAAATCAAGCATGTAGACGTTGTTGATCCTCTTTCCCTACAAAATAGTGTTGTTACTTAAACTTACAATGCATGAGTTTGCAAAGAATTGCATGATGAAGCCTTTGTCACAAAATTGACTGATACTAAGCAGGTTGTGCTTCAATCCATCTACAAGCAAAACATTTTTAATCATAAGGTTCTTGGAATTACCGATTATACCTGATCCTACCACCTTCCTAGTGGTGTTGTCTCCAAGAGTAACCTTGCCTCCAGTCTTGGACTCCAAAACAACAAATTGATTTGCATCACCAGTCATATGTGAGAGCATCCGCTGTCCAAGTACCACATGCTCTCACGAGGCCTTTTGTGAGAGCACACCTGTAAGATTATCAAATGTTAGTGATAGGAACCCAAACGGGTTTGGGTCCCTTCTTATGAAAAGTAGAGTGCAATGCATGAGTGGTATGCTGTGAATCTTGCACCTTAGGTCTACACATCCAATGTGTATTATGGTGAACTATGCAAGTGTGTGAGATGTGTCCTAGCATGCCACATGAAAAGCATCTAACTCCAGGAAAAGGGTTTCTTAAATGATTTGAGTTATAATGCCTCTTCCTAGGTTTTGGCTCTTGATTACATATTGGTGTCATCCTAGTGTTCTTGCATGATTCTAATTCATTTTGAATCTTCAAATTAGTGTTCTTTAAAACCTCAATATCAATCCTCAAACTTTTCTCCATCTCTTTAGATTTCACAAAATTAGCTTCAAGTGATGTGTGTGAAACTTTTAATGCACCATGTTTTTTAATTAATTCACAATGATTTTTATTTAACTCATAAAATTCATCAAGTAAAGTCATATGATTTGAATCAATCATTTGATGGTCTTTAGTCAAAATTTCATGCTCCTTTTGTAGTTTCAAGAATTCAATTTCAAGCTAGCATTGAGTTTTCTTTAATTTCTTATAATGATGCATGTATTTTTTCTGAAACCCAGACTACACTTGAAGGGGACAAATGAAACTGGGGAAGTCAACCCTTAAAGGGGTCGGAAAAGTGGTTTCGTACAATAACACCAGAGTGATTAGTGAACGTGAATGTAAGCACAAACATCCCTACGGCGTATTTACATACAACCTCTAAAGATAATCTCATACTTTGCATGACGAACATCACGTGGTAGAGGACAAATCGTCGTGGCCACGGACTGCCGAAAAATACAAGAAATCTTTTAAAGTTATATCTATACAGAGGGATATTTATAAGTGGCGAGGGGATGCCCCTTGCGATGTGCAAACTCAAGCATAGTACTTTCTCAAGTACTGCCCATTAATGACAGGCATGGGATGAACACCATTCGCATCAACTAGCAAGTAAGATCCACCCTCGTATACTTGCTCAACAAAAAAGGGCCTTCCCAAAGGGCTCAAACTTACCACCTGATGACGACGGAGATGATAGGCCTTCGCAAGACAAGGACTAGCTCACCGACCTGAAAAGCACGGGGTCGGAGGAGGCGATCATGAGCCTGGGCCATACGGGCCTGATACAACTTAAGGTTTGATAAGCTTGCAAACGAAGCTCTTCTTAACCATCAAGTTCTTCCAACTGTAGTCGGGCATTATCTTCATGGACAGATGTGGCTAACTGCTACAACGCAACGAAGGGAGCTCAACCTCTAGTGGGAGTACAGCTTCAACCCCAAAAGCTAAAGCATATGGTGTACACTGAGTAGGAGTATGGTATGTAGTCCTATAGGCCCATAATGCTTCAGGTAATTTATCGTGCCATTCTCTTTTATTTGCCACAAGTATTTTCCTTATCAACTGGACTAAAGTCTTATTGAATGCTTCAGCCAAACCATTAGCCCTGGGATAGTAAATCAAGGAATATCGCCAATTTATGTTATGGCGGCGGGCAAATCTAGCGATCTTGGTGCTTCTAAAAGACGGGCCGTTATCCGAAATTATACGGTGTGGAACACCAAAACGGTAGACGAGTGATCGCGAAAAAGCGCATCACATCTTCTGATTTAACTTCCTAAGCGGGATAGCCTCCGCCCACTTAGAGAAGTAATCAGTAGCAGCCAGAATAAACCTATGACCCTTAGAGGAAGGAGGGTCATTAGGACCCACCACATCTGTGCCCCAACTCTCAAAAGGCCAAGAAGACATAGTGGGGTGCAACGGATTAGGAGGTTGGTGAATAACAGTATTATGGATTTGGCATTGGTGGCACCTCCTAGCGTGCTCCATGCAATCATGGATCATAGTCGGCCAGTAGTAACCAAGGCGTTTAATTCTGACCTTCATCTTAGGTCCGGACTGATGAGCACCACAAAGTCCCTCATGCACTTCGCCCATGACCTTGCGAGCCTCCTCGTTTTTGAGGCAACGTAACCACATCTGGTCAAAAGAGTGTCGGTACAGGGTTTCATTCACATAGGAAAATGAAAAAGCTCTCTTTCTAATCTGAGTAGCCAGAGAGCGGTCATCGAAAGTCTACCCGCTTCAGGTATTCCACAAAAGGGACTTTCCAATCTGACTCTTCCTCAACAGCGAACACTGCGAGGGTCTGATCGGAAGAAGACAAGTCCGCGGGACACAAGGCTTGTCGGTACTGGACAACAATCGACACCGGATTTCCAGTAGGGTCAGCCAACTCCTTAGTAAGTTTAGCTAGTGCATCCGCTCTACCATTCTCAGATCGAGGGATTCTAATTAAAGTCACTTCAGGGATCAGGCACAAGAGCTCTATTGCTCTATCGTGGTAAGGCAAAAGCTCAGGTTTGAGAACTTTGAAAATTCCAGCCACTTGATTAATGATTAATTGGGAATCTCCAAAGATTTTTTCCCGCACAATGCTCATCTGAATGGCCAACTCAAGTCCTACAATTAGAGCTTCGTACTCAGCTTCATTGTTAGTACGAGGCTCAGAAAGAATGTAAGAGTAGCGAAGGGTATGACCTTCAGGAGACACAAAAACAAGCCTACACTACCCTAACTGCAGGAGTTTCATAGGACGTAGTGATTTGATGAAGAGGCTCCATCAAAGTAAAACTCCCAAGTAGGGGACTCCTGCTCTTCTACACTACTGACTAATTCGTCGGGCAAATCGTCATAAGTGGAGAATCCGCAGGGATCGGGTGAGAAGCAAGAAAATCAGCTAGAGCCTGTCCTTTGACGGCCCACTGAGGGACATATGTAATGTCAAACTACAATAAAATCATGGACCAACGTGCTAGACGACCTGACAAAGTCGGGCGGGTCATCAGATATTGCAAAGGTTAACTCGAGAAATTAAGCTGATTTGTGTTAGAGCATGTGTGTCTAAGCTTCTGCACACAAAGATCAGAGCCAAGCACTGCTTTTCCATTGCCGGGTATTTTAGCTCTGCAGGAATCAATCGTCTGCTAAGGTAGTTACAAGGCATTCTCTTTGCCTTCCTCATTTTCTTGAGCTAAAGTGCCCAAGGGACTCATCCAAGGCAGTAGTATAAAGAATCAATGGTTTACCAGGGATGGGTGCAGCTAACACTGGGGGATTTGTCAAGTAGCGCTTTATGCTCTCAAAGGCCTCCTGACAATTCTTATCCCATTGGAAGCGGGCATCCTTCTTTGCTAGAGCAGCAAAAGGATGGCATCTACCGGCTAGATTGGAGATAAATCTCCGTAAGAAAGCAAGCTTACCCTGAAAAAATCTCAACTGGGTAAGACTTATGGGGTTTCAAGTCCATATAGCCTTGATCATGGAGGGATCAATCTCAATGCCACGATAGCGAACGATAAAACCAAGAAATTTCCCCGCACTAACTCCAAATGCACACTTTAGGGGATTCATCTTCAAATCATGCTTTTTTAAGCGCTCAAATGATTCGTAGGTCTCGGAGGGATCACTACGGACCTTGCTTTTGACCACTAAATCATCCACATAGCACTCGACTTGCTCATGAATCAGCTCATCGAAAATGACTGTCATGGCACGCTGATAGGTGGCCCCGGCATTCTTGAGGCCAAAGGGCATACCCTTGTAACAAAACACACCTATGGGGGTGCGAAAAGCAGTGAATTTCTCCTCTTCTGGGGCCATCTTATCTGATTGTAACCAGATGACCATCCATGAAGGAGAAAATGCTATGGGATGACGCAATATCAACCATCAATTCAGGGATAGGAAGGGGAAATCGTCCTTAGGACATGCTTATTCAAATCACAGAAGTCAATACAGACACGAATTTGACCATTCTTCTTCCGGACTGGAACAACATTGGCAAGCCAAGTAGGATACTTCTCTTCACGAACAAAACCCGCTTCTATAAGTTCTTAGTCCGGCGATCACCTGTTGTTCAATCTCTAACCTCATCCGCGAGGTGACTGTTTAACAGGGACTGCATCAGGACTAATAGCTAACTTATGGACTGCTACTTCTGGATCCAAACCGGGCATCTCCATGTAGTTCCAGGCAAAGCAATCCTTAACTCAGAAATGAGTGTAACATACTCTTGAGCCTCTGATTCGGATAACAAAGCACTATGAAAGATAGGCCGATGATCCGATTCAGTGCCCAAATTGATCTCGCACAATTCGTCCATGGCAGAACTGGCGCCATCTTCGAATTCACATGGGGCTTCAAGGACCTGTCCTCATCTCCTCCAGTCTTCATCATCGGAGATGGAAACAACCGGATAAGAATGAGAGACAACCCGAATGTTGGCGGAAGGGGACTGATTCTCTTGAGAATAGTATACCCTGCCCAGTCGAGGAAAATCTGTTCGCCAAATACGGGCTTGCTGTTGGGCCTGTCTACCTGACCAAGTTGAAGGGACAAGACCTCGCTCAACAAAGTTTATCAACAGAGGGGAAAAGTACCGGGGAACTGGCATGATCTCATCATCCACAGTGGATTCCACAGGACCCTGTATGTCAGTACTCTGTGGGACACCTACACTATGGAACAACGATGCATGCCAAGCAGATTGTGTGGCACATAGAGAGTGTGCAGCTCTTGTACAGAGCGCCTTCTAAGGGTAGTGCACCACGAATACTAGCGGAAGGTGTAGGGGAAGGTTGAGAAGGAGATTCCTCAATTCTCATCCCGTACATCTGGCGAGAAAGGATTGTTGGCTTGTGTCTGACGTCCGACATCTCCGTCGTCGTCTGAATCACTATCAACAACTAGACCACCTTGAGGTATCAAACTCCTATGGAATGTGGGATAAGAATTTTGATCAATACTCAAGGCAGGCGAAGGAACTGAGTGACGAGGAACATCAATCATCTCATCCTCAGAGTCAGACTCAACAATCAAGGGGAAGTGTACAGTGCGAAAGGAGAGGATTCGAGTATCAAAGTTCCTCGGAGGGCGAACCGACTCTCTACTCGACCTCTACCACGCAATCCCCTACCTCTACTAGGGGAAATCGCGCCTGAGTACAAACCATAAAGATTCATCAAGGTCTTCAGTGGAAACATCTGCCCCAATCCTAACCTGTGATGGACCCTGTGCTAGTAAGTATAGGACCCTGTGCAAGTGCTGCATAGGACCCTGTGCAAGTGGCTGCATAGTGACCCTGCATGACTAGATGTGGTATACATGGTGACTGGGCAGGGGGGGTCTTGAGCTTTTCGAGGCATGTAATGCTCGGCTCATCATAACAGAGACTCTGCATGGCCAAATGTTGAGTATCCCAAACAAACAATCAACCAACACAAACACAACCCACCCCCCAACCCCCCCCTCCCCCCCCCCCCCCCCCCCCTCCCCCCCCCCCCACCTCCCCACCCCCCCCCCCCCCCCCCCCCCCCCCCTCCCCCCTTATGCCAATACTGTGGGATCATGGTGACCGGAGGGGGAGGTCTATGAGCTTTTTCGAGGCATGTAATGCTCGGCGTCATCTAGAAGAGACCTCGTGCAGGCAAATGGTTGAGTATCTCCAGGAATGGAAACTCTATATCATTCCTCATATACTCATGCACTGGTGCAGTGTAAAGGCACCATCCATATTCTTGTATCAAGGCCTTCTAAGAGAGCCTTGTTGAGGTATCTGCCTCAATAGATGAAACTTTGCCTCAGTCAAAGATCTCCAAAATGCAAAGGCAAAGTAATGGAACTAGAGCTCGATGACCTTGATCATTGAAACCTTCAGCATAATCTTGTCCGAAGTTAGTTTCAAATGTCCAAGGGAGAGGCTCTGCAGGGTGACATGATTAGGATATTAACTGAAGCTCCTTGGTCAATGAGGACCCTGTTCATCATAACCTTTACTTCAGTGGTGAGTACAAGGGATGGTTGTGATCAGGAGTCCCTAAAAAAGATCTGGTCTAAAAAGGCAATGCATGGCATCTCTCTCAAAAACATGCGTCCTAACTGACTCAGTAGCAAAGAAGGCTTGATAAGACTTGGTTCAAGCAAAGCTTTCACCAAAGTCTCTCTCAAGTCGGATGACACATAGTGCATCGTAAACACTAAGGAAGAAGGGATTTTCTCAAATGAGCAAAACCATTATATACATCAACTGAGGGCCTTTTCCCTTCTCCTTGCCTGTGCTAGAGGAGGAGGGATAGGCTCGTCCTGTTGGGTAATGATGTTTCTATCTTTTTCTTTATTATTCTTAGCCATTTTAGGTGGAAGGACCTTACCTGAACGCAATTGTATCTCTCGTATCGAGTCAGACTCAACAGAGGACTCATTTGGTTCAGGTGACATGGCTTGTGTTGGTTCAACAAAAAGTGATTGAGGAGTGTTCTTGGATTCATCTTCAGAATCCATGTAACAACCTCCCTCAGGAATAGCAAACACAGGCTCTTCCTCGCACTCAAACTCTTCTACAAAAAGAGGGATCACTATTATTCTCAGAATAAATAGACAAGAAGAAGACGAGTGCTAGAAAAAGTAGAACTAGAAGGAGAAAGACACCAAAAGTAGCCAGAATCATTTTCTTTCATTAATTCTCATCAGTTGAAGGGAGAACAAATCCTTCAGCGTAAGTGCCGGAAGAGATCCTTTCTTCCCCTCAGAAGTTACAACAATTTCTCTCTTTCATACATCTTTCTAATACAAGGAGAGGTAGAGAAATGTGGTCAGTAGGCAATACAACAGAAGAAGAAAAGAAACTGGCAAAGAAATTGGGCTGGCAACTGTCGACTTGGCCTGTCGGGGCCTCCTCTCAACTGCCTCTGAACTCTGAACTGCCCGTCTGATCATACCCCTTGTCTTGCGAGAGAGTGCAAGCTGCCACTCCTCCCCAGAACTAAGAGGTGCTCTACTATCACTGCTCTGAACACCACACTGACTGTCACACCGACTGGAGCGAGTAACCATCTGAACTATCTTAGCAACCTTGCCCCGAGGATGTACCAAATCACTATCCTGCAAGTGAATCTCACCACTAGCCATAAGGCTTTCCACCCTATCCTTGAACACATAGAAATCTTCAATCACATGACCAATATGCTTATGAAAGGGATAATATAAAGGATGCTCTGTTTTC